>PVIW01000037.1:600000-1035448 GCA_004026585.1 Noctilio leporinus
AAGCTTCAGTATCTTCATCTGGAAATGCAGAACCGAACTCTTATGAGTATGAAATTAAATAATACACTTAATGCATTTGGACATACATCGGATATATAACGGTAAGAATTCAAAATGTTCAGAGTGAATATGTAGGTTACTATTGATATTTATTTATTTTATTATTTTTTAATGCTTTTTTAAAAGGTTTTATTTATTATTTTTAGAGAGGGGGTAAGGGAGAGAGGCAGAGGAGGGGAGAGACATCAATGTATGGTTGCCTTTCACCTGCCTCCAGCTACGGACCTGGCTGGAGACCTGGCTTGCAACCTGGGTATGTGCCCTGGCTGGGAATCAAACCAGGGACCTTTGGGTTCTCAGGCTGGTGCCAATCCACTGTGCCACCAACCAGGGCGATATTATTGATATTTATAATCACCTAACCACAAAGAAATGGGAAGACAGGTTCAAACATGTGCTCTAGTGTTATAAGGATGAAGAAAACATACAATTGATAAGAAAAAGAGACAAGGACACTAACCCAACAAGCCAACTACGAATGACATAAGTAAGATAAGAGAGGAAAATGAAAACTTTGCTACACTGCTCTAGAGTATGTAAGTGCCTTTATATCAAGCCTAGCTATAAACAGGCTCAAAAGAATGGCAAATGGGTTACAAGTTAATTAAGAAAGGCTCTTGTGTGTGTTTTTCCTTGTTCATTAATCAAACATTTTGGTATTATTTGATTTGTTTCTAAAGTTGTTAATTAGGGTAAATGAATTGCTTTATGGTCTTCTAAATAAGTATTACTTTACTTTAAAAAATTACTGCATGACAATCACCCAGAATTTTTTTTTACTCACTTTACCAAAGCAAGGTTCAACCTGAGACCCAAGTTATTCTTGTAATAGTTACACTATCCTGATATTATCAGAAATAAAGAACTCAGTAATGGTGATAGTAAAACAGAGAAAAGCATAGATTTTTATCAGGCACTTGATAAAGGGTATATCACAGTAAGTTCTTAGAGTTCACATTAAGTAGAATCCTGGGAGATATGCAATTCAAGTTTGGAGGTGGAGTAACTGGTGACCTAAGTCTGGTCTCTTGTTTTACTTGTTCTGTGTCTTAGGTAGCTGAGTATCCCATCTGTGATGGAGTCACTGCAATCAATTAACTCATGGTCTCACCATTGAGACACTCTTTTGAGACTCTATCCCATCCTTATTCTTCTTCTAATTCATAGCATGAACAATAAACAGACACCTGTTATTAACAGACTGGTGTATATATATACCCTTGTCAAAGGTCTTGGCTAAATCATTCTGGATCATTTCTACTAACAACGTAATGACCCTCTTCATTAGCTTGAGGTTGTAAAACATCTTTCCCTGATATCTGTTCAATATTTTTATGAGTACTAGAAACATCTATCTCAGACTCCAGGAGGCTAAAGGGCTCCTAGAATATATGCTATAGTTCATGCTGGAGACTCAGCTGAAACCACAAATGCTTCAAGTCCTCCTTTATCATCACCCAGAAAGATAAACATATTATCCTGAGCTATTACTGGGAATGTTCCCAAGGACTATGTACAGACCACAGTAGGAAATCATGGATTTCTATGGAGATTTGTCTAATTTGGCAATGTTCTAAACAGAATGGTCACCAGCCAACCTGTTTACTCTAGGACCGAATTATGTATTTTATCAATAAGTATATATACAGTAAGACAAAGACAAGAAGGTTAGCTGATCAGGAATGTGGATTAACCAATGAAAGTTCATAAGTATAGCCAGGAGCTTACAATCAAGTATACACATACACACATGTATTTTATTACAAAATATGTTCCCTATAGTGCAAGGTTTAGGAGGCATCTAGGAAGGTGACTAGGAAGGATAGCCCACTGAGAGAATCCTACCAGAAAAATAAACACATGTCCACTGACCATTTGAAGTCTATTTGAATTTAGGAGAGAACTTACGTCATACTTAGAGGCTGAACTTTTGAGTTCTCATTCTTATTTTCATTTGGTCTCAATATCCCTTGCTATATACCCATAAATGTCACTCTAAAGGTGTCAAACCTATATAATCCTATGAAATTTGCACATTTTGTAACCTATAGGATAGAAAGTAGTTTTCATATCCTTTTCTACACCAGCCTAGACCTCTCAACTCATATACCTTATTTTCAATTCTCTGTCATAAGTCTGCAATGTTTCCTAACTTAAGGTAGAACTCATAACCTGCCCCACCTTCTCCCTCTACGGGTCTCTGTTATAAACACCTCAAGCCTGTCTCCAATGTCTGACCCTGCTACAGCAGGACCGCTGCACAGTCTAGAAATACTTGCCATTTTTTATCTTTCCTTCTCCCTTTTCCTTGAATCTAATTTATTATACTGGAGAATATCTCTTTTTCTGAATTATTCATTACAGTTACTATTTTCCTCTATCCCCAGCATTCTTCCACTTATTCATCCATTTAATAAATATTTGAGCCCTGGCTCATGGCTCAGTGGATAAGGCACTGGCCTGTGAACCCAAAGGTTACTGGTTCGATTCTCCATCCAGGGCACAAAACCAGGTTGCAAGTCAGGTCTCCAGCCACATCTGTAGCTGGAGGCAGGTGAAAGTCAACCATACATTGATGTTTCTCTCCTTCTCTGCCTCTCTCCCTCCCCCTCTCTCTAAAAAAATAAATAAATAAATAAAATATTAAAAATAAATAAATAAATACATATTTGGGGACATCTATTATGCTCCAGGTCTCAGTCAGTGTCTTTGAATAGCTAGACTGTAGAAGTGGAAAAGACCCAGAAAGTAGCTTTGTGAGCTGATATCATACCTTTTCTTAACTCATTCACCAATTAGATTGATGTGATCTCTCTATTTTTGTTGGCTGCCAGAGAGTAAGACAAACTACTCTGAAGAAAGATAACATCATTCAGAGCCTCTCTAATTACTTGTACACACAAAGTTAAGTATTAAACAGGAAAATTATGTGCTGGCTGGTGTGGCTCAGTGGACTGAGTCCTGGCCTGTGAACCAAAGAGTCATGGGTTTGATTCTCAATGAAGGCACATGCCTGGATTGCAGGTCAGGTGCCTGACAGGTTGATGTAGCTCTCATATATCAATGTTTCTCTCCCACTTTTTCTCCTCCTCTCCCATCTTTCTAAAAATAAATAAATAAAATAGTTCTTAAAAACAGAAATTAGCAGGTATATTAAAGAACAAAGCCAAAAAAAAAAAAAAGAGAGATAACAGAAAACAGTCACAAGCCCTGGCTGGTGGCTCAGTGTATAGGTGCCAGCTTACAAACCCAAAGTCACTGGCTCGATTCCCAGCCAGGCCACGTAACCAGGTTGCAAGCCAGGTCTCCAGCCATGTCGGTAGCTGGAGGCAGATGAATGGCAACCATAGATTGATGTTTCTCTCTCTCTCTCTGCCTCTCTCCCTTCCCTTTTCTCTAAAAATAATAAATAAAATCTTTTTTAAAAAGTCACAGATGATACAGAATTATGTCCATTACACAAATGGACTTCAAATAGCTGCAATTAATATGCTCAAGAAAATAAGTTATAGAATTTAAAAAATTACAACAGAGATTGCAACCTATATAAACATATCAAAAATTCTCAAACTTGAAATTACAATTGATAAATTTCATAGCACATTAGATCTAACTAGTTTTATGAAGCCAATATAACTTTTTACCAAAACATGACAAAAAATTGCAAAAGAAAAAAGAAAAAAATGCAAGCCATCTCCCTCAAAATTATAATTAAAAAATTCAAAACAAGTAATGAATATAGTTTAATACATATGTAGTCTAGATTAAAAACATTATTATGACATTCAGCAATAATTTATGGCATAAAAATTTTAAAACCCTCTTACCAAAATAGTAATAATGGGAAGCTCCCTAATTTGATAACAATTATTAAAAACAGCAAGAAATCACAGCAATAATGGTTAGTGGAATTTTGAAACTTTCCCTTGAGACCAAGAACAAATGAATCATCCCCTTCATTCAACATTGTACTGAAGGTCATAGCCTATCCAATAAGGCAAGAATAAGAGGGGAAATCATGATTGGAAATATTATAATTAAATAAAACCGTCATAATTCACAGATGACATGATGGCAAACCTGAAAAACTTTAAATAATCTTTACAAAATAACTATTAGAATTAATAGAAGATATAGACAGGCCATTGGTATAAGGTTAATGATATAAAAATCAGTTCTATTTCTATATACTATCAACAAAGAATGATGTTATAAAGATACAAAAACTATATCATTTATACATTTGTATAAATCAAATAATGAGGAATAAATTTGATAACAAAAAAAAAAAAAACCCAGCAATTTTACCAAGAAAAATAGAAGGAAACCAAAATATATAAAAAAATATACTATGTTTATAGAATGGTGATTCAATGATTCAATATTATGAAAATGCTTATTCTTCTCCAATTGATACATAAATTCCAGGCAGCCTGACTCAATATTCCAACAGTATTTTTATGGAAATTGACTAAATGATACTGACATTATCAAACTACAAAGGGCTTAAAACAACCATGACTATCGAGAAAGATAAGAAGAAAGTTGAGGGACTTAAGTTGCTAGATATCATGATTCATTGCAAAGCTACAAAATACATTAATTAAAAACGTGTAAAGCCCTGGCTGGTAGCACAGTGGATAAGGCGCCGGCCTGCGAACCCAAAGGTTGCAGGTTCGATTCCCCAGCCAGGGCACATAACCAGGTTGCAAACCAGGTCTCCAGTCAGGTCTGTGGCTGGAGGCAGGTGAAACGCAACCATACATTGACGTCTTTCTCCCTCTCTGCCTTTCTCCCTTCCCCTCTTTCTAAAAACAATAAAATAAAATCTTAAAAAAAAAAGATATTTAAAATAAATAAATAAATAAATAAAAATCAGCAATATTTAAAAAAAAAATGTAATATTGTGGAGGAACTAGATAGAGAGGCCACATATGGTCATTTGGTTTATGACAAAGTCAATATAGTGGTGGTATAAAGAAATGATCATCTTTTCAATAAATAACATGGCATACATTTAATATCAACATTCAAAAAATAATGTTTTAGAACCTACTTTATACCAGTTACAAAAATAAGTTTTAGATAGAGTCTAGTTCCTACTATAAAAGAAAAACAAGGCTTATAGAAAATAAGAAAGAACACTATATTACTTTGTTTTAGGCATATTTCTTTAAAAGAGCATAATACTGCCCTGGCCAGTGTAGCTCAGTGGTTTGGAGCCAGCTTGCGAACCAAAAGGTCGCTGGTTTGATTCCCCAGTCAGGGCACATAACCAGGTTGCAAGCCAGGTCCTTGGCTGGAGACAGGTGAAAAGCAACCATACATTGATGCATCTTTCCCTTTCTTCCTCCCTCCCTGTGCTTCTCACTGAAAATAATGAATAAAATATTTTTCTTAATTTTAAAAATAAAATAAATACTAATAATACTAATAGCATTACTATTAGTAATACTATTACTAATACTAATCTAGAAAAATGATTGAAATTGGAACTATGTTAAAACTAAGAATTTCTGTTTTTACATAAAAGAAAGTAAAACTCAAGCCATAGAGTGGAAAATAATACACAAAGGACTCATATCCAGAATATATCAATAAGAACTTTAAATCGATCAGCGAAAGGCAAAATCTCATTAAAAAATTGTGCAAAAAGATTTGAACAGGCATTTCACAAAATGCGATATTTAAATGGCCAAAAATAATCTAAGAAAGTGCTTAATTTCATTAGCTTTCAGGGAAACATGAATTTTAAAATACTGAAATATCACCATGTGACTGATATAGAGCAACCAATAACACCAAATGTTGTCAAAAAGACGGAACACCTGGAACTAACATTTATTACTTGTGGGAGTATAAATTGGTATAAGCACTTTGGAAAATTATTTTGCAGTATTTACTAAAGGTAAATACATGACCCAGAAATTCCAGCACTAGGTAAATGCTCAATAGAAATGTATACATCTAAGCAACAAAAGACACAGATGATGGTTTTCATTGCAACACTATTCATAGCAGATAGAAACTGAAAATAGCTCAAATATTAATATTACAATCTTTAAATCAATTGTAATACTCATATATCTATAGAACACAGTACTACACAGCAGTGAGAATAAACAAACTATTAATATATGCAAACATGGACAAATCCTACAGACATACTATTGAGAAATAGTATGAAAAATTCATACTAGAATCCAAATGCAAAAGAATACACAATATATGACTTAATTTACGTAGAACACCCAGACAGGCCCAACAAATGGATGGTTATAGACTCATGACAGTCCTTAACTCTGAAGATCAGACTGGTAAATAAGAAGGGATTTAAGGGAGTCCTGTGGTTTCAGTAATGCCCTGTTTCCTTCTCTGGGTGGTAGTTTCATGGGAGTTTTTACTTTATAAAAGCGAATGTACGTGTACACTTTTGATTCATGCACTTTTCTTTATAGATAGCATACTTGAATTTTAAAATTGGCGTTTTACAGTTTTTAATTTACAACTTTTTCTTTTCTATGTATTCCTTTGCATTCTAGCTTCCAGAATACCAGAAAAAATCTTACTGAAACTTGTGCTCAAAACATTTCATTGGTTCTGCCTCGCCTACAAGTAGTACCAGTGGTACCACCTGGCACCCCAGGTCCTACATAACCAGTGTTAAACCACCCTTCTGCTTTACTTTCCACCATAGCATTGTCTCTAATTGTGATACACTTGAGTACCTCCCTTACCTTTAAGTCCTGGCTAGTCCTCAAGTCCTTATCAAACTTCTGCTTTCCAAAGCCTTCTCAGGTAGACAATTCATGTTACAGGAATTCTATTTCCCCTGCCTCAGCCCCCATGCCCTCTGACAGTGACTTAATTTAGATTCTATCAGTCTGGCTTATATGTCAGGTACTGCTTTGTGTCTGCCACCCGCTGTAGGAATTACATATCTGAAGTGAGGGAATGGTGCCTTCATCACCGTTGGGCTTCTTCCTCCACCAACTTCTGTAAGCCAGGTATCAATTAACTTGTGTCTTATGGTAATAGCCATGGTCATCATCTTTCCTGATATGTGAGTTTTACTTGGATTACAACATTTGATTTACAGAACAACAGCAGGATGGGATTATAATCTTGAGAAAGCAAACCCAGACAGGAATTAGATCACCTGTTGTGTGACTTTGAGCAAGTCCTGTCCTGATTTTGGTCCTCATGTCCTGAGCTATAAAAAGAAGTGACTGGACTAGCTCAGCATATCCAATGGCAGGCGCCTTTGAACACCAGTCCTGAAAGACACTATCACTACTAGAAAGGTTTCTATGATCAAACAAATTGGGGCAATATCAAATAATACATTATGTCCCCCTTGTAAAATATGTACTACACCAGTTTTTGAAATTGGAGGTCATGAACAATTAAGTGGGTTGCAATGAACATTTTTAAAAGATAAATTAGAATAAAAGATATCAGAGGTCGTTACATATAGTATGGGCAAATACTGTTTCATGAAACTTTTAAGTTGTGAATGTGTGTGTGTGTCTTTTATATTGAAGGGTTTGTACAACCATGCTTTAGAAACACTAAACTATATGCCAGCATTTTAAAGGCTGTTAATTATTTTGCAGTAAACCACCTCTTTAACTCTATTATCCCAGCCTTTCCCAAATTACCCACCCACGTACACACAAACATGCACTTTCTTCTTGGCATAACATTTACCAACAATTGTTCAAAGAATCTCCTATCAGGAAACAAACGTTGGTTTACATGGTGTCAGCAGTTCCTTCTTCCCCAGACACGCGCTGGTTCTGTGAGTCGGGCATAAGCAAGCTGGAGTCACAGAGCTGCTGCCTGCTAGGACAGGTGGGGTCAGGATGCACAGGTGGCCCCAGGTAGGTGCTCCCAGAGCTCACACAGGAGTTCTGGGAAATCTGGATGCTATTTCCCTGTCCTGTTCTACTTTTAAAAGACTTTTCTCACTGGATCCTTGAACACCAGACTGCAAGAAGAGAAACTCCCTTGACAGGCTTTCTAAGCAGGGCAAGGCAAACCCCTTTGCAGGCGTGGAGGTGTGACAGGCGTGTCAGGGAGCAACGCCAGCCCAAGGGTGCTGGGCTATCTCCGATCAGCCTGCCCTGGGTCCCTGCTCACTGCCCTCTGCCACCCACAACCCTGAAGCACTCCCTGGAGGCATCCAGACTAAGCACTTGGCTTCCTTTCCCCTCTTGGTCATACAAGCGCAGCCCCAAAGTGCTTTCTCAGCCATACGGAGATGCTGTGGAGATGGAAACCGAAGTGGGCTGGAATCAAAGCTCCCGACTATAGGCAGCCCCAAGCCTGGCATCTCCTGGTGAGAGTTCCCAGTACCTCCATATTGACCCCAAACACATAACAGCGGGGAGACTGCTGGACGTGAGTGGAAAAGAAGCCAAAGAGTTCAGCGAAGAGAGCGCCTTTCCTAGGAAAGCTGAGCTCCCCTCACTGTGCCTCCTGACACCAGGGAATCCCCAACATCTAGAAAGAGCAAATCTCTTTTCCTAATGCCCTTCTCTTTAAGGACCCAAAGGGAAGGCACGTCTTGTCAAATATGATATAAAATAATGCTCAGCAGCCAGTACTAAGACACAGCTTTTTACATTTTTATTTCATTTAGAGAGAGGGGAAAGGAGGAAGAAGGAGAGGGCGGGAAACATGATGTGCTAGGGTCTCTCTCACACCCTAGCTGGGGACCTGGCCAGCAACCCAGACATGTGCCCTGACTGGGAATCAAACTGTCAACTGTTGGGTCCACAGGCTAGCACTTAATCCCCTGAGCCATACCAGACAGGCCTAATTTTTTTTTTCATTTATTGATTGATTTGGGGGTCATGGAAGAGAGAAACATCAATTTGTTGTTTCACTTATTTATGCATTTATTGGTTGGTTCTTGAACGTGCCCTGACCAGAGAGCAAACCCACAACCTTGGTGTATCAGGACGACACTGTAACCAACTCACCTACCTGGCCAGGCCGAGGACACAACTTTTAAAACATATTTGTAAATTCTGCAAAGCCAACATGTCCCCCAAGCTGCAATTCACCTGCAGCTACGGGCAGGGCTTCCCCCTGCTGACTCCCACCCAGTCCTTTCTGGCCAACAGGTTGTTAATAAAGAGACACAAACTACTCTACTAGAGTGGCAGGAAAACTTGGAGGAGAGTTGTGTACAAATGAAAAATCACAGGGACACAGCTTTATAATATTCAGGCCTGGTTTTCCATCTACATCTGCCTTAGATAGCTGCTAAGAACCTCTTTCCTATTTCTCTATTCCAGCCTCAGGAGCCTAGAATTGTTCTCTCTGCCCTTTTTGTTTTTTTATTTTTATGTCACCCAAGGCATAACTCAATGGTACCAGAGTTTTCACTTCAGATTCCGTGAATTAAATTTCTTCCCCGCTAAAGTACAACTCAGAATAAGGGGTCAGATTAAGTTTCCCCGTAATAGACCCTGGCCAAGTAGATCCGTTGGTCGGAGCGTCACCTCCCTGTGTCCAGGCTGCGGGACCAATCTCTGGTCAGTGCACGCACAGAAAACAACCAATAAAGGCATGAGTGGGTGGAGCGGTGGGCTAAAGTTTTTTTTCTCTTTCCCCCTCAAGTCAATCAACAACAGAATATTTTATGTTTCCCCTCAATAGTACATTTTTCTCACCCTACCTTACGCACCTCTTCACTCTGACCATTGTCTACCCTTTACCTCAAAGTAGTTGTGTCATCTTCTCAGTTCCATCAATAGCTCGTGAAAGGGTGGTAGGTGTCCGAGCAGCCTTGTTCTGAGGGATCACTCAGAGAACAATGTGGGAGCAAGCAACAGGTTTATGGGGGGTTAAGAGGGAGGGGCTGCTCCTGGACTGCCTTGAGGGCCCATTGGAGCAGGGGAATGGAATGGGAAAATGAAGACTCCCAGCCATCGGGGGCAGTAAGAGTCCAAATTTTTAAACTTGCAAGTCACACATTTCAGTAAGGATGAGCAAGTGGGTTCCCAGCATTCTGTTGTTCTGCCCAGGTTAATTTCCATATCCCAGCAAGTGTTTTTCACCACATCCTGTTGTTCCTGGCAGGTTCATTAGCACATCTCACCCTGGCTACCTCTATAGTCTGGCAGTAGGTAGTTAGACAGACAGGAACAGAGCAAGGATCATGGGCCAGGTACCGAAGGGTGGACAGCTCTGGGGGCCTAGCAACTGGGAAAACAAAGACCTCACCCCAAGGGTGACTTTTCCTCTCCTGCCATGTCACTAATCATGAGGTTGGAACTGTTCCCCCCCTGCCAATTTTCTAGTGTGAGAGAAAAGGGAGCCACATATTAAACTTAACAAATTCAGGGGCCAAAAGTAACCACAAAGCATGGTCTGAAATTAAAACTGACTAACTAAAAGCAGTTCTTGGTGGGTAACCCTAGGCTGTTTTTTTTTTTTTTCCTGACAAAGATCAGTCTACCTTAACAGAGCCTGTTGTCTTTTTATATCTATGACAACAGACTTTGGACCTTCCCTTTTTCTGAAACCTCTGGGCACAAGCTGAAACCATGGGAATCCTCTCATTATTTTTGTTATCACATTAATTGTTGACTGTTAACTATCACTTCACCAAAAGAAGTATGTGTCTATCATTTTATCTTTTATCCAGTCCCAGAGGTCTCCTTGCTTTGCTGCCTCCTGCTTCCCCTAATTGATCACCAATGGACTTCATGTAACCCACCATGGCTTCTCCTTTGATGTTATTTGATGTTAGTGTATAAAATAAGAAGCTAAACTGCCCTTCTCTGGAGTATTTCTCTCAATTTCTTGAGACATCGCATCCTGGTATCTGTCGTCAGTTTGACTCAAGTAAACTCACCAAAAATTATCAACGGGCTTGAATGTTCCTTTCGTTCACACTAGTCGTTCGGGTTAGACTCCCTTAAAAGGGGAACGAACAAGGGGGCTGGAGAAGAGCCCTTAAGCAGTGAAGCCTCCTGAACCATGAGGTTCCCACCATCAAATATATCCAGACTGTTAAGGGTGGTCAGGATGTGGGCTGGGAAGGAATGCACAAAGAGAAGAATGTGTAGAGATCAAGTTTCATTGGCTCTCCAAGAAAGGAAGGGGACAAGGCTGGAGGTCCAGGGGTGGGGCTTTGAGTTCTCTTGAATTACCACCGGATGATAAAAGGGTGAGGGGTGCTGTTGTGAGGCCCCTGGGCTCTTGGGGGTGTTTAACAGGAGGCTGCAGTTTGTTCCAGTATCTTCTGTCTGTGGCTGTAGGGAGCCCTTAGTCACATTCTTACTTCCCAGTAATTTCCAGTCCTGGGGACAAGAGGCTCAGGAGAGTCAAGCGGCTAACAAGGCCATAGGCCTGCTCAGCAAATGTCACTGCCTTTACCCTTCATTGGCCTCAGCTGCATTTCAGCTCCAGGCCCAGAAAAGCAGCAAAATCAGCCAAGCAATGCTGTGGTCACAGGGGTGTCAAACTCATTTTCACCTGGGGCCGCATCAGCCTTGCAGATGCCTTCAGAGGGCCGAATGTCATTTTAGGACTGTATAAATGTAATGACTCCTTAGCAGTTAAGCGAGCTGGGTTGGAACAAGGTGCCGGGCTGGATAAAATAGGGTGGAGGGCCTGTTTGGCCCGAGGGCCTTGTGTTTGCTGACCTCAGGATCGGCTGTATTCATTAATAACCCTGGTGCCAACCAGTCAGGGGAGACCGATGGCCCTGAAAGCAGATGAGATATTCAACTGGGACCACCCCTAAAATCTCCATCCTTAAAAGCCCTGGGGGCAAGGACCCAGCATTTCCCCTCTTGGAAGCAGACACTGCCTTTCTCCTCCCCGAATCCTTTCTGGACTCATCACCTTCACCTTCCTCCTTCCTAAGCTCCAAGGACCCTTCTTTTGCCTCTGTAGTGTCTTTCCTGGACCCGTTTCTTCTGTTGTTCACTTCTTCTACCTCTGTGACTTTCTAAATGGATTTTCTCCTATGGTTGTGTCACAGGAGGCTAGAAGCAGAGGAAGATACTCGAACCCAGCAGTCCTGGACCTGGTCTGATGACATTGCCAAGTGTTTTAACACCACAGGAAACGCTGTCAGCACCGGAAGAGAAAAGTCTTCGGAATTCTATGCATTGTTTCCACTATCTGGGAAGAAAAACCTTTACTTCCTAAAGCCAGAAAGGTATCCCAAGGCCCTAAAGGCAGGAAGGGCCCATAGAGACTAAAGGAAGAAGCCCGTTAACACACCTATCGGTCTCCATACCCTCAAGTCCTGGAAAGCTGGCGCCTTCCTTTCAGTAAGTGACTTCCTCTCCCTCATCCCACCAATTGTATAAGGGCTAATGACCAAAGACCTACAGGCTCTTTCTCTCTCTCTCCTCACTCCCTCATTTGGTGCCCTTGGCCCTTGTGCCCCAGGCCTCTGGCCACCTTAGGGTGAGCTTGCTACCCCTGGCCTTTGGCCACCCTTGTTTTTGCTCTTGCATTCATTAATAAATGTTGCATACATGCTAATAGGATCACTGATCTATAATTCTTTACTGCATTGGTGAGAAGAACCAGGATTTCTCCCATAACAGTTTGAGTCTTGACTTTAAATTCTTAACCAGCCAGAGCCCAGGTACTGAGGTTGCTGAATAGATGTCCATTCTGACTCCACTGGTCTAACGCCTGGTGCCATTTTCCTCTCACTGAAACAAGGAATGCCCATGTCCAAGTTCATGTCGTCTCAGGTCAAAGTTCAGTAAAATTCGCTTACCTTAGGTTGAAAAAGGATTAAAGAATTTTAATGGTTAGTTGACAGTGTTTGAGAGAATAGCAATGATTTGAATGTACAACTTGGATCATGTATGTGAAACCTGTCCATTTATTTATACTTTATTGTACACCTGTTAAGAGAAGGGTCATTTTTAAAAATCATTTTATTATTTATTTTTAGAGAGAAGAGACGGGTGGGAGAAAGAGAGGGGGAACATCATCGATGTGTGAGAGAAACGTCAGTTGGTTGCTTCTCTCACACCCCCAGCGCGGTACCTGGCCTGCAGCCTAGGTATGTGCCCAGACAGGGACTCTAACTGATGGCCTCTCAGTTCACAGATTGGTCCACTGAGCCACACCAGCCAGGGCAGATGAGTCATGTCATAAAGAATAAAAAAGAGAGGGAGAGAAAAGTCTTCTGTTGGCTCCCGAGTCAAACAGCTTCCTAAAAGATGTATTAGTCAGGGTTCTCCCAAGAAACAGGGCCAATAGAAAATGTGTGTCTGTGTGTGTAGAGAGAGATTTATTATGAGAAATCGGCTCATGTGATTATGGCGACTGAGAAGTCCCAAGCCCTGTAGTCTGCAAGCTGGAAACCCAGGAGAGCCCGTGCTATGAGTTCCAGCCTGAAGGCAGGAAAAAGCTGAGTACTCTCAGCTCAGCAGTCTTGCAGGAGGAGCTCCTTCCGACTTGCTGCAGGGCCTGGCTTTTTGTTCCCTTCAGGCCGTAAATGATTGGATGAGGCCCAGCCACACTGGGGAAGGCCATCTGCTTTACTCAGGCTGCAGATTCAGATGTTAATCTCATCCAAAAACACCCTCACAGACTTGCCCAGGCTATGTTTAACCAAGTATCTGGGCCCCTCATGACCTAGTCAAGTTGACATATAGAATTAACCATCCCAAAAGGGTTATTAAGACTATCACTGGCCTTCAGAAACCAAGAGTTCAAGAAATATAGCCTGCCTACTTGGTTAAGAGAACACAAAATTGAATTGACCAGAGAGTCATCAATAACTGGAAAAATCATCGAATCTGAAAGAGACAAGGGAAGGCAGAGGTGGTAGCCTTCTGTGTATAGCTAGCTAGAGCTGTTCCTAAAAAGTTCAAGTCCACCAGTTGCTGGTGTCATGTGGCTAAATTGGCTGGCACAGTCAACAACAGATGGCTGGGGAGGTGGATGATCGATAGCCAGGTAGGCAGAGCACAGTCCCTTCAAGTTCCAGAAAGCCCAAAACTACATTTAGGGGACAAATAGAGGCAGGATAAAGAAAAGTGGGGAAAAAATCCTACCAGTGGAATGAGGAAGTAGGAACCAACACCGCACCAGAGCCCCCAACTCTGGGCATGATCAAAGGGAAACAGCTAACGTCAAGAATTCCTTGCCCTGGTCAGAAGTCCTGAAAGTCACCACACCAAGACCCCTTTCCAACCACCAGGTGGAACCAGAATTGGGCACCACAAAGCTTGGAGACAGCCGCCACCCTTGGAAACACATAAAATCCCAAGAACTAACTGACCACGTGCTCAGCTCACTCTGGACTTGGCCTGCACCCACTGTTATGCTCACCCTCCATTTCTTTCGTAGTGGTGCCCATGCCATGCCCTCATTTTTCTCTCTTCTTAGATCAAACTTGCCTTATTCAAGTTTGAAATCTTACTTCAGCATGGCTTAGTGGCTAGGCACCAGCCTGTGAACTCAAAGGTCACTGGTTCAATTCCCAGCCAGGACACATAACCAGGTTGCAAGCCAGGTCTCCAGCCAGGTCCATAACTGGAGGCAGGTGAAAGGCAACCATATGTTGATGTTTCTCTCCCTTTCTTCCTCCCTCTTTGCCCTTCTCTCTAAAAATAATGAATAAAAAAATTGTTTTAAATATTTTCCGATGAGATGCCAGTTCTTGCCTGGGATGGTTTGCTCAACGATTGTGATCAACTGGTATCTCATCTGGGGCTTTATGTCCTACGTTGGCTTTCCTTACTTATTAGTTGATCATATCCAGGAGGAACAATAACGATAACTTGTCCATGTGTCTCTCGTTATGCAACAAGCTAGTCTGGGCTCCTTCTCATGATAGCAGCCACAGAATCCACCAGAGCAGCAAAGAAGGAAAGCCACAAAACACAAGCAATTTTCACATCTCTCCTTATGTCATATGCGCTACTGTCTCGCTGATCAGCATGGGCAAACCCATGGGAAAGAACTAAACAAGGGGACTCATTTCTGCTCCTGTATAAATAGTAAACTGCACCTGGGTGTTGCCAGCCACACCTGCTCTTCTATTGGCATGGCCGTCACCTCATCAGAGCTCAGTCATGGCAGCGTCAACAACCAGTTCATGTAATTCGTAGCCATGGAATTCGTGCACCATCTCTCAGAATGTTGTCGTCCCTACGATACAGGTGGCCACCACAAATGTATACAAATTGAACATATTTTAGAACAGGCTTTTAACCTATTAGTCAGATCCTTCCTTTTAGTTAGATAATACTGAGTATGTGCAAACTTATCCAAAGTCTCACTTTCTGCTCTCGCCCTTAATGACTCAGTACGTAGGTAATGTATGTATATAAGATAAGAAAGACTTAATATGCACAATTCCAACCTTCCAGAACAGATCATTGTAGAGAGTAAAGTATGATTCATCTCAACATGAGAGAAGTTTTCAATCCTACATCAGGGTTCTTCAAAACAGCCAGATTACCTAAGGCTTCTAAAACACAACTTATCACCAAACTTGACACATACATTTTCAGGACTATGCCCACCACGTAGAGCAAGGTATTCCTATTGCATTTATTCTCTGCCTAGCTTCTGCCCGACTTAACCTCTGCCTGCTAGCTAAGTCACTCAAGGACTGTGTCCTACTTAGAAGAGTATGTGAATCAGCCCAAGTTGGTGTGCTTTGGTGGGTTGAGTGCCAGCCTGCAAACTAGGGGATCACCAGTTTGGTTCCCAGTCAGGGCAGTGCCTGGGCTGTGGGCCTCATCCCTGGTCGGGGCCATTCAAGAGGCAGCTGATCTACGTGTCTGTTACACATCGATGTTTCTCTCCCTCTCTTTCTCACCCTTCTCCTCTCTCTAAAAATAAATAAATAAAATCTTTTTTTTAAAAAAAAAAGAGTATGTGAATCAAATCAGCAACATTATTCGGAGGACATCTATGAAGCTTTTGTTATCTGATTTCAAATAAGTGAACATTTCATCTCATATTATACAGTAATCCCTTCTTATCTGCAGGAGATATGGTCCAAGATCCCCAGTAGATATGCCTGAAACCATAGATAGCAATGAACCCTATATATACACTAGGTCTTTTCTTATAGGCACACATCTGTGATACAGTTTAATTTATAAATTAGGTACAGTACAAAATTAACAGCATTAACTAATGATAAAAAATAGAGTGATTATAACAACACACTGCAATAAAAGTTATGTGAATAGCTTTGGGGGCATTATTAAGTAAAATAAGGGTTACTCCAACACAGTGCTGTAATGTCATGACAGGCTGAGGACCCAAAGGCTCCGAAGTGACTAATGAGCAGAAAGTGTCTAGGGCACAAAGACACTGGTCAAAGGGATGATTAGAGTCCTGGGCGAGACAGAGCAGGGCTGTGTGGGATTTCCTCACGCTCCTCAGAACGGTGCACCATTTAAACTAAGGAATTGTTTATTTCTGACACTTTCCTTTCAATATTTTCACTCTGGGGTTGCCTACAGGTAGGAAGCAAACCCGCAGTTAAGGGGCGCTCACTGCTGTAGGCTTGGGGAACTGAATCTATACCCCTTCCCAGAGGGAAGAATTGAGTTCAATTCTCAGCCTTCAGTCGGTAAGCCATATGGGGGAGGGGAGATGTCAATCATCTAGGTCAGGGTCAGAACTGGGGACCAGCTCCCTGCATTCCCCAGGGCACTACCTCAAACGTCCAGCCCCCGCAGACAACCTGCCTCATTCTCATCTGCTCAGCTCCCTGCTTTGCCACGATTAATTTTCTGCTCTTGATGGACAGAGCCCTGAAAGAGCAAGGGCCTCCCTTCCCTGGTGGTGAGTTTAAGCGTGACAATGCAGGAGACGCAGAGTTCTTTATGGGGAAGAGGGCAGCGCCTCGTCCTCCATGTCCCAGCCCCGTTCCACTCCGTGGCGAGCCAGCAGGTTATGTAACATCCTGCAGAAAGCTCCGGTGTAAAACCCTGATAGGTGACAGCTCAGATGACAAAGAGGCTTCAGTCCGTCAAGCAAACATCTTGAAAGCATCTGCATTCACCGGGCCGCCGTTTTCTCCGTGGTGGTCCATCAGGGCTGCACTCGGCTAGTCAGGCCCTTCCAGGGGGTGGGCAGCGCCACACTCAGCAAGGCTGTCAAACTGTCCCACTTGTCCTGCCTAAGCCATGCAGGGGTGTCCGTATTTATATTGATCTAGGCACATGAATGACACCCTCATGCTGGGCGTCCACTTTGCCTCGGAGATGGCCCAAAGTTACCTTGCACTCATTAAAAATTTCAATTCACCCGCAAAAGGCCGAGTCTATTTCGCTTGGTCGCTGATGTGATGCTTTCCCACCATAAACAGAAATCATATCAGGCATTGACTACACGTGGGTGATATCCATCATATATGTAGACAGAGGGATAGAATACATAGATACGTACATATTGGGGCAAAAGTAGGTCCCCCACTGCAGACAGTGAATCTACTTCAGGAAGGGATGCATATCTCCTTCCTCCTCGTATTAAACTTACCCATTCACCATTCACTCAGCATCAGTTTTGGCACCATCAGTTCTGGGAGGATGTGGTAGTGGGGCTCCTACTGAGTGGGGTTCCTGACTTCGGCACTGTCTTTCCTTTCTTTTTTTAATGATTTTATTTATTTATTTTTGGAGGGAGGGGAATGGATGAAGAAAGAGAGGAAGGGAAACATCAATGTATAGGAGACATCAGTTGCTTCCCATGCGACCCAACTGGGGACGTGGTCCGCAACCCAGGCATGTGCCCTGACTGGGAACTGAACTGGTGACCCTTTGGGTCACAGGCCAGCGCTCAATCCACTGAGCCTCACCAGCCAGGATCACCATTGTCTTGATGTTCCCTTCCACATCTCTCTGGGTACCATTGCAACCTGAAAGGATTTGATAACCTCTTCAGGCTATATGGAATCTAATTTTTACACTATCACCTATATTTCTATCCAATTATTGCTGGAGAATACATTTTATGCTCCGATACTTTTTGTTTCTCAAAAAGCCCAACTTTGAAGTCCCAGCTGGTGTGGTTCAATGGATTGAGTACCAGCCTGTGAACCAAAAGATTTCTGGTTTGATTCCCAGTCAAGGGACATGCCTGGGTTACAGGCCAGATCCCCAGCTGGAGACATGCAAGGGGCAACTGATGGATGTTTCTTTCATGCATCCATGTTTCTCTCCCTTTCTCTCTCCATTCCCTCCTCTCTAAAAATCAAGAAATAAAATCCTCAAAAAATTATTTACGAAAGTCCAACATTTGCAAATCCAAAGTGTTTGTTTTCAAGACTCTGGTCTCTTTTGTACACTCAATGATACATTTAGTAACATAAAGGACTTCTTTGTTTTAGAATTTGGCCACCTTCACCCAAAGACAGTGCTTATAGGAAACTGTTGCCTAAAATTTGGCAATCACGGTTATAAGCACATAGAAACTTGGCACCTGAGGGAAGGGGCAAAAGAAAGCGTTTATATCTAAAAATTGTGTCTTATAAGAAATCCACATTCATTTTCTTTTAGCACCAAAAAATCCTTTGATATCATATGAGCTCTCAATTATTACCACTATTCCTCACTATCAGCTGTAATAACCCTGTTTTTCAACGGTATGCTTTTAGCTCTTTTATCACAGAGATTTTTACACCTAGTTTAATAACACAGGCTGCATCACATTGTACGTGAGCAGGCCAAGTTCCACACAAAACTGTCATCCGAGAGGAACAGGCTTAAAATATCCCAAGTCAGGCTTTGCCTGCCCCAATACCCTTTCTAAAAAGAAGACGTGGATCTGTAACAAATCAGAATTTTAGAATCTTTATTGACTCTGCTGACAGGAAATGTAAGGTGCTTGTCAAAATGAGCCGAGGGTACAGTTCAACAATTTCCACAGCGCTGATTCTAATTGAACTTTTCAAACTGACATGTCCACTTCATCATCTATCACTTCGGAAATTAGGAAAATGAGTTATTTTGTAGGCCTTCTTGTTCAGATTGCCTTTTACTTTGGTTTCTTCAGAAACTTATCAGCTGGTTAAAAAAACAAACAAAAAAATAGGCAAGCAAATAAACAAAAAACAAACCCATCCTGAGGCAGTGGAACAAATTTATGTATGCTGCTCAAGAAAAGAAGTTTCTTGGAAAATTTAAGACCAAACATACCTGTCTTTCTCCCATGTTTTACTCTTTAAGAGCAAGACAAGAAGCCACTACTAATAAAAACTTGCCTTCACAGACCATGTTGGTGCGGAGTTAAAGCAGCCAAGAAGGGTATTTAGGTATCTGCTATTTTCCCCTTATTTATTCAATTTATTGGGGTGACACTAGTTACCAAAATTTTACCAGTTTCAGGTGCACAGTTTCACAACACACCGGCTGTACACGGCATTGTATGCTCACCACCCCAAGTCAAGTCTCCATCGTCCATCACCATTTATCCCCCTTACTCTCCTCTCCATGCCTGACCCCCACCCCCAGTTCTCTCCACACTGTTGACCATGTTCATGAGACTTTTTCCTATTCTTCTTTTTTGTTCCAATCCCTCCACCATGGGCCCTACACTGTCGACTCATGGGTGTCCCTTTCGCAAGAAAGACAAGGAGGCACCTCAGGACCATCTTGGAGTTGTAAAAGGGAAAAGGAATATTTGGAAAGAACCCTGTTTGGTCCATTCTCCTCTTTCGGTCTCAAATATCACTGTCTGGGAACAGAGGCTGCTGGGGCCCTGCGTGCCAGCCCCACCTCTGCCCATTCTCACCCGAGTACTTTGGTTGATCTGACTTCTAGCACACACAACAGCCTGCACTTGATCACTTACTTATTTGTTAAGTGTTTACATATATTTTTAATCTAAAGAAATGCATATGTGGGGTGGGGGGCAAAGTAGGTTTATAGTTGTTTATAAGAAATAATGCAACAGTAATTAATACATAATAATACAAGAATGAACTGTGTTTTGTGTGCTCACAACTGATTATCTAATTTTGCCCACCCCATATTGTTGCGGTCCCCTCTTGACTACAAAATGAGTTCAAAGATTTTGTCGTCCTTTTCAAGGCTTTAGTCCCGGTGCCTCTCGCATATAATGGTTGATACGGTGCCTGCTGCATAAATGAATGAATGAATGAATGAATGCTATTATTCTGCAGACAAACACACTGGAGCCCAAGAAGTAAAGTCTTTGCCCCAAGGTCACTAGATGCTCAGGAGCAGGAGGAGGAAAACCAGCATTAGTTCTTTTGCATCACAACCCCCTCCCCCGCCCCCGCAACAAATTGGAACAGTGATGCAAAGAGTGTGATTGCAGCCACACTCTAGAAAGTGCTCAGCCCCTTTGCAGGAGTCTGTGAGAGTCTAAGTTATTTTTGGACTCGTTCTAAGGATTCTATTTGGCTCTTCACTATGTTGACACTTGGCACTGGTGGTCCCAAAGCCTTAGTTGGTAAAAATCCTGGCCCCTTCACAAAAATCAAGGCAGAAGCACCAGACTTTCTTCTTCTTCTTCTTTTTCTAAAGATTTTATTTATTACCTTTAGAGAGAGGGGAAGGGAGGGAGGCAGAGAGGGAGAGAGACATCAACGTACGTTGCCTTTCACTAGCCTCCAGCTATGGACAGACCTGATTGGAGACCTGACCTTGCAACCTGGTTATGTGCCCTGGCTGAGAGTTGAACCAGCAACCTTTGGGTTCACAGGCTGGTGCCTTATCCACTGTGTCACCAGCCAGGGCTTGCACCAGACCCTCTTATAGTCATTGAGTTCCCCTTCATTGCCACAGGTCACAGAAAGATAACAAAGCTGGTCCACTTCAGAACACCCTTTAAAAATTCTTAATGGTATTAAATCTCAACCCTCAAACACAGACCTTTTTGATATTCTGTGACAAACTAATGTACATTTCAAACTTGCATGCTGCAAAGCCAAGTGTGATGAGTATTTCAAGGAAAAGCACATGTGCGATTAAGTTGTGAGCTCCACTAGCCACTTTTCTCTTGGAACACACTTTTTGCTTGAAAGAAAAAAAAAATTCCAGGCAAACCATGGTTATTCAGAGTTGGGCATTTGGCAGGCATTCTCTCAGAAATGAGCAAAGCGAGCCTGTCACTTAAAGAAAAGCAACTGAGATGATTTGTTGCCAACGATAAAAATGTGAGCTTCTGAGCAAAAATCAAAAGATAAAAAAGAAAAAATGTCTCTGTGCCATCGTGAGCTTGATGATGTCCCAATACTCAAAAGCTTCTCTGACAGAGTCAGTAGGAATATTAATAAAGGTGACTTTTTGATATTGTCTTACATAACGTGTTAACTTTCGGATTACCGGGATAATTCAACAAACCAGTATTTTCCAAATGGTCAATGCCTGCTGTTATGAAATCACACACGGTCAAGGATCCAGGGACAGGGCAAGATGGACTAATGAATTTGTATAACAGACTTTGAGAAGTTTGCTAGTATAGTTTCAGATTCTATACTGCAATTAACGTTTAAGAAACTATTACCACCTCTCAAGTTTGGGTGTATTAACAAAGAAGAATATTGATAGTTACTTGTAATTAGAATACTTCTCCCTTCCCTACTACTTATCTGTGTGAGGCTAGATTGTTTTCATATACTTCAACCAAAACAACCTATTCCAATAGAATGAATGCAAAAGCAAATATGAGAATCCAACAGACTTCTATTAAATCAGACATCAAAGAGATTTTCAAAATGTATAATAATGACACTTTTCTTATTGTTTTCTTTTTATTTTAGAAGGTATGGTTATTTTTCATGAGCACTTTTTTATAAGGAGTGGTTACTTCATATTAATAAGCATCTCTTTGTTTTTTCATAATCATAGTATAACATATAATAATACCTTTATGAGAACCTCAGTTATTTTGAAGTGTATTAAAGGAGATCCTGAGATCAAAATTTTTAGAACTGCTGAATTAGAACATACCAGGTGGTGTTGAAACCCATTAAGACTTATAGAAGAAGTATAAGGAGGTCCCCTGGAGGGTGAATTCCAAGGTCAAGGAGCTCTTGACATCTTGTGATTTGTGATATAGTTCCACAGGGCCATTTTAGTCCTTTAGAACTAATATATGAGCTATAAAATTTAAAGATTAGTAGACAGGCCACATATCTGTATGGATCAGGATATTGGTAGAAATTTGAGAGGACATTGGTAGAGTTTTGAGACTAAAAATAGCCAGGTTTATTTTTCACTCATGCTAAATCTCCATTTCAGAGGCTCGTTATCTGAGGCTCTGCTGCACCCCTCTTTCCTCTAGGATGCAGGCTGATGTAGAAGACAGCATCAGTGTGCTAGTCACATTGCCTCGGGAAAGGAATGCGGTGAATTGTCCCTCGTAAGGAAACTTATATTTCTTAATATTTAAAACAATATTTTATTCATTATTTTAAGAGAGAGAGGAAGAGAGAGAGGAAGAAAGGGAAAGAAGCATCAATATATGGTTGTCTTTCATCTGTCTCCAGCTACGGACCTGGTTTGCAACCTGGTTTTGTGCCCTGGCTGGGAATTGAACCAGTGACCTTTGGGTTTGCAAGCCAGCCCCAATCCACTGAGCCACCAGCCAGGGCTGGAAACGTATATACTTCATTAGCCAAAGTTTATCTCCTGACCCTGCCTAACTTCACAGAAGCCAGAGAGTCGCCATCCTACCATGAAGCTGTGATCCACGAAGCAGGAAGGTCGGGATCCGGGACTTGTGAGAGGTAGGTCACATCAGCAGTTCTGGTGATGGTCACAAATATGATGCTCCATTCAACACATAAACCTCCAATCATAAAAGTTACTGGTATCTGCTTCTTAATTTGCTCATACATAAGTTTTCATAGTTGAATTATTTCTAGTTTGTACCCTTGTCATTTCACATTATTTTAAATGTTTTCATAGTTCTCCTACTTGTAGTTTTAATGACAATGTTAAATTTTATTTTATTGATGAATTGTTATAATTTTTAACACTTTTTAATTGTTGGGTATTTGAGCGGTGGCTGGTCTTTCACTATTGCAGATGGCTTAGACATGCATATCATTATAAGAAAAACATTTCTAAAATTATTTCTTTGAGTCAGGAAGTAAGATGGATTTTTGTGAGAACATGTATTCCATCATGCCCCACACCCCCATTTCATAAACTTTTGCTGACAAGATCTGGATTTATTCATTTCTCTATCACCAGAGCTTAACAAAATATCTGGAATTTGGTAGGCACTCAATACATGTCCATGGAATGAATGACTGCCAGATTGCTTTCCAGAATTATTACAGAGATTTACAATGCCACCAGCCCAGAATTATATTATTCTAACAGATTCTTTCATCTTTGAACAGTGCTTTTTCTTCATTTATTGAATGATTAGTAAGGTTGAAAAGAATGCCAAGGTTTTTCTTTTACAATTTGTATTTTCTCTCACATGGGCTCTACTCAGTAAAATGAATTTGGCAATTCCTTTTAGGAATCTATATACTGTCCTCATACATTATGGTTTTCAAAGATTTGGGTGTATCAATTATGAGCTCATTGAAAGAAGTGAATGAACTAGGAGTAGGTGAAAATGAAGCCAATGGACTCCCCTTTAAAAAATAAAGTATAAGATTATTTTTTCTTCTTCTTATTAGTATTAGCAAAGATATTGTGCCTCGAACACATTTTATAAATATTATATCTCTGGTCTTCACATATTGAAAGACAGATACTATTATAGCTCTATTTTCAGATGTGGGACGGAGGCTCAGAAAAGTTGCACCTGCCCAAGACCACACAGGTAGGAAGAAGCAAGTCAGGTTTTGAATCCCTTCTTGTCTGAACTTGGAGTCCAAGCTTTCTTTGTGCTCAACCCCTGCTCACCAGAAAGCCTTACCAACCACTCAGCAGAGCCAGGAAGGTCCTGGGGCCTTCACAGATATGAATACGGGCTCCTTGGGTTAGATATTTGCAAACAGAAGCACTTAAGATGATACTGTTGTGATATAAACAATGACACCTGCCCCTGCAGTCAGATAGAACAAGATCAAGTCCTCAAGAGCACAGGTATGTAGGCCTAGCCCAGTCAATTAGGGCCACCTCAGAGTAGGCACCATTCAGCGGGAGTACAGGAGCCCAGACCAGGAAACCAGGCTGTGCTTAGCATGGCAGGAGTCCTGAGCTCACTCACTGAGTCTTAGATGTAGGCAGCAGACAGGTTCCAGTCACCACCTTCCACTGGTCACCACTGGCTACCAAGCCCACTGACAGAAACCACTTCTTGAGCTCTCCAACAGGCAGCCTCTAGTCACAAAGGACCATTTACATTTAAATTAATTAGGATGGAATAAAATTAAAACACTATATTAGCTACATTACAAGGGCTAGCAGGGCATGTGGCTGGTGGCTACTGTATTGGCCATCACAGATATGGATAGAACATGTCTGTGATCACAGGCAGTCCTAGTAGACAGTGTGGATAGAGCTCAACCTTTCTTTCTTTCTTCCTTTCTTTCTTTCTTTCTTAAGATTTTATTTATTTTTGGAGAGAGAGGAAGGGAGGAAGAAAGGAAGGGAGAGAAACATCAGTGCAAGAGAGAAACATTGATCAGTTGCTTCTACGCCCCTAACCAGAGACCTGGTCCACAACCCAGGCGTGTGCGCTGACTGGGAATCAAACTGGTGACCTTCTGGTTCACACAAGCCACGGAGTCACACCAGCCAGGGTGAGCCCTCACTTTCAAGGTGGACTTGCAGTTGCAGCAGAATCACCTGGGAGCTCCTGAGCAAGGCAGAATCTCAGGCCCCACCCCAGGGCTACTGCCTACTGCAAGCTTCAGAATACCAGGTCGCAGGTGACATGTGAATTCGTTCTGGCCCTGCACCACCTGTCTGGACCGCAGCGGACGCTGTGTCCTGCATCCTGAATAATACCTGCGCTACCTGAGCCAAGTGGGACTGAGGAAAAGGAAAAAAATGCACCTTTAATTTGTCATCTTTACTGCAAACGGTTTCCCAGTCTACTGCTTTTGCTTTTATTTTTGTATTGTTCATTTTTTATGAACATATTTTTGGATTCCATTAATATTTAAAAGGCTGTGACGGTCGAAGCCAGCCGGGGCTCTCATTTGGAAAGGGCCCTATTCCCCCGCCCCCTCCCCTCTCATCCTGCTTGGGCTCGGGAGCCAACAGCCCTGCAGCCTCCCCCCTCTCCCCCCCCCGCCCCCCTGCAGCGGTGATTTCACCAGCTCAGAGCCCTGCAGCTTCAGTTCCAGCAGAAATCACAGAGGTGAGTGGGCAGAGCCCCCCACCCCCACCCCCTGCCTTCTTGTGGAGCAAACCTCTACCAGACTGTGAGTGTGGCGGCTGTGTATTTCCAGGCAGCAATAGGGGTCTATATTGCTAGGGCTCATAAATATTTAACAACAAGCACTTTGTAAAGAGGAGTGTTATTAAGGAGGGTGCTGTCGGCTTCCAAGGTGCTGTTTATCAGGAGCTGCTGGTACTGCACGGACACGGCCCTCTGGCAGGAGCCCCAGGCCCCTAAGCTCCTTGTCTTCTAGGGGGAGTTGGGAAAGCATTTAGAGGAATTTGCAAATATTCCTGCCCCCCAGAGGAAACACGCTGGCTCCTCCAAGAGAGAATTGCTTTCTGACAAATCACGTGTCTGAGAGAAAAAGCAGCGGTGGGGGGAGAAAATAAAATGTGTGTGTAACACACACACACACACACACACACACACACACACACGAATGTTCATGGAGGAGAGGCCTGCCCACCAATTCTTAGCAGGGCCTTTTTTATTCAGGTGCAACCAGATGAATCTTTCATCCCCACCAAAGCCGGGCCCAGGCCACTTATTCAGCACTTCAGGCTTTAATGATCCGGGTTCAGTTTGCTTGACTCTGTGGATTGGATACACCACATTGCAATTCAAATTGCCCCCAACACCACAGTAAGCCTGAGGTGATCACATTTCTTCCTACGTGTAAATGGCTCTCCACAGGGGACTCGTTCTGAGAGCGAAGGGGCTGGCATGGCAACTTCGGTTTCCCCAGATGATCATCACTTGGAGGTAAACGCTTGGAAGATTAAAGTCCCCAATCCAGGGAGCAAACTCCTGGTAGGTTTAGAAAATTTCCTCCATTGGCCATCCTAGTACAACCGATAAATCACAAAATATTAGAAGATAAAAGGCTGTGTGTGTGTGTGTATGTGTGTGTGTGTGTGTATGATGCTTATTGCATTTCATTTTTTCACCAAGATAATCTTGTGAAGGGGTCTGAAAAGCTAGGTTGACTTGTTCAGGTGGCCCACAGAAGCCTGGGAAAGAATACTCATGCTTCCTACCAGAACACAAGCTGCCTCCCAAGGTCTGCCAAAGGAATTGACTTTTCAGCCCTCACCTGCTTTTATGTCCCATGCGAAAAAACAAAGTTCCTGGGGCATGCACCTTTCACTTGCAGCAAAGGATCCTAGGACTCTATGTGTGAATGGGAGCCCTTCAGGCATCCGTCTGTGTTTTTGCAGATGCCTCTGCATTTTCAACAGCTTATGGCCAGTAGCCATGAGTTGGCTAACAGGAAAGAGAACCGGAAGAGGAGTTCAGTGCATGTGCTAACTGAACCGTGCACTAATGAGCCAGCGCAGACCTATCTTAGACATTCCTGAGTAAGCAGTTTCTCCAAGTTATAATCAAAAAGTTTATGTTTAACTTAATTGCTTGGGGCCTGGGATAAACTTCCCCGTAGTTATAAATAGTATCCCAGCTTAGCCCACAAAGGCTTCCCTAACCTGTAATGGTTTCAGTATTTTGCAGTGGCTAGAAACAATAACTGCTCGATACCAGTGATTAAACCAAAGAGCAGCACAATAAACTAATTTTTGTACGTGGAAGTTCATTCTTGAGAAAAGGAAGATTAACTAGAAAAAGCTAAGGGGGTGAAGGGGGACGCTTGAAGGAGGTCTTTGCGTCTCCTCAAGGGCTGTCGAGGTGGATGGCGCAGGAGTTTCAACATTTCTCATTTCACTTCAAACCTATGACTTGCTTTTTGCTTGATACAGGTACATAGCCAGCACTACTTCTACTTATCCCCCGTAATTAGAGTCAGGTTTTCTGTTCCTCTCCAGTTGAGAAAAGAGAGCAAGAGAAACTGGGAGAGGCAGGGGAGAAAGTGGGAAGGAGGGAGACTGGAGGGAGAGGAAAGGAAGGATTTTCTTGAAGCCACTAAGCAAGAGTTAACAAATGAAGAGACTAAATTGGGAGAGGAAAGAAGACGTGTGAGTGAAAGATTGCTTCCTTGGGGTTGTCAGAGGAATCTGTCAAAAGAGGAGGAGGAAGGGGAAGAGAAGGAAGGAACGTGGGAGGAGGGGAGAGAGAGAGAGAGAGAATATGCGTCCATTCCCATGGAGAAGAAATGCTATTTGAGGCAGTCTCTTCGCAGGATGCTATCTTCGTTGCTGACTAAAGCGAAGGAGACAGGGGTCAGCCTTGGGGGCAATAGGGTGAGAAAAGGGTAATAAACAATGGTCCCTTCTCACATAAGGGGTCTGACATGGCCAGGGCTAACTTTAGGACCTCAAGACAACTCCTGTGTAATGGGAGGTGAATGACCTACTTAGCGTTACTGTATTTCACGTAACCTAAGTATCCCCAAGTTTTCCAGTCTCTCAAAATCTCCCTCTCTTTTGTGAGAAAGTCCAGTCTCCCTGGTTCTGTTCCTTTCTCCTTCTGGCACCTTCCATCTGCTGCCGTTCTTCCTCTTCACCTTAGACAGGGCTCCTCTTCCAATTTCCTAAAGAACCACTACCTCCGATTATTACATGGAACAGACTTTTACCATTTCTTTTGATAAGAAAAGGAACATTTAGGCCCAAATATAAAATTAAATTCAATGTTAAATACCTTGGTTTCCCAGAAAGCAGCAGCTGTTCCCCTAGCACAAGAATTCTCCTTCCAGCCCTGCTTTGGGTCCTGCCCGGTAGCCATCCGACTGGGTGTCATCCATTCTCCAAGACACCCTACCATTGTCTTACTCTCCACGTTCCTATGATGGCAAAGCCCCTTTCCCTCCAGGTATCTTACCGTAACTTTCAGGACAGGACAAATCTTTTCCATCGTCCCCATCTGACGTGAAGCAGGGGACTGCTTCTTCCCAAGCTTGTCCTTCCTCTACTCACTGGGAGAAGAAAGCCAGTAGCCATGTGAGAGAATTCTCAGGACCATAATCACGATGAGAACACACTGTACCCTCTGGGGACTGCCGCTCTGTGAGGACATTTTAGGAGCAAGTTCTCCTGAAGGCAGGAAAGGAGGGAAAGGGTGAAGAAGGTTTTACAATGAAGGGTCTGGATTTTTAAAGAAGAGCTTCGGGAAGAAGTGTTATAGGGTGGAAGAAGGCCATCCCCAAACTCCCCACACCCAGTGGCTTCGGGATGGGGGATGGGACTCAGTGAAGTACAGCCACTTGTCCTAAGAGAAGTACTTTGCGCATCTATGGCTGGTAGCTGGTATCTTAGGCAAATGGCTGGCTAAACCTTAGGCCAAGAAAACAGGAGGCGCTTTTGACCAGAGAATGGTGATGAAAGAGCTTATGGACCTGAGGGAGACTTTGCAGGTGGCCACGACTGGTCATCCTACCCCCTGCATTGCAGGCCAACAGCAGGGTCTAAAATAAGCTGGCAGCTATTTGCACAGGGGGAGAGCCCATGGTTTGGGGGAGAGAGAGAAAGAGCCATTTGTTCAGAGGACAAGAAGACAAGGGGGAAAGGGAGACCGTGCTCCCTGGGCTGGGAAAGAAAGCTGCAGGTTGCTATCTTAATGGGGTTGGCGTCAACCTGGAAGCCACTGAGGAGTCTGCCTTGCACACCCGGACTCTGGACTTTTGGAACTGGGGACCTGTGGAGAGGACTCTTAGTACCTGGACTTACCATGATCCAGCACAACACAGTACATGCTTTTCTCTGGACTGTTATACAGAGGCTGATGACATCATACCCCAGACCCTGAAGGAGAGGGCTGACAGATAAGGGGTGGAGAACTGGGCATATTTTTGGCTTATAGCCTTTTGGGGAGCAAGGTAAGGGCTGGGTCTTGTAGGTGAACAGGGCTCGGAGCTGAAGTGCTCATGGCCCCACCCCCTCCACTAGGTTAGGGTATTGTAAATAATGACCTATTTTTCCTCAACACTAATTGTTGGGTTTTACACCCAGGTGCCACGTGAGCAAACCCCACTGGGTTCATTTGGTAACAGAAGGAAACTGAGAGGCTCCCAGGAGTCACTGAGCTCTGGAGAACCAGGAGCCCTGTTTCAGATTCCGGTGAAGACAGACTGAATCAAGGCTAACTTGGAACTCCAGTTTGGGCCCTGCAGCTTTAAATGGGACAAGGCCCCTGGGCTGGGTCACGTGGGTCAAGTCTTCTGCTTTATTATGCAGAGAGATTGAATCCTCTTTTGTCTCAATCCTTCACTGGGACTAAGCTTGGAACCTAACCCAAAGGCCTATTAACTGGCTTTCTTAAACAAAAGAGCCATCTTCCCTGAGATAAAACCTGTGCTCCCTTCTAATGCACAAGTGGATCGAGTCATTTATTTTTTTAAATAGCAATCTTCTTCCCTCAGGTTATCCTTATTACAGGTTCTCCTTTACAACCCACAAAGGGTTTGCACCGAATCCCCACCCGGCAGACCCCATCCCCCCACCTCAACCAAGTTCTCCTCATTCGGGTAGGAACTGTTCAATAGTAAAAACATTGTTATCACTACCAAAAGAAGTAAAAAATAGAAAAATATTGCTACCTGTACGGCTGGATCAAAGACAGCTAGTTATTATCTTTCCTTACTGACTGGGAGACCCAGGAGAGGGAAGGAACGAACAGTAAGCAGACAGAACAAGATATATATCGGCCAGGGCTGGGTGGCCTTGGGGCAGACCACACACCAGCAGCAGCCTGGAATACAGAAGGTTTGGCTCTATTGGCATGGCGGACACCCCTTGCCCCATGCCCCTCACTCCTGCCCCCCACCCTCACCTCCCCAGCTGGTCCTGTTCTCTCCACTCGAGCCTAAGGACCAGGATGTGCTCATTATTTTTCTGACTCAGTTCCCTGAATTTATAGCTAAACTTGGCTGTCTGTCCTCTTAGTCCCTTCCTTTATAGTTTGGTGTGGCAGGAAGGGGTTGGGGAGATGAATGCACGAAGGTGGGGAGTTTACCTTGAACTTCCTTAACCCTCCAAACACTGTCATGGTAACCGGCCAGAAAGATGCCATATCCTTTCTTATTTTTTCCTCAAAATACCTGCTTTAACATCCCATTTGTGAAGACACAAAAGAGTGGAGCACAGATTTTTGTTTTGGTGTTATTTTAGCAGCAAAGCCTAAATATAAAAGGATTATTCAGAAAGTGGATTTACAATACTTTTGAAAAGAACAAATCTATTGAAAAGCAGAGCATAATTAAATGCTTATGCTTCGTTTCTCTTTCTGGTTTTAGTTAGCCTTCGTCCCAAAATACTAAATGGAACACTCCTGAAGTAAACCGATTTATGAGTTTTAACTGGTGCATCATTCTAAGTCGTGTGATGAAATCTCACACCACCTCACCTGGGACATGAATCGTCCCTTTGTCCGGCTTCTCCATTGCTGAGTAAGCTCCCTGCCTGTTGGTCACTTAGCAGCTCTCTGGGTTATCAGATCAACTGTAACTGCATTGTAATGCTTGTGTTCAGGTAACCCTTTTTATACTTCATAATAGCCCCAAAGCCGTTGGTGTAACTTTTTGCAGTGTCTTCCTGTAATTGTTCAACTTTATTGTTGTGTATTTCTGTTCATCTCTTACCATGCCTAATTTATAAATGAAATGTTCTAGTACCTAAAAGAAAAGAAAAACAAAAACATAGTATATGTAGGGTTTGGTGCTATCCATGATTTCAGGTGTCTACTGGGGGGTGTTAGAATGTATGCCCCGAAGATAATGGGGAACGACTATAATACATCTGACTATATAATTTGAAATTGATCTAACCTGACTTTCAATACGACAAAGGGTTGCAGGATAAGGACAATTTTCTCTTTTCTTTATAATCTCAAGTCACTTTATGTTTCATAAAGTAACAGGATGGAAAAATTCCAGTTTTAGCAGAGGTGTGAAGATACAGTAGGTAGAAAATTTCGAAGTGAGTGATTAGAGCAGTGTGGATTACCAGAGGAAATTAACGAAAATCACTCATAACGCTGAGGACTTCATCCCATCTCAGGACATACAAGGGTCAAGGGAGGAATTGGATGAGTTTTTTTCAGAGAAAGCTGTCACTGTACTTCTTGATCCAAGCCCTGGGGTGTTAGCAGTGGGAGAAAAGCAGGCTTCCTTCTTTTTCCAAGAGTGACAGCTAGATTTCTGGTAGTCCGTGTGTGAGGGGCAGCAGACCTGTGCCTGACTCATAGGAAAAAAGTAAATCAGATAGTGGCCACGCAATCCCCTCCCCCAAATCAGCCTGCCCGCCTGCTTCCTATGGTCAGATGTAGGTCATACCAGAGAAAGACGGGTAGGCCAGAGCCAGGTAATCCTCCCAAGAGAGTGAAGGGAGGATAATGATGAAGGCTCATGATGATTCCTATCACCTGGGACTGTTGCAGTAGAAAGGAGGTCCTTTCACAGAGTCACACAAGGAAAGCATTTCTGAGGACTTATGCATGAGAGAATGAGATGTGGTAGTAAGATTTATTGGAAGAGAAACAAAAGACTGCCGGTAGGTTCCTCGTGTCTCACCTCTGTCCACCCAGCTGTGGAAGAAGTCCAGACTTGTCTTCATCAAACCCAGAAAAAGGGCAGGGTCTAAAAATCCTGTGCCAAAGTTCAGTCCACGCCAAAGCTTGGTTCAGTTCAGCCTCTGTGCCTTCTGGCTGGCTCTGTCTCTATTCCAGGCTGCACTCTGGACGGTGCTGCATCACTGTACACAGGTTCATATTTGGAGTCTGTGCTTGGTATCCATGTGGATGTGGGGCCCATGTGACTGCTAAAACCTGCATGGCTGCTTCAGAGAGAGAATGCACAAATGAATGGATGAATGCATGTTACCAAACCAGGGGCCTTTTTAAGGTTCTGATATATTATCGTGGGCTTGGGAAAGACCAGGCACTCTTTCAAGTTAACCAATATATTTCTCAATTCTTTGTGAGTTTGTTCGGGGCTCTCCCCCAACCACTGTTTCCTGGACCTTCCAGGGTTCTGAGTCCCTTATCCAATCTAATTCGATTTCCAGCCTAGACTCTGTCCCTTATGGTTGCTATCTTGGCTCCTACTGTGCAGGTTTCATAGTAGAAACACCTTCCCCTGCACCATCTTGGCTCCCACTATACACCTGCCCAGCAGAGGAATTTCACCTGCTGTTCTATCTCTTCCCCTCGGTCATCCCAGCTGGCGACCAATAACAAATCCTTCTTGCCCACTTTGGGGATTAGGTCCTGAGAATGGAGAAAACAGTGGTCCCTGAGGGAGCCTATGAATACCGCAACTTCCTACTATCTGACTCAGCTCCCCCTTTATTATGTTTTTTAATTTTTTTAAACTTATTTTTATAATATATTTTATTTATTATTTTTAGAGAGAGAGGTAGGGAGAGAGGCAGAGAGGGAGAGAGACATCCATGTATGGTTGCCTTTCACCTGCCTCCAGTCACGGACCAGGCTGGAGACCTGGCTTGCAACCTGGTTATGTGCCCTGGCTGGGGATCGAACCAACAACCTTTGGGTTCGTAGGCTGGTGCCTTATTCACTGAGCTACCAGCCAGGGCTTAGTTTTCAACTTTTAAAGAAAACCTGGCGGAGCCCAATCTTCACCGGGGGCCTCTGGGCACAACTCCATAACCACTTTTCTTCCCCCCTTACCCCCCCCGCCCCCCACCACACGCTAGAGGTGGGGGGAGGGGAAGGCTACTCTCCTGCTGGCACTGGCTTGATTTGATGGATTTAATGTTAAATTGTGACAGAAATCTTAGACAGCAGGTTCTAATGTCCTAACTCAGATCACATTTGTAACTTAAATAAAAGACAGGTTACTTCCTTAAATAACCTGATATTAAGCCAGCCAGCCTTAGCACACTCATAAGGATCGCTTTCTGACGTGTTTATTCTGATTGGCCAGTGTGCGTACTTGTTTATTAAGGAGCGAAATAAGTCATGGGCCTTCCAGGATTTTCATGCAGATACAGGTAGGGAGGGATCCCCCCCAACAAGGGTTTTATTTATAAAAGATTAAGAATTTATTTTTACATGTTCAAACTTCAGTCACCTTGAAAGTATTCTCTGTTTGATGCAATACCCCAATCCAGACATTTTTTCCATGACTCAAAACAGTTTCTGAACTTGCTAATTTTGGTGACTTTTAGTACTTTTGCTGTTTGTTGTTTCACCTCTTCCACATCAGCCAAATGCTTCCCTTCGAAGACATTTTTCACCTGGAAAACAAAGAAAAAAAAGTTTCTTGGAGTGAGACCAGGTGAATAGGGAGGGTGAGCACAGGGGTCATGCTGTTTTGGGTCAAAAACTGCTGAACACTCAGCATAGTGTGGACGGGTGCACATGTAAATCACCCATCATGACATGGACAAACTCATGGAAAGAGTCTTCAAAAAAATTCACTGTAGCTGAACTCAGCCTCTCACAACAACGCCAGCTGGTCACTTGATCCAGGTGGGTACCTAGAACAGTCACTTAGTGGGGGAAGCCTGTACTGCAAGGGACCTACCCTCCAGAAGATAATTCCATATATTTTGGAGTCCCCCTTGTAAAATAAAAAAAAAAAAAAAAAAAAGTAAAATATTTAGATACTGAGTAAAGTGTGAGATCTCAAGTATTAAACTAATTTCCTATGGCTGCTTCTATAAAATCATTTTAAAACTTGTTTACATGCTTTTTAATACATATTACTGGTCTCATCATTTTTGGCTCTAAATTTAAGGAAACAATCCAGTAAAGAATATTCTGGAATCAGGTAGAAACAAAAGACAACTCAGAGATGGGACTAATTCAAAAGTCAATAATTATTTAAAACAGTTTTCAAATGATCAATTATGACCTATTAATTAGTTATGAAATCAGTCTAGTGGGTTATGATCCAGTGAATTATTTTTATATGAAATTGAATCGATGGAATGAAATAGATGAGAATAGAATAGAGTATAAAATGTCAGAGTGCATCACCCACAGTAAGGTTAAATACTATTTAATGATTATCTTATTCATGTGTATGTATGTGTATATTTCTCCTTATGGGCTAGGTTAAGGATATAATATATTTCATACCACAGTTCACAGACAAAAAAAAATGTTTAAAAGACTCCAAAATGCAGCATATAGAAAATCCACAGAGAAAAGCCAAGTCCAGACTTGAAGGCTGCATCAGAAATAAAATGCAGGAAGGAGAGAAGAGTGTCTTATTAACAGCAGAAGAATTCCAGATGTATCTTCCTCCAGCTGCGCTTTTTTAATCATTTTCTTTTCTAGATTGGAAGGTAGTCCTCACACTCACAGCTCTTTAAAGTCCATCTTATACCTTTCACCTTTGTCAACAGAAAAAGAAAGAAAGGGGTCGGGAAGGAAAATGAGGAAGAAGGCAGGAAAAAGAAGAAAGAGTGCATTAAAAAGTGAATAAGTTTGTGAAGACAGCTGGGAAACCTTTCACCGCCCCACCCCTGCTTTTAAAATACTCTCTGCCCCCACAACCTGAAGCTGACATGTGTGCTATAAAAAACCACTTTGAAATAACGGAATTCCAAGTTACAATCAATACACAACGCACTTGGCAGTGTTGTCATATGAGACATATAAAAGGTTACGGTAGTAACGAAACAAGTGTACTCTGTGTAATGCTCTGGTAATTAACCTTGTCAATTTATCTGCTGAACGCTCATCTCGTCTGATGGAGGGGAGTATGTGGGACTAGTTTACTGCACCTAGCATCTTCCCAGAGTATGTGTTGGCTGGAAAGACACTGTCATACAGTACAGACCACATTTGGGGCTTCCCTGTACTGTTGACTTTATGCAGCAGTTTTCCCATTGAGTTCTTCCTGAATGGTGCTCCCCATGGTTATGAAATGCCCTGGCCCTGACTCCTTGGACTCCTGGACACCTGTTGGAATGCCCCCTGCTGGCCAGGACCCAATCTGCAACACTTGCTACAGCCCTGCTCTCTGTTGGAGAAGCACCTGCATGAGTCCTGGGTTTTCTTTAAAACCCAGTGGTCACTGCTCAGACTTCATTTGCTTTCTCCATGAACTTCTGGGCTGGTGGGGGGTCCTGACTGCCAGGTGGTAGGCATGTATAGCCTTATATTTACACTACCCATAAGAAACCTGGCAGGTCCAGTTCAGAAAAGTCTCCTATTCTTACAGTATATGAGGGGGGATGGCCCCCCAATGGAATTTATTTATTAAAAGTTTTGTATTTATTCTTACATGTTTAAACTTCAGTCGCCTTCAAAGTCCATTGGATGTAATACATTGATCGAGACATTTTTTGCACTGCTCAAAAACAGTTTTTGAACTCATCGACTTTGGTGCACTTCAGTGCTTTTGCTGTTTTTTGTTTGTTTGTTTGTTTTGTTTGTTTCATATCTTCCATATCAGCAAAATGTTTGCCTTTGAAGGCAATTTTCATCCAGGGAAACAAACAAACAAAAAACAGTCAGTCATTCAAGGTGAGATCAGGTGAGCAGGGAGGGCAGGCCACAGAGTTGATACCGTTTTTGATGAAATACTGCTGAGTACCCAGTGCAGTGTGGGCAAGTGCACTTATAAATCACCCATCATGAAATGGACCAACATGTTGAAAGAATCTTCAAAAAAATGTCACTGAAGTCAAATGCAGCCTCTTACAACAACGCCAGCTGGTGCACTGATACAAATGGGCTCCCAGAATACTCACCTAGTGAGGGAAGTCTGCACTGCAAGGGGCCTCCCTCTAGAGGATAATTTAGTGGGCTTTTTTTTTGGGGGGGTCCCCCTCATACTGACAGCAAAAGCCTCACTTTGTCTCCCACCCTCCCATCAAACCCTCCTGCCACTCACTTACACACACATACCCGCAAGATCATTCTTCAAGGACCAGCAAAAGTATCGGGGCATCTTCAATGAAGAACCTCCCAGCTCACCATTGGCCTCATTGGCCTTCCTCTCCTCTGTACTGAGATTTGTCCATAGCACTGAGATTTTGCACTGCCTAATTAAACCCTTCCTAAACTCTATTTAGTGCTACTCACTGTAGTCCCATGTGTTAGTGTTACTCTTGACTCCTAGCTAGACTGTGAACTTCTCAGTCTTTGATATCCTTTGCAGCACCCAGCACCCTGCAGTGACTGAAAGCACGGACCACATGCCGAGCTACTTAAGAAGCTGGTTCTTCAAGAATCATTCCCTTTATGTATGAAGTGATTCGTGGACCAAGGATCTCCTTTGGAGAACTTAGGAATGGTTGGACATGATTTCTGGAGACGAGACACAAAAAATTAAAAGTAACTTATATGCCAGGCAGAATATAATACTTTGTACACATTATTTTTCTTAACACTGACCATAACTGTAGTTGGTAGGGTATTTTAACCACAATTTATTAAAGAAAAAATGGAAAATTGAAGAGCTTCACTTCGTGAAAATCGAACAGCTAGCAAAGGCAGAACCTGGAATCCAAGCCTGTATTCTCTTTGTAAAGATAGTGTCTCTACTGTAAATTAATCCTGTTCTGAACTTCAAAAAATTCAGGTGGATGGAATAAAATGCTTCCTGTCATCCCAATTCTCCAGAGACCTAAGGACATTTCTTCCCAGGGACTATAAGGTAGTTATCCAAAAACTAGTTAGTAGAATTTTGGACTATAACTCACAGAGCGTTGGTCACTCATATGAAAATTATCTGCATCCTATATAAATATAGGATGGAGACTGAAAGAAAGAAAGAAAGAAAGAAAGAAAGAAAGAAAGAAAGAAAGAAAGAGAATGCAGTGAGTCTTATAATTGGGGGAAAATAACAAAGGTAACAAGATCCAGAAAGATTGTTAACAAATGCAAATTAGCAAAGTTAAGTGAGTGCAGAAATGCACAGAACAGGTCAGGATAAATGTACAGCTTTCTACGGATATTCCTTTTTGATATTCTTTTAGAAAAGCTTTCATCCCATTGATACAAAAAATAGAACTCAAGCCTGCATGGCCAGAAAGCTCAGTGCTCCTAAACCTGAGTGAAATTATAAAAACAATGAAAGAAGTTCGCTAAACACTTATTATGCGAAATGCCATGTTAACTTTTAAAAATATACACATATTACCTAAGCTAGTAAAAACCTGATTTGGTCAACTGTTTTGGTAAGTTTCTTTATTTTTATCTTTTGCTATGCACTAGGTACTTTTCTAGCCAAAGGCATATAGCAGTGAACAAAAAGGAACAAAACTCTTTTCCCTTTGCATTCTGGGAAGTATTTTTATTCCTACATTACTGATGAGTAAGGCAGGATTTACACAAGTCAAATAAGGTGTCCAAATCCCAAAGCTATTCAGGTCACAAAGCGCAGGTTTGAGCCCAGATCTGTCTGACTGCAAAAGACCAAATGGAACCCTACACCCCATGGCCCCAGCTGTCCTCAGAGCACACTGTCAGGTACCTTGCACTAAGGTCCTGCTCTTAACTACTTTTCTTGGGGAGCATTATACTCATGATCTATCTTAACGGTTTTTTCTGGCCCTTATTTATATCATTGTTGACTATTTTCTAAAAATTTTCATAGGTATAAGATTTATTTTGCCCACCTACATTAAAAATTCCTAGAAGTTTGGGTAAGATAATATATTCTGTAGTGTTTCCCAGAAGGCTAGGTACATCTTGCAAGGCTTTAAACACCTTTTCATCTTTTAGGGTTGTGTCTCAGTACTATTGAGGAGTAAAAGGGAAAAAAATAAATGTAATATTGCCACTGCCATCCAGAGCCATAACTTAGTGGACACCATCATTAAAAATTGACTGATGGCCCTGGCTGGTGGCTCAGTGTATAGGTGCCGGCCTGTGAACCCAAAGGTCGCTGGTTCGATTCCCAGCCAGGGCACATAACCAGGTTGCAAGCCAGGTCTCCAGCCAGGTCTTTAGCTGGAGGCAGATGAAAGGCAACCATACACAGAAGTTTCTCTCCTTCTCTGCTTCCCTCCCTCCCTGCCTCTCTCTCTAAAAAAAATTAATAAATAAAATCTTTTAAAAAATTGACTGATGGAATTTTACTTTCAACAAATCCCCTATTTTAGAACTCATGAAGGATTGGATAAGGTTTACAAAGATTAGAAACAGCTCAACATAATGTATGTTTTTAGAAAGGCTGAAAGATCAGAAATCAGAAAGTTAGAGATAAGTCACCGCACCTAATTTGCCTATGGCAAAAACTCTCAAAACAAATCATGAGAGAATTAATTGGGAGAAAAGTCATTAGGTGTTAAGTAATAACCAATGTGGCTTTAAAAAGAATACGTTCGTTGGGTCTAGCCAAACCAATTTACTTCTATCCCTAAAAGGAAGATGAGCCATGTAGAAATTGTGAAGCAATTACCATATTATGTCTTGACAACAGCATGGTTGTTGAGTTTTCCCTATATGATATGCTCATAAAAATGCTAATAAAATATAGCCTAAGTGACTCTGCTACATGGCGGATACACTCAGAGGAAACCACAAAAGAGGTTTTGGCTAGGAATTGATCTTGAGTCCTGAAGTATTTCCAATGTCCATTGATGACATGGGTGATAGGAGCAAGGATGGGCTTAGTAAGTGATGGCCAGGTGCAAAAGTGCAGTGTAGGCTCTCTGTTGGTCGGGCCTAGAATTCTCTTTGGCTCAAGCAATTGAAACAGTTGAAAATTGGGTTGAATTTTAAAAGAGAAGGCATGGGAAATAAACAACTCCTGCTCTTTCTCTCTCGACTTTACTCCTTGGAGCCAAGGATGAAGGACGCCTTTTCTTGAAACCAGAGGCTCTGATGTATTAGGATTAACTGGTTTGGGATTGTGTGTTGCTCCACTGGACCTCAGTTTTCTCATCTGTGCAATGGGGTAACATCTGGCCTGCTGCACAGGCATTATCTTCTGTGGGTTGGCTAATTAATGACCATTTAGGGTTTTAAAAGTGCAAAGTGTTATGCGAAGGCTGAGTATTGTTATGCTTCACATAAAGGGCAGGGATTTTGACTTGGGAAGAAAATGGGAGGGAAAATTACAGGAGACAGAATGAGAAAACACAGGAGAGAAGCAATTACCTAGTTTGGGGAGTACAATTGCAAGGGCTCCTGCATCATAAAACATCTGTGGTATTTTCCACTCACCTTTGCTTCTCTAGTCACCACGGGGGAGAAAGCATTATGTTGTCTGTAAGTAAAGAATCTGAGAAAACAATGAATGAAGTGTGTGCTTTTGACAAGGTTGAGGAAATCTCTCAAGTGTGGGATGTTCTAAATGAAATAATTGCTTAATCTACCTGGGGGTCTATAGTTATGACATAAACTAACATAAATAAGACTCCAAAGTCCAGCTACTAAAGATTCTTCGGTCACACTGCTTCAAATCGACTAGTCTCTTGGGTTGCCCTTAAAACTCGATTTGTTGGAGTCTCTTGTCCAACAGCTAAAGCTGCCCTTTTGGGTTGGCCTCAAGAGTCCTTCCAGCATACACCGAAGGCCATAAAGACTAATTTTAGATGTTCTAGCACCAATAAGTGAGATTAATTAAATAAAAGGCATTGATCTCAGAGGAGTGGTAGAGGCCCCACAACCAAGCCTTCTATTGGTGGAGCTCTGTTGAGTATCAAAAGGGTTAAAGAGATTGAGGATAAGAGTTATTTCCAAAGGCAAGGCCACAAACAAAAAGAAACACTATTTGCCCTTTTCTTTCTTTTTTGTTTCTAACCACCTGCCATCTGATGAATCCCTATAATAAATTAAAAGAGCCTTATTAAATAGCTGATTCTATTATGAAGCAGACACGTGTCTTGCCTGGGCTTCCTGGCAGATCAAGAGGACTGTTAGCTTCTCCACAGGGTCCCAGGGCTTTTAGCTCTGCTCATCAGCTGCTACAAGGGAAAGATGAGGTAGATGATGCTCTTAATTTGTCCAAGTGGCCCAGGAGCAGCCTGGTGATAACTGTGGAATTGTGGGTGGAGTCTTCTTGCTGTTCTCTCTCTAGGTTACTCAAAGGCATTGATGCTGGCCCTGAATGTGGAGTAGAGGTGGTATAATCTGGGCCTTAACTATCCCTTTGGAAAAGCCTTTGCACTTCCTCCTGGATTGCATAGTTCTGGAGATTTCAGAAGTGCAGAATTAACTTTCTGTCCTTGGGACTCAATTGTCACTTCAATAATGCCATACATATTAGCACATGCCCAGGACTCAACAATAATCAGGAAAGACAAAAATGAGACAGGCAGGATTCTAGCCTACTTTTTGGAAACTTGACCTATTCTAGGATAGTCCTATAAGTCATAGGTAGGTGTACTTTTGTTTTTAAAGAAACATATTTTTTCCTATGTTGGCAGGAATAGAAAGAAAGAAAGGAAGAAAGAAAGGAAGAAAGAAAGAAAGAAAGAAAGAAAGAAAGAAAGAAAGAAAGAAAGAAAGAAAGAAAAAGAAAGAAAGAAAGAAAGAGAAAGAGAAAGAAAGAAAGAAAGAAAGAAAGAAAGAAAGAAAGAAAGAAAGAAAGAAAGAAAGGAAGAAAGAAAGAAAGGAAGGAAGGAAGGAAGGAAGGAAGGAAGGAAGGAAGGAAGGAAGGAAGGAAGGAAGGAAGAAAGGAAGGAAGAAAGAAGGAAAGAAAAAAAAGCAGTCCAGATGTCAGGAGGCAGAAATGAATGTGGGTGGAAACATTATTCATATTAAGTCAGCAGCACTTCTTGGGAAGCCCCATCTCTTTTCTGTTTCAGCTACTCAGTTAACTGAGCCAAAACTACCAAACATAGAAAGAAAAGGATCTTACTACTTGAATTTTTGAGAAAGTTGACATCCCCCGCTAACCTGGGAGCTCCTCCAAAGCAGAGACTATTTTAAACATCTTTTTTCTTTTGAAGCCTGTAAGCCAATGCCTGGCACAGAGTAGGTCTTCAACAGACTTTTGTGAATAAGCGAATGATTAATTATAAAGTGCCCAAAACTGTAGTACGGTTACCCAATATTTGCTTAAAACTTCAAAGGATCTTGTTCTGATTGTATAAATGCAACTTAACTGCACTTAGAACGACATATAATCTAGGTGAGGCCCTCAAAAGCCCTCTTCTTTTCAGTCAGTTGGCATGGGCTCCCCTTGGCTGGTGGGAATGCCAGGTAGGGCCAAGTGGCCATTTCTCTCTCCTCCTGCTCATGTCAACTGCACAGGAAATCAAAGATCTGTGCAGCTGCTCAAGCAGTCCCAAGCATAATTCATATTAGTTTAGGATTTAGGCTTGCGGGATTAGACCGACGATCATAAACCTTGGCCCATTATAAAATCCTAAAATCATTATTGATTTTAAAAGCAGTATAAAACCCTGGGCAAAACCAATAACACATGTATGCCCAACTGTAAAGCCAAGATGAGGCCTAAATCCTGTCTAATTTGGAGGCTGGAGCAGGTTACAGGAGAGGCGGAGGATTTGTTCTAGTTGGTGAACTAGTGTGTGGAAGACCAGCTCCTCACTTCTGCCCAAAGTCAGGGGACTAAAAAGGATCGCCCAGTCCTTCTCTAGCCTGCAGTTGGAATGGAAAAAGGTGGAGATTATTAGAATCAACACTCTCAGGCTGAGGAGTGTCCAGGCCAAAAAAACAAAAAAGGAGCTGGGACCAAAGCATTCAGGGAAAGGACTCTATCATAAGTCCCAAGGGTCTTGCAATTGCCGCCTGCCTTTCATAAGTGTGAAAGACAAAAAAGAAGAAAGGAAAGCATTGGCATTCTCAGGAGTAGGCTCATGATCAAATAGAAAAATTTGCTTCCAACAAGGTATAGCGTAAATTTGCCCATGCAAACACACAGTCCACCACAGAACAGCAGAACAAGATGCAGAAATGAAGGGGGAGGAGAGACCAGTCGCAACTAGGGGTGTGATTTACAGCCCAAGTTCAAAGTGACAGTAATACCACGTTTTTTTCTTTTTAAATGGTTTTATCCTGTTTTTTTTTTTTTTTTTTTCCCCAGCCCATAAAGAATGCACCTTGGTGTCAACAGAACCCCTTTGTCTTTGTAAGCTATTTTGAAGCAAAAATATCAGTAAATTACTTCCCAAACCACCTCACAACTAGATCATGCTGAGAAAATGGGCTTTGCAGGAATGCAGTAAATTGTTTCTGTCACAGAAGAAAATACAACCAGTAGAAATCGTTATGGATGAGTCATGATGAGAGGGGGCCAAAAAAATTAACCTTCATCCATTTTCTTTGTCTTTGTGCGAGCGAGGGAGGGTGTTGCGTGTATTTCTATGTGTTTATTTGAATTCACCTGCCGCACTGAAGCATTTGCAGTTAGGAAAGTTGTCAGAGCTAAGCAAGGCCAGCCCCTTCGTTGACACGCGTGCAGGAGGGGAAAAGAAGAGAAAAGGCCAACGTTAGAATGTAATATTGCTGAAAAGATTTGACATGGTTGAAGGACAAGGGGCTCTGGGATTGAAGAAGGAAGGAGAAACTGCTTTTATTGTAAACCATTTACTTAGTGCAACAGACTAAATGTGTTACCCCCAAATTCATGAAATAAAACCTAATGACTCATGTGACAGTATTTGGGGGTGGGGCTTTGGGGAGGTAATCAGGTCATGCCGTTAGGTCATGAATAGGATCAGTGCACTCATAAGAGACCCCAGGGATCACCCCCTGCCCTCCTTCCACCATAGGACGACACATGTCGTGTCTATGAACCAGGAAGGAGACAGAATCTCCCAGGGCTTGCTCTTGGACTTCCAGACTCCAGGTGGTGAGCAATAAATTATTTTTGTCTCTAAGCCAACCTGTCTATGGTAGTCTGTCATTGCAGCTCAAATGCATGAAGACATTAAGGTGTGTGAAACTGTACCAGGCATGGCCATAAATGTTTTACATGCATCGCCTCTTCTTCTAAGACTCCCAACAAGTCTGTTCGGCAGGTGCTCCTATTATCCCCATTCATAGAGAGGGAAGTTGAGGTTGAGGGTTTGGGTGCCTTGTCGGAAGCCTCACAGTGATGCAGTGGCTGGGCTGGGGTTTACATCAGGTGGGCTGGCGGCAAGGACATGCTTTGCAGCCTGCCCCGTACCCCCAAGGCTGGAAAGGCTGCTGTGTGAGGGTCATTGAGGACAAAAGCCAGCACTCTGGGATCAGCTGCATGCCTAAAAGAATCAGAGGGAATTACAGTCATCCAGCAGGTTTGAACAAATTGTTTCAGCATTGCCTTGTGGATCCTTAGCCAGCATGCTCCTTGCTGAGTCCTCCCATCACAGGGAGCCGGGGACCCCTTGGAGTTAGTTCCCTCAGACCTGAAGTCACTTAGCCTCGCCTCCCTTTGTGCACATGTAAAATCTATTTCCAATCACTTGACCATGATTCTTCCTGACCCCTGTACTCAAACAACGATGCAAAAAAAAAATTTTTTTTTTTAATGCTTCTTTAGAGTGTTAAACATGCTCTAAATTGATTTTACCTATGGAACCAGGGACAGGGTAACACTGCGTGACAATGGATTTAACACAAGCACTATCTGACTTGAGGAACACCGCTGCAAGGAGCTGGTTCTCTGTGCCGGTGTTAATTGCCCAGTAGACTTGGCCAGCGGGCCTGCTTCCACGAATGGTGCCCTAGGTAGACAAGACAGGACTCAGAGGGTCACCTCAGTCCCTGTCAGGGACCATATCTTTTCCAACTTAGCTGCAAGCCAAATCAATTTACATGTGACATGAATCTGAGAGTTCTGTCCTGCCATATGGATCTATGGTACAAGCTGCCTCTGAAGTCAGCCAGGCTCAAGAGACAGCCTGAGGCAGGTGCTGGTCTCTTTGGCCCTCCTCAGGGCCAAAGAGAAAAGAAAAGTGCAAAAAGCATGCAAGTGGGGAGGTGACAAGGGCACAGATAAAGCTGTGTTTGTTATTAACTACATCCATGTCTGGAATCCAACTTGTGGATCTTCTGTCTGAAAGCCAAAAGCAACAAGTGCCTTTATGTTGTGTCTAGTTTATGAAGCATTTCCACAGATACGATCACATTTTCTCATCAGTCGTGCAAGGTTGGGATTGTGCCAAGCATACAGGGAGAGCAGGATTACTAATCCTCACCTTGGGTTACATAGTGCCCTGGGAAGCTTTCAATAAATAACTAGCACCCAAGGACCCTCCTCCCCACGCCCAACCCAGACCCCTTTTCATTTGGTCTGAGATGGGACTCATGTGCCAATCACTTTTTTGGATGCCTATGACAAAATGACGATAGAATTATTAATAAATTCTGAAATTTGAGTTTTATGTAATTTTCATGTGTCACAAGTATTTTCTTTTGATGCCTTTCAGTCATTTAAAAATGTAGAAACATTCTTAGCTATTCAGTGTAAAGACAGGCAGAAGGCTGGATTTGGCCCACGGGCCATAGTTGGCTAACCTTGCCTGAAAACAACTGCTGTTTAAGTGCAATTTGCCAAACTCGCTTCCTGCCCCGCCATGCCACCTCCCTCACATGCCCTGCACTTCTTCTTTGTTTTAAATCTCTTTTACAGCTGCCTTGTAGGAAGACCTACCCCAAGTACCTAACACACGGATGTTGCTAACTTTGCCTTCCTTCCTTCCTTGCCCATTTCCTAGGTAAAGCTTCCCAGCTAGTTCTTATTTCTTTGGACAAATAAAAATGTAGAATTTTAGCCCTGGCTGGTGTAATTCAGTGGATAGAGAGTCAGCCTTCAAACCAAAATACTGCTGGTTTGACCTTTAGTCAGGGCACTTGCCTGGGTTGAGATCCGTTTCCAGTTGGGGGTCTGCAAGAGGCAACCAGTCAATGTTTCTCTCCCTCTCTTTCTCCCTCCATTCCCTTCTTTCTAAAAAAATAAAATAAAATAAAATCTTTTTTTAAAAAGTAGATATTTAAAGTGCCCATCATGATGTTGTAATATAATAGACATTGTGAAATAATTATGGCAATCAAGCTAATTAACATATCCAGCACCTCACATAGTTTTCTTTTTCGCGCGTAGTAAGAACACTTCAGATCTATTCTCTTAGCAAATGGCGAATCACTGTGTTATTATTAACTATAGTTACGATGCCGTATATTAGATCTCCAGAACTCACTCATCTTATAACTGAGAGGTTGCAGCCTTTAATCAATATCTGCCCTTTCCTCCACCCCTCAGCCTCCAGGTACCAATATATTTTCAAAGGTCCCCCAAGTGATTCTAACCTATAACCAGATTGAGAGCCATTGAATTAGACAAACATTTGCAGCAAAATGTGTTAGAATTGGAGAGGCGCCTAAAATGGAAATAAATCAATTTAGGAGAGAGGAGAGGAAAGGTTAAAACCACGAGAACACTTCAATCGGATCCAGCCTGGCAGACAAAGGTGGGGGACCCGGAGTAAAGCCCTAACACCGGGTGCAAGGTGACCACACATCCACGGTCTTGCTAGCAGAATGCTTCCTCCAGTGACATGCCCACCCTCGAGTCACGCACCCCATCCATCTGATTTAGAAACCAAAGAACAGAGATGTCCTCTCAGATGGAAGATGGAGGATGTTCTCAGTCCACAGTGAGCACAAAAGAGGCCCGAGGAAAAATCCATTCTGTGTCCTTGCTTTGTACTCTGCAGATTTACTTACAACAATTTTTAGATCTGTCCTCCACTCCTAGGGGACCAATTGAGCAGCACACAGCCTCCTCTAATGAACTATGAATTGCACTGAAACACTAATCTCCAGGCCAGGAATGTACTCTTTGCAGCCTGAGTTTCCACAGGAGCTTGGGAGAATTCCTATGCCATCTGATGGATGAGCAATACAATAATAGTAATAGTAATATTAATAGTAATAATAATAATATCAGTACTAGCTACTATTTGTTGAGCATCTCTCTGTGTCTTACGGAAGGTCTTCTCATTGTGCAAATGAGGAACAAGGCTTCAGAGAACATGAGTATCATACCTGGTGACACAGGCCGACAGGCCTCAGACCCATATGGGATCTAGGCATGCCTGGCTCCAGCCCCTGAGTCATGGGTTCAGAGATGCCACACCAACTGCAGGTTTGCTACCTGCCACTCGAAGAAGCAAATACTAATAATAGTTACTCTTTCCTGAGCAAATCCTTAAGCCCCAGTGCTCTGTTTAGCCGTTTAGCCGTTTTTAAGTATATTCTTTCATTGAATGCCCACAGAACCCTGAGGGGCAAGTTTTTTATCATTATTTTGCTCACGAACCCTCACAGGCTCACAGGGGATGTAAATGAGCCCCAGCCGTCAAGGAGCAAAGGCACTAAGGAAACACTTACTGTGGGGGTCCGGCACTGGTGTTTCTCACCCCGTGCCCGGCTGTGCACATGTGAGCTCACAAGCCATGTCTTCACCGCTCTCAAGACTATCGCTGCTTACCAACCCCTTCACTCCGACAGGGAGTGGATTCTATCCTCCAAGCTGCTGAAGGTGATGGAGAAACTGAAACCCCAGGTCCTGGAGGAAAGAAGCAGCTCCCCCCCACACCACCACCACCACCAACTTTCCATCCTATCTTCCCCACCAGGGCTGTCCTAGCTCGCTGTTCTCTGGGCGTGAGACCACAGCTGGCAGGGTGCCCAGGACCAAGATAACAGGCTGCAGGACAGGGGCTGGGCTCACAGCGGGGCTTCCACAACAAAGCGGAGTGGGGATCAAGTCCACGCTGTGCTGTGAGGACCAAGTGAGCCACGCTGCCTCAGTTTCGGTACCTGTACAAACCAGCGACTACAACTGCAACTTCTCAGGGGTGTCAGAAGGATTACACGAAATAATGCATGCAAACACATGAAGTGCTTAGCCTACTGCCTGATTGCTTGATTAATGGAAGCTATTATAACTCTTAATGGCTAAAGGAGCGAGGGCACTGGCCCCATATTTTACCTCTATTTTCAGGACTGGAGAAAGCTCCATGCCAGTTTTCCCCATCAATAATGGTCAACTCCATTCCCTAGAGAGAGCCCAAGTGGGCCTGAGCTTAAAACAATGCTGAGACACAGAAGTCTGTACGTCTGGAGATAACCTGAGTCATGTCACCATCCAGTGCAGGTGGAGCGCCGCCCTGCACCTACCTCTATGCCGGGTGCAGGCACACGGGCCTGCAGGAGGCTACTGACCCTGCACCCAGGCTCCCTGTGGACGCAAAAGTCCTGCTATTCCCTCCATCCACCAGCACACACATACCGACACAGCCAGACACAGGCACGCGCCCGCGTGTGCTCAGAGGTGCACACAATCACACCCATACTCAAGTGTGCACACACCGACCTGCCCATGCACGCGCGTTAGCTGTGTGCACAAGAGCGCACAGCCCCACACCGTACGCCCACCGTAGTCAGTATTCAGGGCAGAGACAAGCGTGTTGATCAGGCAAAGAGCCCCCAGGGGTGGCGGAGGAGGGGTCGCTGAAGCCTAGGAGCTCCTTCCGCAGTGGCAGAAATCCGCTTTCCCTCCAGCCTTCTGACAGTCACCTTCTGTCAAGGAGCGATTATGCTCCTTTCTGTCAGAAACACTGAGTGATTGTGGCAAGAAAATTGCCTTCAGCGATAGGGATTTAAGAAACGCTTTTCCTGAAAATAGTGCTCAAATTAATTAACTTGGAGGAAAAGGTTGTTGGGCTCTTGCTTTTTTTTTTTTTTTTTTTTTGAGGAGGGGTTGCTGGATTTAATTTACTTTTCCCCCGAAGAGTTTTCTGTTGTGTGATAAATGGTGAGGGGAGCATCGCCTCTTGAACATCACCGAAGTCGGGGGGCCAGGCTGAGGCCGGGGCGACGGAGCCCCAGTGTCTGCACCCGAGGCCGCGTTGTGTCTGAAGGAGAAGAACGCGGTGGCCAGGGGGACAGGGTGGGATCCAAGGCGGCGCTGGGTGGCGGTGAAGAAAAATCCACAGTAGTCAGGTCAGATGACAGTCGCAGTGGGACGTGCGCAAGGACAGGCCCACGACAGCCTGCACTGCAGCCCTGGCTAATTTCACTTCCTTCCCCTAAGCCGCTGTTTCTTATTTACACAATGGGATAATAATTCAACATGGTTCTGCGGGTCTGTCGCGCTGGTTGTCAGGAGATTTGGTGAAGCAGCAGCATTTTATCTTCAGCTGTGATTCCCAGGCAGCACCCCGCGGGAGGGTGGCTCAGTCCATAGGACAGAGGTCAAGGGCAGAGATCACCAGCTTTGCTGTTAAGAAAATCCGAAATCAAGGCCAGTGCCTCTGTGACTAGCTGTGTGACCTTGGGGTCAGTAAGTTAAGGTCTTGGGGCTTTTGTTTCCTCATTGCAAAAGGGGGTTAAAAATGAACATACCACAGTATGATTATGGAAAACACTACTATTAGGTACTCAGAAACTATATATTTGAGTGAACGCAAAAAAATTAAATGTTACCATGCACTTAATAACTGTTGTTTACTTTTTTCCTCAGGCACACTTGAATCCCAGACAGATTAGAATGAAAACCATTATAATTGTGTAAAACAGCTCCCAGTTACTGGGTAACTTTGAGTTTAAGGCACTTCAGATCAACCCTGTAATCCACCCACATTGGGTTTTTCACCTTCCCGTAGCTGTCTTTTCAAACATTGTCCCTGTCTTGTACTCAGGAAATACAAAGGGTTTTCTTATCCATTCCAACCAGTATTTTTAACCTGGAGCACATGGATGGCCTTGTCAGGGTAAATAACCCTTTGAAACTTAAAATGTTGTATTAAATATTACTTATTTTACCTATATATAGCTTTCATTAGGGCAGAAATGGGGCTGATGTGTGATCCTCCTTGCAAAATTAAGACAATTTTGACTTATACCAGATACAATAGTGATGACAACTCACTTTAAAACAGAAGGTCAAAATTCTTTCAGTATTCCTTTTATATAATTTTGAAAAACTGATTTAAAGAAACTTCAGAAAATACTTTTTTTTTAAAGATTTTATTCATTGTTTTTAGAGAGCAGGGAGGGAGGAAGAAAGGGAGAGAGACATCCATGTATGGTTGCCTTTCACTTGCCTCCAGCTGCGGACCTGGCTGGAGACCTGGCTTGCAATCTGGTTATGTGCCCTGACTGGGAATTGAACCAGTGACCTTTGGGTTTGCAGGCCAGCACCTTATCCACTGTGCCACCAGCCAGGGCAGAGCTCACCTTCTTAAAGTGAAGGTCTACTCCACATTCAGATTTCACACACTCACACAAACTTATACTCACTCACACACACATACTCACTGCCCCAGTATTCCACATGGCAGCTGCATACCACAGAGAACCAGAGCAATGAAGAGTTTGTGTTTCTCACCCTCCCACCTCACCGGCATGAGAGAGGCTTTCTGAGCCTCTCACTGACCTTGGCATTGCTCCAAATCTGCAGGTGAAGCAGGAGCAGAGATATCTGGCGCTGAGACATGCATCAAGGATGGTTCCACTAATATCTGACTACTAGACAATCATTAAGAGAGAAAGGCAAGAAGTAAAACTTTGGCAAAGGAGATATAAACCAGAAAAAGACAACTCTCCTGGTGGGAATCGTGCTTGGACAGTAGAGTTACACATCACTCTTTGGGATACAGTCCCAAGGTCTCAGCTACAGTCATGAGCAACATGGCAGGAATACAGACAGCAATCGCATCAAAGGTGAGAGCGAGACACAACAGCTTTCCTGCTTTCAAAACACATTAGAAGAAAGGCCATGCCATGGAATGTGCTTAGCATCATTTCCATGTTGACATCCTAGGCTGAATATACCCTAGGCCTTCATTCAGCTGTTACTGCTACAACTACTAAAATATCTGTTGCCTTATTCTCCTGACTTGACTGTATGTTTACATGGTAGTTGAGCACCTGGCATGGAGACCTAGTGAAGTAAATGCAGAAGAGAGTACCCATTCATACTGCGACATGGAGAAATGAGCCCAAGTTCAAAATTGGAGGAACAATTAAAGACACTAAAGAACAGCTGATAAAGACATGGACCTCTGTTTCCTTGCCCCCTACTCTGTGTCCCACACTGAACTTGACATATAGTAAGGACTCAAATAAAAATCAAGGAGTACTTACCATCTTCTCCCCATGCTCCCCTCAAGAAAAACAACAGTCTTTATTCATTTAAACAGCAATTTTCAGAGTGTAGTCCATGAATGATCTATTTTAGAATTATCTAAGGAGCTTGTTTAAAATGCAGCTTCCTAGCCCTGGCTGGTGGCTCAGTGGAATGGCACCAGCCTGTGAACCCAAAAGTCACTGGTTCGATTCCCCAGCCAGGGCTCATAACCAGGTCTCTGGCCAGGTCCGTAGCTGGAGGCAGGTAAAAGGCAACCGTACATTGATGCTCCTCTCCCTTTCTTCCTCCCTCCCTGCCCTTCTCTCTGAAAATAATGAATAAAACTTTAAAAAATAAAATAAAATGCAGCTTCTTGAACACCTTGATAGACACCCTGAACCAGGGTCCTTAGAGAGGAGACCCAAGTGAGCCTCATGTTCTTTGAAGTGTGGGAACCACTGACTTAGACAAATGATTATTTGTCCAGCAGAACCTTTAAGCCCTCTCTGAAAGCCTTTAGTAAATTGATTAAACCATGTATTGAGGCATCTCTAAAATAGTACTCTACAAAGTCTTTCCTTTGATTGATTTAAAATTGAGTATTTTTAAGGTTTAAACAAATTAACTTTGTAGGTAAATTTTACTTGCACTTCTAGTTGGTTTATTAAGATTATCTGCCTGCAGCCCTGTCTGGTGTAGCTCAGTGGATTGAGTGCCAGCCTGTGAGCCAAAGGGTCACTGGTTCAATTCCCAGTCAGGGCATATGTCTGAGTTGTGCGCCAGCTCCCCAGTTGGGGATGCGTGAGAGGTAACCACACATTGATGTTTCTTTCCCTCTCTTTCTTCCTTCTTTACCCCCTCTCTGACAATAAGTAAATAAAATTCTTTAAATTATCATCTTCCTGCAATTTAGAGATGATGATCACAGGATGTTTTTGTTTCTAAAACTCATCTTCCTATCTAACTGGGTAGGTACACAGGCTCAAGAGATATCCAGTCATCTCTGCCACAAAATTTCCCTGGGTTTGTGACACTACATATATTGAATCTGCTAGTCATTGCCACTTTTCAAATAAAACTATTATTATGGGAGGGATCAGGTGAGATGGGGAAATGAGAGGGGATGAGATGGATGAAGAAGAGGAAAGAGAAGGGATGATGCAAAGGCAACAAAGAAGAAGAGGAAGGGAAGTGGAATAAACAGGATAAGAGAGGAAGGGAAAGGAGAAGGAGAGAGAATGGAAGAGAAGAGAGCCAATTCTTTAGCTAGATAAGCCCCTGCTGTCTGGAAATTATTCTGCACCAACAAATACTTTAATGGAATGGAAATTAAAGGACTGGCCCCAAGGAGCCAAAGGGAAAAATAAAGAAAGTTGACCAATAGGAAATAGACATACAAACACAGAGTCCCAAACAGGATGGACCCAAAGAGGCCCACACCAAGACACATCACAATTAAAACATTCAAGGTTAAAGGCAAAGAGAGAATCTTAAAAGCAGCAAGAGAAAGGCAATCAGTTACCTACAAGGCAGCTCCTATAAGAATGTCAGCTGATTTCTCAACAGAAATTTAGCAGGCCAGAAGGGGGTAGCAAGAAATATTCGAAGTGATGAAAAGACAGGATCTACAACCAAGATTACTCTACCCAGCAAAGCTATCATTTAGAATCAAAGGATGGATAAAGAGTTTCCCAGACAAGAAAATGGTAAAGAAGTTTATCACCACCAAAGCAGTATTATATGAAATGTTAAAGTCCTTTTAAAAAAGGTCACAAATATGAAAATAAAATGGCAATAAATACGTATGTATCGACAATTGAATCTAAAAAATAAAATCAGGAAACAAGCAGAACATTAACAGACTCATAGATAGAGAACAATTTGATGGTTGCCTGTCAGATGGGAGGGGTGAAGGATGGGTGAAGAGGGTGAAGCGATTAAGAAGTACAAATTGTAGCTACAGAATAGTCATGGGGATGTAAAGTACAGCATAGGGAATAGAGTCAATAATATTCTAATTACTGTGTGTAGTGTCAGGTGGGTGTGAGATTTATCAAGATGATCACTTAGTAAGTTATATACAGTAATGTCTAATTCACTGGGGTGTACACCTGAAATTAATGTAATAATGTATGTCAACTGTAATTGAAAAAATTTTTTAAATAATTTTAAAAATAAATAAGGGCTGGCAAGAGTGAAAAAAAGGAAGTACAAAGGCCCCAGAGAAGTGTTTTTTATTTTTGCAAATACTTCACTTTTCTACCCTTAATTAATCATAGCACAGGAACATAAATGTTTAAAGGGTGAAATAAAACGTACAGAAATATGGCCGTACTGAACAAAAATGAGAACACATAAATTTAACAGGAAGCTGTGGTCCCAAGACTGCCAGTGTAGAGGGGTACAGCATCTCCACGTCAATTCCTCCCAGTCATGACCAAGTTCACAGTAATGAAGCCCTCTTTTAGCTCTGGCTAGAATCAATGAGGGAAATACACTAGGAAAGAGGAATGAAAATGCTCCTAAGAGGAGGGAAAAGAGCAGAGAAACAGAGCATATATGACAGCGACAGAAATAACTGCATTCTCTGTTACCAATGCCTTTCAGAAGAGGAAGTTCTCTGATGGGTCTAACTTAAATCTCTCCTGTAATCCCAGCCAAGTTCATGTCCTTCTGGACCCACCCAGTAAGGGACTGGGACAATTTACTGATTCAAAATGCTACGACATAGAAGATAACAATGTAAATAGAGTCCAGCAAGCTCTGTTTCTGAAATCTTGGATTTCTATGAAAGCCGGTCCTCTCTGATGACAGGCAAAGGCAGGAAGGACACCCAAGACTGATAAAATCTCTTCCCTTTGCCAACTGTGAAAACCATCTGGATTTCCTGTCTCCCTACCCTTCCGCTACAAGTGACATTTTATCAATCTAAGCCTGTGGATTCAATCCTGTGGGGGTGGAGGGATTCAGGGGGGCAATCAATACAGTCCTGTCGTCCCCCTAGGGCAACTAAAGAGGCCTCAGGAGGCACCCTCAAGTTCACCTGTTTTCAGGCTGACCCTTAGAGGCTCTGTTGTAGGACTGTAACAGAGGGTATGGTGTGGGGCTAGGACTGGGTGCATGTAACATTAGGCCCCTGTCATGCCTGAATTTGGCATTGCTGATGCTCTCTACCTTGGCATAAGCCTCGCCTGTCCCCCCAGACCTGAGCTGGGCAGTGTGCCCCCACTCCGAGACAGGGCCTGCTCACACCTGTCTGCTCACTCCCAGTTGACTGCAAGTGGACTTCTTTTACCAGTTCACACCTCCTCCGACTTTTTCCCCTCCCCTTCCTACTCTGGTGCACACCAGCACCCCCTCACTAGACTGTGCAGTGGGCAACTCTTCACCTCTGTGAAGATCCCAAGACCTGTACATGCACCAGAGCCCTGAAGCTTGATCCCTTCTTAGTTCACCAGCCATTGGAGTCTGCTTTTGGGTGGGCTGAGTCCTACTGGGCCAACCAAAGCATCCTGGGAAGGTCACTGGGGGTGTGTCTTTGAAGAACTCTGCAGGGAAGCCATTCAGATCCATGCTATGTCCTATAATCTAGCTGTGGTTGCTTCAGTTTTCTCTGGCATCCAAGGTGGGCACTCCATCACTGACGATTACCCTTATCCCTGGAACAAATCAGGCCGACGCCTGATTTTTCCCAAAGTTTCCAAATCCTTGAGATGTTATAGAATACAGTGGTCAAGAATCTAGGCATTAATTCATGCATCTGAGTAGAATATTGACTGTGTAACTTATTCCCTCATGGAACTGTGAGCAAATTACTTAACCATTCTCAGCTCCCTGTTAAAAAAAAAAAAGGGGAGGGGGGTATAATCACTATGATTATGCGACATTTTTTAGCACAGAGTGTGTTTAAACACAGAGATACCTCTGAAGAAAAGCTGATGAATATTATCTGCCTCCCTTAAATCCCCAGGGCTCCCTAATTGTTCCAGGGAAGCTTTTTCACCGTTATGGACACAGACTTGAGCAAATGCCAAGCTGAAAGGGAGACCTTTTACCTTGTTGAGAATTCTGCCCAGGCTTCCTGCCCCTCCCCATGGCTGGCTGGAAAGCATAGCATTCCCTTGCAGCTCCCAATTCCTTTCACCTTTTCCTATTTTCAGGACTAGAGGAGAACGTCCAAAAAATAATTTTATCCATGTCCTAAATTCCAACCCAAGGTGTTACCTAATGTGTTCAGGTTTGGTTTGTGGCATCTCGGAGAATTTCTAGCGCTGTAACCACATCTGTTATCCCTGATCATTTCAAAACTAACACGACAACAGGGTAGCTTAACCCAGAGAAGCTCCAAGGATCCCACAGGCAGCCTTACCATGACCTGACCTGTGTGGGAGAACATGAGATTCTCTTGAGGAAGGCCTGGCTGTTCCTCTTTTCAGTGGTGTAGGTAGATGTGTATGGGTCTTGTCATTGGGCTACAATGACCAATGGGGGCCAAGATTGATACTTGAGGGGTAGAGTCACCTATTACTAATCAGGCAGAAGATACACACACTGCCCTGAGGGTCAGTGGCACCTGAGCTATTTCTGGCTGTTCAAAATTGCAGTGCTGAAGGATAGATTTCAATTTGTACACCCAGTTCCTTAACATTCTGAAGTCTCTTCCAAGTTCATCAGCAGACTATAATAATCAATTAATCCTGTTTATTTCAGTCACTTGAGGGAGGGGAGAAGTATTTCATCAATAGCCGTGAGGGCCATGAGTCAGGCATAGCATCTGAAATCTGAGATCACTCTGATATCCTGGAAAATGTGGAAGCTCCTACAATTACCCAGACCTGCCAGGTTGTTTGCAAAATAGCCCCAATTCTTTGCCTTTCTTTATCCAGTATCCTAACAAGGGGAGTTCATTTCTCCACTTCTGTGGCTTGCCCACAGAATGCAATAAAAACACTGCCAGTTCTGAGCCTAGGCAAGGAAGAGCCTTGATCTTTCTCCAGTGTGCTCTCAGAACCCTTTTTCTGTCTATCATGAGAGCAGGTATAAGCTGGTCTGCTGAAGAATGAGAGACCTCATGAACCAGAGCCGGGGTACCCTGTCCAAGGCCATCCTGGGCCAGCCATTCCCCAGCTGAGCCACCAGCTAATTGCAGGCACAGGGGTGAGTGCAGCCCAGAAAAGCTGCGGGTGAGCTGAATGAATGTTTGTCACCTTATGCCACTGGGCTTTATGTGTGTTTGATTTTCTTTTCTTTCTTTCTTTTAAAAAAAAAAAAAAATTTATTTATTATTCTCAGAGAGAGGGGAAGGGAGAGAGGCAGAGAGGGAGAGAGACATCAATGCATGGTTGCCTTTCACCTGCCTCCAGCTACAGACCTGGTTGGAGACCTGGCTTGCAACCTGGTTATGTGCCCTGGCTGGGGAATCGAACCAGCGACCTTTGGGTTTGCAGGCTGGTGCCTTACCCACTGTGCCACCGGCCAGGGCTGTTTGGTTTTCTTACGCAGCATTATGGTATAATAGTAATAGATAATGGATTTTTAAAAAGCAGCAATAGATTACATTATGATGAGTCTCCTTATATCTACGGACCACAAATTTAGAACTATTTTTAAGTTACTGTTTCCATGTATATGGCTGGCTAATTGAGTCTGCAGCTAGTGCTTCAAGGACTAGTGCTTCACTCTCTGGACTGAAGGACCAGCTAACATTTTTACATGTTCCTATTTTTAAAAAGTTTTTATTTGTGATCATTATAGATCCAATACAGATCCAAAAAGTGCAAAAAAAAATTGGATTAGTGCAGGGAGGGCCAGGTTGTTTTTTTTTTTTTTTTTTTTTTTTTCCAATTGGTTGTTGATTAATTTTTTTCATGAAATATGACAGAAATAAATTGCCAAGATTGTTAAAAAAGAAAGATATATAAAACACTAGCCCAAATTCCTTAGTATTAGATTCACCAGAACAGACAATTACAGAAAATTTTATGAAAACATCTAAGTGACTTTTCAGTTGGTATATGTGTCTCATCAGACCAGTGACAAATGTCTCATGGCTTGGCACTGATCCATGGACTATATCTAAGTGGCATTGCTTTAAACTTTTCTGGAAATCTTCTGAGAAGAGAAATGGAAACTAAGCATGAGTACAGCAGGGATAATTTTAGTCTCAAATGATCTTATCACAGAGAAGGTCTCCATAGAGGATATTTTAAAAATATCTTTTACCCTAAGTGCTATAAAAGAGTGTTTTTGTGGTTATCTAGCCCTGGATGATGGGAAGAATAATCACGAAGCATGCTTCAGCCTCCATACAGGAATTTTCCTCTACTGAAAAATTTTCCTCTACAAGAAATAAGCAAACATATAACATACACGTCCAAAAGGCCCTGTCAGTATTGAAGTGCAGATATTCAATACCCTTGGTTCTAAATTATGTGAATCAAAAGAATTTATTACTGGCTAATGTGCCACAATGGAGATAGAGGTTTTGGTGATGTTAATGGTTGGTGGGGTTTTTTCTTTTTCTTTTTCTTTTTTTTAATTAGTTCTTTTTAATCTATTAAGTGTGTCTCCTTAAATAAGAGAGATGTATTGCACCAATGAGAGTTAAACCTTAGTGTCTCCTCAACCCTTGTTCCCAGAAAAGGAAGTAAGTCCTGAAAGAAAAGCCCTCTGTTTCTCAGGATAAGATGCATGAAAAGCCAGTTTTGTTCAAAAAGGCTGGAGTGAGAGAGAAATTATAAAAGTTCTGCCCACAGACCAGGGCTGCCGAGGCTGGTTTAACATCCAAGTTCATTAAGATGATACCCTGACATCTACGTCTATTCCCCTGGTTCTCCCCAGGGTAAGAAAGGTAGGGCTATGCTCCAGAGGAGTCATGAGCAGGCAATTTGTGCCATTTTCCTCTTCTCCTTATTGTCCTCTTGTATATTAAATGGACCTCTGTTCCCTAAGTATAGAAAAGTGTTTAATTTGCTTGAAGAATGCAAAAGGAATAAAAAAAATGGCAGAAACGATCTGTAAATTATTAAAATCACACTCACCCTTCTGCAATACCTTCCTGCATCTATTCTTCTCTCTTTCCAGTCCATTCTCCTTTGCAAAGGCAAATATGATCATGTCACGAAAAGGAGTCAATGGTTTTCCATTGAGCTCAGAATCAAGTTCAAGTCCAGAATGGTGTCTGTGACCCAGCATGACTGAGCTCCTCCTCAGCACTTCATTGCTATAAAAATCTTCCTCTCTCTCACTTTGGCCCCTTGGCATTGGCTTTTTCTCTTTCTACAGGCCTATCAATGTCCTTTCTACTTCTGGATTTCCACATCCACTTGTTCCTTTTCTCCTCACTTCTCATCTCTCTTTTCTCAGCCTTCAACTCTAGATTAAGGTAACCCCTCAACACTAGTTCTGACCACTTTAGGTTTGCTCAACTTGCCTCCCTGAAAAAAACTTGCAAAACTGGACTCATATAATTAGGTGTGATTCTGCTTTCATATCTTTCTCCATCACTTGCTTCAAGGAGGCAAGAAGGCAGTTTTACTGTACTGGTTCATTTAATCTATTTCTTGGATAAATGCAATTCTATTTTGGTGCCAGTCCTACCACCAGGACTGAAAACCCACATCCTACACACTGTCAAATCCTGCATTCTAATGATAAGAAAAATAAGCACAAGACTTATTTTCCTCTAGAATTTGAGTTTAGATGAACTCCAAACAGGAGCACATATATTTTCAGGATAAGAAAGACATTGCAAATAAAAAACAAGCTTTCTTGGAAAGTGCACCTAGATAAAGACACTCTTTAAAGTTAAACAAATGAACTTGAACTCTACAGATTCTTGATAGACTCCTATTTTCTAGAAAGGGTGATGATAATTCATAATGGTGGAATTCCTCCAATTTCTGCAATGAATCAGGGTTGTCTCTCTGGGGCTGTGGGCTTTCCTAAACTAAGTAAGATGATTTTCCTCTGACCTTGGCTAATGGTGGCCAATGTGGTCTCCAACAGAAGCACAATTGCTGGAGGGCAATTTCTAGACTATGAATTCAGGAAGAGCCCCCTAACAGGGTATAGCAGCCTTTTTAAGTTACAGGGAGGTAGATCAGAGTTCAAGGAACCTGTGGCAGCTAAAATTTGTAGAAGAGAGTTCCAGAAAGGAGGTGGCTATATAGAAAATGAACTTTAGAAATCTGCATGTAAATCCCCTTGAGTCTTCATTAAATACTAGGCTATAGAAAAGAGATTGCATGACCTGCAAAGCCTGAAATATTTACTATCTGGCTGTTTACAGAAAAAGCTTTCCAACCCTTGTCCTAGAAATACAGAACAAAACAAAACAAAAAACAATATCTAAAGTGAATTTTTCACTGGCTAAAATGAACAGGAGATTAGATGATGCAGAAGACAAAATTAGTAAATGAGAAGACAGTAATAGAACCTATCCAAAATGAAACCAACAGAGAAAAAATATGGAAAATAAAATAAAGAGAGTCTCAGTGGCTGGGGAACAGTATCAAGTAGTCTAACATACATGTGATAAGGGTAGCAGAAAGAGAGGGAAAAGAGAATGAAGTATAACAATATTTGAAAAATATAATGGCTCCAGTTTTTCCAAAGTTGATGAAAACGATAAACTCATATGAAATAAAGTTAATGAATTCTACACAGGCTAAACACATAGACAAAAACTCACAACATAACCAAATTGCTTAAAACCAGTGATAAATATAAATATATGAAAAACAACATCACATTATGTACAGATAATGATAACAATGAGAGATGAAACCTATGCAAGCCTTAAATCAATGACACCTTTTAAAAACTGAATGAAAGGGAAAATAAAACCCTGTAACTTAGTGTTCTATATTCAGTAAAAGTAGCCTTTAAAAATAAGGACAAAATAAAATCCCTTTCAGGGGGAAAAAAAACCCTGAAATATTTATAACCAGTAAATTAGTACCACAAGAAATATTAAAAGACATTATTTAGGCAAAAGAAAATGATGACAGGTGAAAAACAGAATCTACATGCATAAAAATAAAGAGCACTTTAAAACAATAGTACTTTTATTTCTTATATTTTAATTTCTTTAAAATGTAAAGCAAAAAGCAATGTATTATGTGATTTCATAATACATGTAGAAGTAAAATATATTACAATTACACAAAGAATAGGTAGAATAATGGAAGTATTCTGTTTTAAGAATCCTACATTAGCCGTGGCTGGTGGCTCAGTGGATTGGCACAGGCCTGAGAACCCAAAGGTCGCTGGTTCGATTCCCAGCCAGGGCACATAACCAGGTAGCAAGCCAGGTCTCCAGCCAGGTTTGTAGCTAGAGGCAAGTGAAAGGCAACTGGACATTGATGCTTCTCTCCTTTTCTCCCTCCCTCCCTGCCCATCTCTCCGAAAATAACAAATAAAATCTTAAAAAACAAAAAGTTCTACATTATACAAAAGAGGATATAATATTATTTCTTTTGTATAATGTAGAACATGGGTGGGAAACACAAGGCCTGCAGGCTGAATCTGGCCCTCCACTTTGTTTTATCCTGCCTGCTGCCTTGTTTCTACCTGGCTCACTTAACTATTTAGGAGTCGTTACATTTATATAGCCCTAAAATGACATTCAACCCTTTGAAGGCTGATGTGGCCCCCTGTGAAAATGAGTTTGACAGCCTTGCTAAACCCACCACTAAAAGTAAAGTAAAACAAGAAGTACAGCTTATAAATAAATGGATATAAAAGAGAATAACAGAGAATTGTTAGTTAATCCATAAGGTGAATGATAACAGAAGTTCTCAGACTGAATACAAAAGCAAGATCAACATTTGATGACCACAAGAAATTTTCTTTAAATATAAGGATACAGGTATGTTTTTTTTTTTTTGTTTGTTTGTTTTTACATAGATATGATACAAACATGAACAATAAGAAAGCTGAAGAGGCTATATTGACATCTGATAACTTCAGAACAAGTGAAATCACTAGGAGAAAAGAGAGGCATTTCAAAACAAAGGACTAAGGAATTGCAGATTTTCAAATACAGCCCAGTTAAAGTGAACTGCCTCCTGGGATTGCCAAAAGAGTAGAAGGAAATCAGGCATCCCAGTTGATTAGAGATAAGCCCTACTTAAGCTAGTTTGAACTCAAATTAAAAAATGAAAACAACCACAGCAAAATACTCTAAAGCAAACATACCAAAAAACATGAGGAAGTAGATTACATACTTCTTGTCTATTCTAATTCCACTCTTTAATATATGCGTCTATGTTTGACTCTCTTTATCTGAGATGACTACTTTTTTTTTACCTGTCTCAAGTTACTTTTTTCTCCTCTTTTTCATTTCACTCACTGCCCCAGTCGGAGCAGTAGATCATTATTTTGAGTTCCATGTCATCTTGCATTCCTTCTGCGTGTGTGTCTATGAAGGAGCCTGCAGATTGTCCAGCAGTATAACCTTACTCTTCCTCCTTTAATAATGAAACTGTTATCTATGGCCTGGGAGCCTTGGTACCCAGCTGAGGGCTGCATTCCCAGCCTTGCCTGGCTGTGTGGCCACATGACTAAGGTCTGCCACATCCTAGCTGTGCTGTAAAAGAAATAGTGTTGGAGCCCCATGCTTCTACCGAAATTTCCCCTGACCAAGAAGCACTTTTGAGAAGGGTTCTGAGATTTTATTCTTGTTTAAGAACTTCTTTGTAATAACAGCTTAGGATAAATCCTGACTAATAGAGTACCTCTTCAATGACCATTGCCCAAAAGAATTTATGACTTTGCATAATAATTCAAGTTTCTCAGGCAATTGCTGTTATCCCGATGTAAAGAAAACAAATTTTAAAAATGGTAGCACTTTCTAACTAGAGACAGGGACTCTGAGAAGTCAACTCTTAGATCCGTATGTTGGTGCTTGCTAACTTTATCCATACTAGAAAGAACTTATTTCTTTCAAATAGAGCTGTTTATTGCTAGTCTTTAAGAAAGGGCAGGCCCCCTGGAGATAAGTATTAAATGAAGTTTTGCAGCCACACACACACACACACACACACACACACACACACACTACAAGATCTATTCAGAAAAAGCCCAGCCATTATTAATATAACCCGAACGGTTTGTGTGACATTGATGTAACCTAGCAGCCAAGGAGAGTGGACTGGAATGTGCATGTGTGAACAATGACAACCTCACTGTACTAGTCAGTGGGGGCAGTGGACGCCATTGAGTGAGCATGCGTACTGTGTGGCCGTCACATTCAAAATGACTGAGTGAGTAGAGCGATGAATCTGCATCACATTTTGTGTTAAGCTTCAACATTCCAGCTCAGAATCTATTTGGATGATTCAGAAAGTGCTCAGGGACAATACAATGAGTGCAGCACAAATAAAAACATGGCACAGATACTTCAAAGGTGGTCCAGAATCTGTTGAAAATGACCCACCTTCTAGAAGGCTTGTAACAAGTAGGATACCTGAGAATGTTGAATGCATGCAGTCAACAAAGATCTGAGACGGACAGTGTGAGAACTAGAAGCTGATCTGGGGAGTCTCAAAACTATGTCTGAGATTTTGACACAGGATTTTGGCATGAAACGTGTCGCGGCAAAACTCATTCTGCTCTCGTAACAGAAGTAACATCGTGCTGCAGTTGCTAATGACTTGATTCAAACCACTACCAACGGACCATATTTCCTCAAGAAGGTCATACCTTTGAAGGGTTCTTAGGTGTCATCGTCCAGTGTACAATGTTTCTTGTATCTTGTACCTTCTTCAATAAATGTTTCTTGTGCATAGCGTACGGTTGGATACTTTCTGGACAGTCCACATTTCAACTCAGCTGTCAATTTGTGTGAAATGAGATGAGCCCATCACCCTTCTAAACCCCTGTTGGCTGTTCAATCTATGAAAGAAGAATGAATCCTTGGGAGAAAAATGAGTATGCTTGCCCTTCCATACTACATAGAATTTCCCAATCACTTCATCATTCACCTGGTCCCAAATGCAGCTTTTTATTTTATTTTATTTTATTTTATTTTATTTTTTGGCTGCAGGTGTTCTGGTCTCCCTGGGTCAGGCACTCCTATTTCCTACACTTACCTTTGGTCTCAGGCTTTTTTCTTCCATTCAGTGGAAACACTGCTACCCTCCAGCCTCTAGGTTAGGATTCACAAAATACAAGAATTGGGTTTTGGAACATTCAGGGAATCTTGTTCGAGTTACTGTGGTAGGGTTACTTGAATCCTTCCAAATGGCCAGTGGAACATCCTGTTGAGTTTTCCTGCCTTTGTGTAAGCTGGGGCCTACCTAACCAGTGGAGAATCTGTTTTCAAGATAAACACTATCTCTGATGAAAACCAGGATCCTGAGGAGAAGCTGTTTAGCACTAACATGTTGCCTTTCTTAAACTAAGCTACCCCTAGTCTGGTTCTTGGATAGAGAAGAGCCAGGATTGTGTGGAGATTCATGTTGCTTTTTGCTTTCTCTGAAGCTGCTTTATCAGGAATAAACCCTAGGTTGTTATTACTTAATCAATAATAGAAAGTGAGAGAGAGGGAGGGAGAAGATGAGAGGGAGGAGGAGGGGGAGGGGAGGGGAGGGGAGGGAAGGGGTGGGGAGGAGGAGAGGGGAGGGGAGAAGAGAGATGAAAAGTTCATAATAAACTACTTTCCTGTGAGCAATGTTTCTATGAGCTGTTGCAAAACTAGTGGAAGTCCTCTAATCTTATCAAGCAACCAGACAGCTTGATTTTGAGTTCACTGATAGCTGCTGAGGTGAAGGACAGACAAAAGGGGAAAATGAATGCACCACTGGGATCTACACCCTTGATAGAGATCAAGAAGCTCTTTTGAAGCTGCTCAGGGCCCTGTAAGAACACTAGGCAGAGGGCTGGTCCCTGGCCTAAAGCCAGGATCAACATCCGAGGCCTAGGAAGAGAGCAAAGGACCTCCAAACAGAAAAGCATACACTGAAAACTCTAAATGAAAAGAGGAAAAATCTGAGTTATTTAGCTAGAGTCTTTGTTCATATCACATCAAGCAGTTTCCATCCAGCGATTGGACACCATATAGACTTATAGAGATGTTTTCGCAAACTCAAAGTTACCTATCAGCTTTATCTGCCAAAGAGGAAAAACTGGAAATGTTCCTGAAAAGGACATTAAATAACAATAAGTCAATTTTATTTTTGGGAGTAGGTATTTCTCACTGAATTCAGAATTGATAGAGGTCAAGCATATCCATCTCGAAAGACTGGACAGACAGATTGTTCTCTTAATCTCTTTTTATTCGAATACACTTTAACCACTGTGCCATTCATCTGGAAGAGCTAGTGACTTACCCAAAAAGTACCTAGTTTTGATACAGGTGTCTTAAAATTTTATAGAACAGTTATAGTCTCTGAAGGTTGTACACAAATTAACAGCCAAATACAATTAAATGGGCAGTTTGCATAGAGGACGAGCAGTCTTCTAAACAGATATAATATGCTTCCTTTAAGCCTTCACAACTGCTTTTCATCTGTATGAGGCTCATCAAAGACAACCAAGGTGCTTTTTAGATAGGAACAGTTAGGGGTTCCCAGCAACATTCTGCTAAGCAACATTTTTCCTGAAGTCCTCTTTCCTCCTCAGTGGTCCAGGGTAACTTGGGAGATCCCTTCATTAACTACACAAATATTTATCATCTTTTACAGTCCAGACATTGGACTATTGTTAGTGATTTAATGCATGCTCCTTTGATTATAATGACTCAAGACTTCTCCTGGGATGAGCCCAAGTGTTCTGCGAGGGCCCAAGAAATGACAAAAGGCCTAACTTAAAAGGTCTGGGCTGGTGGAACTTAGGTGTAGGACTTGCCCTGGGCAACAAAGGGACATTATTGCAGGAGGACCAAAAGCTGAGGTGACCCTTGGGGGAAATAGCATGGTCTATCCGAGGAGCTCAGAGCAGCACGGGAGTTTAGAGACAAAAGCAAAGATCAACAGGTGTGGAGGCCAGTTGCATGCAGCCAGGTGTGTGGCGCCAAAAGTCTAAGAAATGCACATGTGGATTCAGTAAGTGATCTTTCGAGAGCAAGGATGGCCCTGAAGACTTCTTGTTACATGGAACTGACATTTGGGTTTAGAAAAGATCCTTCTGAGCGTAGATTGCAGAATCCACAGAGGATGAGAGACAACAAAGCCAGTTAGGAGACCTTTTAAGAGGTTACTGCAGTTGTCGTGGAACTGGACAGGGGCTGGGTATATACAGCCTAGGTCCTTTGCATCCCCCTAACCCCAGTGCTTCCTACAGCCTCACGCTCAGCCAGGCTTCATGCATCCTGCCCAGGGCAGTGAGCAAGCCCTGTCATTAGACCTTCCACGTGCCCATCTGTAGCCTCTGTGCAAAGCAGCAAGTTTGCACAGTCCTCAAGAGGTCAAGACAGTAATAACAGCTGTGAAAACTAAACCAGGTAGGTTTTAAAAGTTCCATGGAACAGACACCATTTTTCCTGATAGAGAGAAAAGTTGAAGATAAACAGAGAATCGGTAAGTAATTCAGCCTATGACCTTGATGCTTATTGATTTCTGCAGCTGTTTGTCTTTCTCTAGGCTATTTAGAAAAGAAGAAGAAGAAGAAAGCCTCCAACAAAACAATTATCACTTAATTATAAAATTGCTTGACTTGGGTGAGCCTTGTGGTTGGTTGCTGAACACTCCAAGGGAATAAGTTAATCTCTATAAAACACCCTGCTGCTGTTTAAAATTCTTAGCCACATCTTCATTATTCTCTGGTATGGATTAAAGAAAAAGAAGGAGGAGGAAGAGGAGAAGAAAGGGAAGGAAGGAAGGAAGGAAGGAAAGGACAGAGGAAGGAAGGAAGGGAGGAAGGAAGGAAGGAAGGGACGGACGGAGGAAGGCACATTCACATTTTCTTCTCCTTTTCAGAGGCTTAGGATGATTAGCCAATCAAACATCTGTGGAATCTGAACCCTGATGGGTTCTAGCTGTGGGGACCCCAGACATGGTACACAGAGAGCACTCGTTCCGGGTTAGCTGCTGCGGGTGGCCACAGGGAGGTGGGCGGGGGCTGGGTCATAGCTGCAGTTGTTGGAGAAACAATACTTCATATTGGGCAGCATAAGAGAAAAATGAAAGAACAAGATTTCTTTTTAATACAAGTCATTTCTTTCTTCAACCTCACTGTGGGTACACTGTCAGGCCCTAAAACCAGCTCTGGTTCTCACCAGTCATTTCCTGGTGGGCGGGAACCCCTCCCCACTAGAGCCAGCTGCCAGCCAGTCTTGAGTAGGAAGATTGAGCATGGGGGTAGGGGTAGGGGGAGGTGAGAAGTCAGCCAGCTGGAATTTTGGAATCAGAGCTGATAAACTCTTAGCTCAACCTGCCCTGTTTCTTTGTATTTATGACCTTGTCTCAGGGATCATTAAAAATGCTTGGCTCACCAACAGCCTTATTAAAAATGGGCAAAGGCCTGGAGTAGACATTTCTCTAAAGAAGGTACACAAACAGCCAAAATGTCACATGAAAAGATGTTCAACATCACGAATCATGGGGGACATGCAAATCGAAATCACAGTGAGAATGATCTCACACCTATGAGGATGGCTACTATTTAAAAGGAAAAACAGAAAATAATGTGTTGATGAGGAGGTGGCGAAATTGGAACTTTTGTGCAGTCTTGGTGGGAATATAAAACGGTGCAGCCACTATGAAAAGCAGTATAATGGTTCCTCGAAATATTCAAGATAAAATGATCATATTGCTGTTCATCAGTTGCAATTCTAGAAAATCATTAATAACAGGGTCTCAAGGAGATATTGGTACAGTCATGTCCAAAGCAGCTTTATTCACAATAGCCAATAGTTGGAAGCAACTCAGCTGTCCACTGGTAGATACTCTTCATCTATATCTATCAATGTCCAGATCTATAATAGAATATTATCATGGAGAGTGACAGTTAAGGGACTAGATACAGGCAGGGGCCCTCAGGTGAAAGAGAGAATTATTATTTAATGGGCAGAGTGTTTCAGGTTTGTAACATGAAAAGACTGCTGGACACCGGAAATGCACTTAACACCACCAAACTGTACCTTTACCTAAAAATGGTTAAATGTTACTTTATGTGTATTGGACCACAATTAAAAATTTTTTATGGCTTGCTTTTGGAAATGAGCCATGTCCAGCAGAAGACTGGAGAGAACTGTGAAGCCCTATCTTGTCTCCTGTTCTAAAATGTACGTACTGAAGGCCCTAAACACAACACCCCCTTTCTAAAACTTGAAGGACAAGAGTATTTAATTATTATTTTGAGGAGTGGGGGTTGGGAGATGTTTAGAGAGAGAGAAAAACGTGCCCAGTCTATCACAGACACCAGCCTCACGCCTCCACCTGAACTAAGATGAGAAATGGTGGTTCACACACTGGCCTCTGGCAAAGGGGAAGCTGCAGCAAGGCCCTTGAGTATCTGTTGCTGTGGTTATTGATTGACTCCCTTGCTTGATAATGGAAGCTTACCTTTCCTTAGTGCTTGCTCCCGGGGCACACACATAACTGTACAACCCCACGGGGGGCCCTGTGCCCCTGCCCTCCTGAAAGAGTAGAGACGGAGGCTCAGACCTGGGACTTGAATCCACAGGGCTTCAAATCCAGAACCTGTGCTGTGCTTTCAATGCTCCCTCTTCCCTCATGATTGTTTCCCCATATAGAACACCCTCCTTTCTCTCTTCTGAGTGAGCACATTCTACCCATCCTCCAAGATCTTGATTGCAGCCCTCCCTTCCTCCCTGATCTCCCTTGGCTTTCTCTTTCTGAGTCTCTGTGATATCATTTCAACTCCCCTACTCCGGCCATTCCTTCCTCCTATCCCCTGATGCCCTGCACTCTCACCCCTTAGCACGTTCTTGGCTTCCTCATAGTTCTTCATTCCAGCAGACACATTCTAACCTCTAGCACCAGGTCCATGATGTTTCTTTCCTCCTGGTGTGCTCTTTTGTGAGGGCCGCGTACATGGTTTATCTTCTTTAAACACTTCCCTGGCTACTCTACTTGAAATGCTAGTCTATCACCCTACCATTAAGAGATTATTGTTCACCATACTTACCACCATTGGAGGTACGGAATGTTTGACCATTTACTTACTGTTTTTCTCTGCCCATGGGAAGGTAAGCGCCATGAGGGTGAGGATTTATTTTTCTCTTTGCTGTGTGAGGGTGCGATACACAGCAGGCACTCAAAAGTGTTTTTGAGTGAGTAAATAACCACCTCGGTTTTACATAGAATCCAGCGTGTAGCTGTATATAACTTTGTATTCTTTTTGATATATTTTCAGAAACAATAGCTCAAGCAGGGGTGTCAAACTCACTGTCACTGGAGGCCATATCAGCTTTGAATTGGCCTTCAAAGGGCCGAATGTCATTTTAGGACCATATAAATGTAGTGACTCCTTAACAGTTAAGCAAGCTGAGTAGAAACAAGGCGGAGGGTGGGATTCTTTCCTTGGGCTTTGTGTTTGCCACCGTGTTCTATAGTGTTAATAGTTGTTATGCAGGGAAGGAAAAACAACATTGTCTTACCAACCTAATTTGGCAAACACTCACCAAATAAAATCAAACACATTTTTTTTTTTTCCTTCAGGATTTCTGAGATCCTTTTGTCCTGTCCTGTGGTGGGGTGTCATTTGCAGCGTTCTCCCAGGTGTGTGCCCCCAGACTCACCTTTGGACGGGCATCTGTGTGGGAACACGGTGCTGCATTAGCAAGTCTGCCTATTGGTGAATTCCTCCTTCTATGGCCTCAAGTTCTTGACTTGTCAGTTGTTCAGAATGGGGTTCTAACTGACCCAAGACTTGCTTCGTTGGTAAGAGTTCAGTCAGAAAGAGCTACTCTGGATTTTACTTTATTCCTATTCATACTAAGGTGCTCTCCTCCATGAACACACTAGGAATGTTCCCATCAACACACCCTTTCTTTCAGGCAACCTGAACAACTGCTGCAGAATGGCAGGGGAAGAGGAAGTAGTCCTGAGCTTAGCTTAATAAAAATGAAAAAAAACCTAAATCAAACGTAGCCCCTCTGTCCTGGTTGGGTCCTACAGCATGAATCAGATTTGGTAGGAAGAGTGACCAAGAGACAAGAGGGGATCAGAATCAGATTTCTGCTCTGTAATCAGAAGGGAAGTCACAAGAGATTCATGAGAGACCATGACTAGGGACTGGTCTATGGACCCACACAAGCAAGACAGGCAAACGCTCCCACCTCAGAACCAGAGCAGACACCCAAGCTCCCTCCTCCGGGGTTTGCACCCACCCTGCTTAGCCCCCCACAGCCACTGGCAGGTTGCAAGCCCACTAGATGGCAACCTCACGTCAGCTGTCATGAAAGAGGCAGTATCTGTGAGAGGCAGAAGGAGAGGTGATCAGCTAACGTTTCTTGAGCGCTTACTATGCGCCAGGCGCAGCCGGAAGCTTTTTCATGCCTTAGTCGCTTGGCCTGAATAATAACTTAGAAATGCACATTCTATCCCAAGTTTACGAATTTGAAAAAGGGAGACTCAGAGAGGGGAAATCATTCGCTGAAGCTGTCCTGGCTCTAGCACCTGAGAGAGTGGGAAAATGCAGAAGCTGCAGGTGACAGAGGTTGGTGAGGAGTGGGGAGGAGGGGAGAACAGAAAACAGTGGCAGCAGACCTCTTCAGAGTGGATGGAACGTGTCTCCAGAACCTAAAAGGCAACCAGAAACAATGTGCAGGATTCCATTAAAATCCTGGTGAGGAAATGTTAATGGTCAGGAAAGAGACCGGGAAAGAAGAAGGTGAGGATAAAGCATGTCCGGAGTGTTTAAGTTTCTGACTCCTTCCGATGACCTTGGGTTTTTCCTTAGCATCAAACAAAACTCAGTCTCCACCTCCATCCTAAGGACTTGTTGAGGCAGAAGCCAGCTCTTCAGGACAAGGCTGAAATGTAGGAAGACTGATTTAAACAATCAGTCATGATTCCCTGGATTCTCACAACATGAGGAGGCCTTGCTTGGACCACCGGAAACATGCAAAATGGTCTCTACCCTTGAGTGACCTACAGGAGGACCGGAGGAATGGCGGGAGGAGTCATGTGTCAATTCCCAACAATGTAGGACAATTTCTAGAAAGTGCCAGGAATGATAAATATTACAGGGTTGCAGAAAAGTGGGTCCAGGCACTGAAGGAAGGCATCAAACTGGAGGTAACACCCACTACTTCCACACTTTGGAAGGTGAAAATCACACTCACAGAAAAGCACAGAAGTTGGGATTCAGGAGCAGGTGAATGGACCCCTGGGCTGGAGAAAGAGATTGAGGGGAGCAGCTATGAGAAAGATAAGGTGCGGCTTGCTGTCCACGTTAGCCTAAAAAGTTTGAACTTCAACCTCTGAGTACCAAAGACTCACAAATAGGAGAGTAACAGGTCATAGGGTACATTTTGTGAGCTCAAAGGGACTGCAGGATGTCTGCAGGCAGGGTGGCCCCAGGGGAAGAGGGGGAAGCAATACGGAAACATTTTCCCGGATCCTGTGAATACAGGTTCTTTTCACCTGCCCCCTATCCATTCTCTCTTCTCCTGGTAGCTACCTGATTTCCCTTTCGGAACTGTCTGTCATCCATCTCAAGCTCCATGCTTTGGATGAGGCTGATTCCACCTCCCTTCCTTTCCAGACAGAAGGGTTCTTTCCCCTGATCACATGGTGCTTAAGATATAAGGTACGTCCCAAGCTGGTCCAGCGAGAATCAGCCATTGCATTTTTCATCATCACTGACAATGCCTCATGCTCTTTGCACTAAGTTTATCAATTGGAGGCTAAATCCCTGAGGGGCTGGTAGCCTTTTTGACAACATTGCAGGGGGTGGGGGGACTGAAACAGAGAAGACTAAAGAGGAGGGAAGAGAGATTTCTAAAAAAAACTGAGCCCCTGGATTCAGCCAGGCCTGATGTGTGCTCAGGGGAAAAACAAGATCTAACGCAGTAAAAAGGCTTTCGATCACCAGAAAAGCATCGGGGGTATTTCTGATACAGTGACTTTGGATGTCTTTCTCATCTTATCTCCTTGCGAACCCTTTACTCCTCCTGGCGGTCTACCCCGAAGGAAGCAGAGAAGCGATGTGGGTGTCTGGAGAAAGGGTGGGGGGCAGGGAAAGAACAAAGCCCGTGGCTGGGGTGTGCTGGTGAGTCTGAGGGGCCACGAGGAAGCCAGCATGGCTGGAGCCAAGTGAACAAGAGGGAGAGCGATGGGCCGGGGGTCAGGTCATGTACAGCTTTGTCGTCCCTTGAAGGGAGCTTGGCTTCTCCCCTCAGAGGGAATGGCAGCCATTAGGGAGTTCTGAGTTAAGGAACGACATGATGTAAGTGATGTTTAAAAGGGTCACCCGAGTCACCCTGCATCTGAGAATAGACGGAAGTGGGACAAGGGTAGCAAACAAGGAGACACATTAGAGGACAACCAACACCCCCTTTCTGCTTCCGCCAATGTGATTGGAGACTCAGTCCTCAGACCAGGCCCCAGATGGTTAGAAACAAGGGCCTGGCTTAGGATGGTGGTGAGATAAGGGGGTGGAAGGGAGAGGGCTGAGCTCAGGACACACAATCACGAAGGAGCAAACTTGCCAAAGAGGCAGGGCCGAGGGTCAGCGAGCTCAGGGCTGGACCAGGCAAGAGCACAGCAGAGGAACCAGCAGCTGTCACATCTCCACTGGCAAGAAGGGCGCCCGGGCTCCCTCAGCTGCACAGAAGTGGTGGCAGTGGGCACCTGGTGGAGCTGGGACCTGGCCCAGGACTAGCAGCCAAGCCTGGCTCAGCAGAGGACTGCAGTGGCTGTGTCCTCTGAATCCTCCTGAGCTGTTGGGGGAGCCTCCTGGGGCCATGGACAGAAGGCCACACAGTCTGTGAAAGATTTTTAGACAGCAGCTGTGCTCTGCATTTGCCCTGGCCTGTCTGTGGGCTGGGGGCGGTCCCTTCTCTATATAGTCACCACCTAGTGACTTGCTCTTGTAACCTGAAGCCAGCCACTCCTCTCGCCACACACCCACCCCCTTTCCAGCCCTTTTCTTTCTTTCTTTCCCCCAGGGAGTGCTGAAAATCAGACCTATGGAGCTCAAATGTGCTTTTATTTATTTTAAAGTATTTTATTTTTTATTTTCAGAGAGAGGGGAAGGGAGGGAGGAAGAAAGGGAGAAAGACACCCATGTATGGTTGCCTTTCACCTGCCTCCAGCTACGGACCTGGATGGAGACCTGGCTTGCAACCTGGTTCTGTGCCCTGGCTGGGGAATCAAACCAGCCACCTTCAAGTCTGCAGGCCGGTGCCTTATCCACTGTGCCACCAGCCAGGGCTTCAAATGTGCTTTTGAAGGGGACCTTGGCTGTCCAAGGGGGCTGGGAGGGCAGAGCCGAGTGTAAATTCTAGCTGTAAATATGAAGCCATGGTCAGCACCTCCACCCAGGTCAGGATGCTTCTCCTGCACAGAGAAAAAGTTGGAAATTGATCTTGCTTTTAGCATTTAGCAGGCATCCTCTGAGGGGGCCACTTCGCCCCCAGGGTTTGCCTGTGCAAAAAGCAATGTCTTCCTCTGTCTCCTCCCTCCGGTCCTGAGAAGTCTTGGCTGCTCCTCCCCGTGTGTTCTCTGATTCTCCTAGTTCTTGCTTTGAGTGTGCAAAGCTTGTTCAATCTTATTTCAGCCTTTCTTGCATCTGGACCCCCAGTTGTGTCACAGTGTCTGGCACTCAATAAATATATAGTGGGCGCTCAATAAGTATCTGTTGAATGGTGTTGATTGAATGATGATTGCTTCTGACTGCCAGCCACCTTGTTCTTTATTTCCACCTCGTAGCTGCAACTTGCCCATCTTGGAAGAAACCAAATCATAGTCCAGGAAGGCAGGTGGAAGACACTCTTTTTTTTTTAAATTTATTTCTTATTTTTAGAGAGAAGGGTAGGGAGAGAGGCAGAGACATCAATGTATGGTTGCCTCTTACCTGCCTCCAGCCACGGACCCAGCTGGAAACCTGGCTTGCAAGCTGGTTATGTGCCCTGACTGGGAATTGAACCAGTGACCTTTGGGTTTGCAGGCTGGCCCCTTATCAACTGTTCCACCAGCCAAGGCCAACAGCCTTGTCTTACACACCTTTCCCAACTCCCTAGAGAGGAAACTTGATCAACGCTTCTGCTCTGTACACCTTTTGGGAATTAATAGGTTTACACCTTTCTTTTTCATCAAATGAAACATATAAACCTAGGCAAAACTAGGTTTATAGTTGTGATTATGTAAAACAAAGTTGATTCGTCTACTATTAGTTATTTGCATTTTTTTCATACAAATAGCTGTGAACTTGCTCTTGTCCACCCCTGGATATTAAGCACCTTCTGTTTCAAAGATTGGTGCTGACTGCCTGTGGGCTCTGAAAACATGCTACAGCCCTGATCCCTAAAACCCAGGGGCAGCCAAAGGTACCCCAGGCTTCCAGGACCAAGTTAGGATTTCCTGTTTCCATTTTGCTAATAACTTTACCTCTGTGACAGAAGGCAAGCTATTCCCATTTTTTGTTTGTTGGTTCTTTAAATATTTTATTCATTATTTTTAGAGAGAAGGGCAGGGAGGGAGGAAGAAAGGGAGAGAAACATCAATGTACAGTTGCCTTTCACCTGCCTCCAGCTATGAACCTGGCTGGAGACCTGGCTTGAAATCTGACTGGGAATCAACCAGAGCCTTTGAATTCTCGGGCCAGTGCTGATCCACTGAGCTACCAACCAGGGCTGTTTATGTTTTGAAATCTCAGTTTTCTCATCTTCAGAATGAGAGCACTGGGGCAGGTGATATGCAGGGTTATTTCCATAAGATCATTTTGTGAGGGGAAGTAAGTAAACCCTGCAGCAATGACACGGAGCAAATGAGAGGCAGGGTGAGGGCTGTGAAGAGCAGAGTCCCTGTTGGGGACACTTGGCTCCAGTCCAGGCCCTCTCAATAACTGTGTGACTTCTGATGTTTCACTGCAGCTTTCTGATCTTCAGTTTTTCCCTTTGTAAAGTGAGAGTAGTGATAGCAGCACCCTCACCGGGGTGCTAATAGAATAGAATTAGTTAATGTATATTAATTTGGCAAGGCATCTAACTGTAGCTGCCATTGGCATGCGTAGGGACCAAAGCAGTTGTCTGGGACAGCGCTATGCCATAGAGCTTCCTATGATGACCACAAAGGTTCATCTCTGGGGCAATAATGGGGCCACTGCCCATGCATGGCTGCGGAGCAATGTGGATATAACCTTGGATATGACCTAAGGTGACTGAAGCACTAAATTTTAAATTTTACTTATTTTAATTATTTGAAGTTGTAATAGCCACACTATTTAAATTTTATCTAACTAGCAGCTCATGCATCAGACAGAGCAGGTCTAGACATGATGAACTACCAGAATTTTAAAAAGAGCACAAGGTATGGCAGGTCCAGGCAATGGAATGTTACTCAGCACTAAAGGGAAATGACCCATCAAGTCATGAAAAGACATCGAGGAAGCTTAATGCATATTGCTAAGAGAGAAAAGCCAATTTGAAAAGGCTGCATACTGTATGATTCCAACGGTATGACATTCTGGAAAAGGCAAAACTGTGGAGACAGTAAAAAGGTCAGTGGTTTGGGAGGTTGGGAGGGAAACCACTTTGTATGATACTATAATGGTAGATACGTCAGTCTGTATTTGTTCAACAAAATGAACAACACTAAGAGCATGTGAACCATGGATATCGGTGACGGTGACATGTCATTGTAGGTTCATCGTTTGGAACCAACGTGCCATTCTGGCGAGGATGTGAGTGTAGGATGTGTGGAGGCATGGAGTATGTGGGAAACGCCTGCACTTTCTGCTCAAGTTTTCTGTGAACTTAAAACTGTCCTAAAATATAAAGTCAATTTTAAACAAAACCAGCAATGAGGTGCACGCATGAAAGATGTGGGATTTGAAGTTCTCAAGGATGGGCAGGCCATACATGGCAGGGGCTGTTTGTACTGCCCAGCAGTGTGTCCCAAAGGAGGGTTTTATGGGAGAGAAGTTGGAGACAGACTGGAATGCCCTGGAGTGGGGAGGAGAGGGTTGAGAATTCCAGATGAAAGACCCTAAAATGTACTCAGCAACCACCTGAGTCCCTGAAGTTTTTCATATAATGCTAGGAGATGCCCCCCAACGTAGTTTAGAAGTACTGATATCCTAAAGAAGTATGCTATGTGGGACCTGAAGGTTTTTGAATGTCCGGTCCATGTCTTGAAGTTAAATCATGTGAGATTCCTGCTACTGCATCGGACACTATAAAGTGCTTAAAACAATTTCAATCAAATAAATAGATAGCTTAGCTCAGGATCATGTGGCTTTACAAGAATCTTCCATTACCAATGTGATATGTCCCATATTGTCTGGAAAATTACAGGCTTTTAGGGGCTCCTGCTTGATGGATGTGTCTAAATGCATTTGAAAGGAAGTGCACAATGCAGACCCCATCAGCGCAGGGAACTCGGAATGCTTAAGCATCAAGAAAAGATTTTCATGTGTGCTCTCCCACGGTTCACTATCTTCAAAGGTCCCCGGATTTATTATTTCATCAACAGATCGGAGAAGGGAGTTTGTACGAGATCAAACAAACCTGAGTACTATGGGAAGGCTGGCGGGTGATAGTGTATAAATTGCCCCATGGAAAATGTCAAAGTTGACATCAGAGCGGTGGGAGGGTGGGGAGCAACAGAACTGAGAACAAATGATGGTACCTTTCTGGGAGCCAATTCCTTACACAGTCCAGCTAATGCCCTGCAAGAAACTCAGGGCTCAGCAACCCACTGAGAACCCTGAAACCCATTAATTCAAAACGCATCTTGTATTAGAAAAAAAAAAAACTTGAAAAGCATCTCTCATTTCTACACCTGTTCTCATTTACGTTATGTTTCCTTCTCTCTCTCTCTCTCTCTCTCTCATTCTCTCTTAGTCTATTTTTCTATACACACACACACACACACACACAACACACACTCCTATATATTCTATATCCACCCTACATACATCCCTTTATTTCTTTTATATCTCATCCTTTATATCTGCTTGACCAATCTTGAAAGGGTAGTGCCTAGATAGTTAAGGAATCTTCCAAGATAGAAAATTATATACCCATTGTCATTGCCATAGGCTTGCAGACCCAGGCTCAGATACAAGAAAAAGAGTTGACTTCTCTGCTAGCAACCTCTGTGCTCTTGAGCAGAAAAGTTGTCCTGTATCAGACTCTGTATATCTGAACAAGAGAGTAGCAGATAGTTACAGGGCATTTTATTTGGATCTAAAAGGCAATGTGTGCTTTCTGTACATCAGCTCACTCCCTCCCCTCATCCCCACCTACTCTCTGGCTAAAGACCCTCTTTCTTGCCCAACCTGCCTAAAATAAGCACCAACCTGTAGGTAACTATCTATCCTCTTGTCCTGCCTTTATTTCATAGCACTTTTTATTACTTGACACCAGAATAAATATTTACTTCTTTGTAGATAGTCTATCTTTTTGGTTAAGGTGCAAATTCCATCACATGTTTAATCAACCAACAGCACTGCATTCCCAGATGGAGACACTGTAAGATGACAGATCTAAGGACTTCATCAAGGTTGTACCAGTCACTGAGCACAGCCTAAAGCTCACGGTTGCCCTTCCCTCCAGAGTGAGTGAGTGTTTTTAGCGACAGCAGTAGGCTATGAGTTGGAAAATTAAACATTTACATTCAATAGAATCAAGCTTAAATGTGGCTTCAGAGTTAAAAAAGCAAAATGGCCTGAAAATCTGCTGGTTGCCAGCTTACCTTCTCTACTCTTTTCTTTCCAAGTGGGAGGTACTAGAAGAACCAGCTAATCCTAAACTCCTGTGAAGTCACAGACTATCAGAATTTCTCAGAATGCAGGTTCTCCGAGGATAGCAATGAATAAGCAGTACCATAGCTGGTATAGCATGGAGCTTAACCACCAATTGGGTTATTTTTATTCCCAAGTGTCTACAAGGTCCCTGGCCTCTCCAAAAATGTGTTGCTGATATGCTACCAGAGTCCAATAAATGTCACTTTACTTTATTTCTCAAAATCAGACTTAATTTGCTGCAAGCTCCCAGCTGTAAGTCTTCGTAATTTGCTGCCTTCCTCCCTTTTACCCTCCATGGAATCAAATGGTGGTCCAATTTCTATTTTTCCTATTGCTTTAGCCATCTGTGGACATCACTGCCCAGCACTGGCCCTTGTCCTTGTCATCCGATATTCATCTCTTGAGCATTCTGCTTTGGGCAGGCTTAACTATGTTCTTTTCTGCAGTCTGCCATGGAGAGCAGAGGTCTCACACCTGGGGCGTGCTGAGGAATGGGGCTCTCTTCTCACCTCTTTCTGGGACAGCTCCAGCTCCATCACTGTGAAGCAATCACAATATATTGCTTCATCCCTGCTATGCGAACGTACCATCTATGCCTTCCTCTTGGGGAAAGCACCATCTTCCTCCACAAAACTTGGTAAAAACCACGCTATCCTTTCTCTCCTAGAGTGGGGTGGGAAAGGAGATAACCCATTCAGTTACATTTTTTTTTTAATCCTCACCTGAGGATATGTTTTTATTGATTTTACAGAGAGCATAAGGCGAGGGAGAGAGAGAGAAGTGAGAGAAAAACATCCATCAGTTGCCTCCAGTATACAACCTGACCAGACATCAAACCCTCCACCTAGGTGTGTACCCCAATCTAGAATTGAACCCACAACCTTTTGGTGTATGGAGCAAAGCTCCAACCAACCAAGCCACCTGGCCAGGGCCAGCTATGTTCTTTTGTAAAGCTAATTTAACTCATTATCTATAGTCTGCATGCCAAATTTGTGTACACTATTGCAAAGTTTTCATTAATGACCCCCACAACTTGACCGTTTGAACAGCCAAGTTTGTACCACATTTGGCTGACAAATAAATTTGCTGAAGTCAAAAAAGAAACATGCTTTTTCCTTCTTCAGGTAACATGAGGCACATGATTTTTCCAGGGATCCTATCGCATAGGCCACTTCCTCTCTGTGGTTGGCAGTGCCCCAGGTATCCCTCAGTGGAAACAGAGCCCAGGGACTGAAGGTCAAGGGCAGAAATGCTGCAATGTTCCTCCAGGTCCACACTAGCTAATGCTGTCGGACCGCTGACAGCACTCATAAGTCATCAACAGCAGAGCAGAACTCCGAACCTTCTGTTCCTAACACATTTCCAACACCTTTCAGAATCCACACTTGTTATCCAAAGACATTGGCAGCTGTGAGGAAAGGTGGGTGGGTGGGTGGGGTAAACATATTCATAACTAAAGAGTTTTCATGGAGAACCCTCAGTGCCGCACAGCTTGAAATTTTACCATGACCCAGCTCGAAAGAAGACAACCTAAGCAGGTTTCTCTGTCTTTCTAGCTCTCATACAGGACAGCACACTGCTAACGACAGTCAGGAAGTAGACCTTGTTACACAGCACTTACTGCATGGAACGGACCATCTTGGTGTTGTTGAGGAAACAAGTAGCTAACGAGGACCATGAAGACCATTTAGAATGTCCCAAACCCAGTAGCAATATCATTCTTCAACATTCTGAACTGATCAAGTGCACTGTGAATGATGAACAATACGCATGTATCAGAGTGGTATTTCAAATCCACCAAAGGCAGAAGAAACTCCCTTTGCTGTGAGGCTGACATCAGCTTTGTTTGCTAACTTCACTGCCTCTGACTTTGAAGCATTTGAGTGATGGATAAGATTGAACATGAAAGGTTCAATCACTCGATACTTCATGGAGGAATAAAAACTAACTGATCCACCCCCCCCCCCTTCCAAAAAAGGTTTATTAGTTTCTGAAGATCTGGTTGATAGAGTTTCTGATAGATTTTAAGACTTGAATATTATCTAAGTTAGAGTGTCAAAAAGAGAAGGTGAATGATTGAGCTGGACCACCAATGATGAATGGTTACAGCCAGCCAGCCATCCTACAAACATTTATTGAGTATTTCTTCCATCTCCACAATGTCATCAGGCATGGTGCTAGTCACTGAGGATGAAGTGATGACAAAGATATATTCCCTGCCCTTGAGAGATTCATGGGCTAGTGAAGAAGATAGGTAACTTCCACATGGTATGACATGCAATATCATCATGGCCTGCATGGGACACTGTGGAAAGCAAATGGAGTGGGCAGTGGAGGGAGGAGTTAAACTTGATTTCTAGAAAGAAGGAATCCTTGGGATAAGTCTTCAAGGACAAGAAGTTAGTCAGCTGGATAAAAATGGGAAGGATATTTCAGGCAAACTACAGCAGGTGCAAAGGTTTATAGAGGCATGAGAAAACCAATAGCGTTTGGAAAATTTCCACTAGTTCTGTGTGATTGAAATATAAGCTCAGTGTGGGAGTGTCAAAGAATAGGTCTAACTCATATTAAGAAAAGTCTTGTGAGTCATGCCAAGGAATTTAAAATCTCTCCTGAGGTTTAAGAAGGAGCATGGAGAGAGGAGAGGAATGAACATACTTTTAATATTCAGTATCAGTTGCACATAGGGTGAAGGCTGGAGACAGAGGGACCTCTTGAAGGACCATTAGAAAAATTCAGGCAAGACTAAATAAGGTCCTAAGTAGAAAAAACAAAAAACAAAAAAAAACAATAACTGTTAAAGATAAACATTTGGAAGCATTTTTATTTCGAAGTCATTTGATTCGTATGAGTGGTTTTCTTAATTGAGAATGAATCACACAGCATACTATTAATAGTGCTAATTACATCATAATAACAGTATTACTGCAAGCATTAAAATAGTGAACTGATCTGGAAACCTAATCAATGCATACAGTTTTTTTTTTTTTTTTTTTAAATGACATTTCTAATATCAAGAGGAAGAGATGTTCCTTTGCTTCGCCTACAAAGTCTCCTACTTCTGTTCTATTCCGATTAAAGTGGGAGCTAGTGAATTTGAGTCTGGCACATTTATCCATACTGAGATATGTATTGGCTAAATATATTACTCTTTCTTTGTCTTTTCTCTTCCACTTCCTACCTTTCCCCCAGCAAATTACCTTAAGCTAAAGGATGGATTCTTTAATCATGGTATCTGTTGTGGCTGAAAGTAAGGACAGCTGAGAAAGAAAGGAAGCTTTCCAGAAGTCTTTGCAAAGTCACACTTAAGGTCAAACCTGGACCACAGATGGCACGACAGTCAGGCCTCTCCAAGCTTTGCCATGCACAGTGACTGTCCCTCCACCAGAGAATGTGGAATAAACTCCATTCCAGTGGGAGCCTGGCATAACAAAGGGACTCCAGGCCTTGGAGTCAAGTAGATTTGGAACCTGGTTCCAGCCTGGCTTCTTGTCGCTCAAATGAAGGGGTAGAATTACTTGAGGAGATATGTATGAGGTGACAGCACAGAGTCTAGCTCAGGGTTTCTCAACAAGGGGTGATTTTTGTCCCCACAGGATATTTGGGGGTGTTTGGAGACACTTTGGGGGAAGGGAGAGGAGCTACTGGCATTTAGTGGGTAGAGAGCAGGGAAGATGTTAAACATTTTAAAATGCACAGGAGAACCTTCTACAACAGAGAATTATTGGACCAAAATGTTGATAGTGCTGGCGTTAAACAACTCTTGACCAGCTCAATTAATGTTCCTGTTCGTTCCTCTCTCTCACTATCCTATGACCACACACCACCCGAAAACATGAAGAGGAATTCCCCCAAGCAGAGGTATCCATCCATGGGATGAAGCCTCTAACTGCTGCCTGAAGAGAGCTTAGCCCCCCCATAATTTTCCCAGCTGCTTTTCCCATCATGATTAGAGTGACGTGTTTGTGAGAAGTTGGTTCACTCAGGCTATTTTGCTCGATGATATCTTGGAGCCAACTTTATTTTCCACAAAATTAAGCAAGAAACCCTGACACCTGGCTGGCTCACCCCTTCCCCTCCCTGTGCTTTTTGGATCTGCCCCAGACATTCCCTTCCTTTATTCTTTCACTGCCTCCTGCCCCCCAGCCCAGAGGTGACTGTTCACTGACAACAGGGCAGGTGTATGTTCTCAGCAAGTATTCCCAGGGACCTTTCAGGGATTGTTTTTGCACAGTTATAGCCCGGTTATAATCAGCTGCCCTGATTAAAAGTCAGGTATCGCAGATTGAGTAGAAGCCCCTCCGGGCAGTCGCCGTCTTTGTGTACAGTTGGCGCTGGGACACCCAGTGCTGTCTGAACAGGTAGCCTCGAGATGATGCCTCTTCCCCAGCAAATAACTGCAGGCCTGTGGGGGAGAACAAAGGAAATAGCCGTCTCCTCATTTCATGATTCCGTCCCCATATACTTGGATGCATGTGTGTATATGAACGCAGCACATGTTCCCTGCAAACACTCCTAGAGATCCATGCACACACAAAAGTCAAAAGGTGTCTGAGCAAGGTGCTTAGAAACCATGACAGTGCAAAGAAAACCTGCCTTTGGGGTGTGGGGTTGCATGGGCTGATTATTTGCTGATTCTGACTTCAGGGCTTGCAATGAGGAGCTCGAAGAGCTCATTGCACTTCCCCCTGGGGCCTTGGTACCAAATGATGCCCCTTCATCTCTCTTCTGTGCTGTTAGGGCTGAGCTCCCGTTTCCAACTGGTGCTAATCTATCTCAAAATAAAGCAAACACGGTAATGGAAAATAGGTGATGGACAAGTCCCTTATTATTATCAGATCAAGATTTTCCAGGTAGACCTCCCACCAACTTGTCTAAGTGCCGGTGACAATTCAAGAGTTAAGGGAGAGAATAAGGGACCAGGTCAATGGGGCAAGGTCAATTCTAATCCAAGGTAGAAGTCTGTGTCTGTGGATTCTTCCCTCCCCTTTCTCTGGAACTTCTTTGCCCTTTTAGGGTTTAGAGGTGGTGGGGAGACTTGTTTGTCTGTCTCCCAGGTTCTAGAAGCCTGGAATAATGAAGCTTCAGTGAAAAGAAGCACCTAGAAGGCTCAAAGAAATAAATAAAATGTTATTCTGACCTTTCATGCCAGAAGTCCCTTTGGTTAAAATATGTCTTCTTGTTCTTTATTTATCATAATATAGTAAGCTACCAGTATTTCCTTTCGTGTACTGAAAACCTGTGGATGCCAGCCAACCCCTGAAGGGCCTCAAATTCAAGTCGAGTACTTCTGTGCCTTCCCTGAGAGAGAAATCTCAGAGTGCAGGCAGGTTTCCCCTAAAGGCTATTCTCCCATTGGAGGATACGACTCTAGGCCAGTGACCGTGACCTTGCCCTTGACCTTGTCTACCTAAGCCAAGTCCTCTCGCAGAGCTGGGGATTCAAAGATGGCTGCTGTGATATAAGAAGTGAACTCAGAAAGTGCCGTGGGTGCCAGTCCAGGGAGTCAGGAAAGGCTTTCTGGAAAAAGTGATGTCTGAGGAGAAGAGTTTTAGGGTTCAGTGGAAATTATCCAGTTGCTGAGGGAACTGGAGGAGAAGATAATGTTGTCTGAGAGAACCACTCAACTACAGGTGCTGGGGCATGAAGCATTATGCTGACGTTTGTAAGCACTTAGTGTGACTGGAATGTAACTTCAGATGCAGGTGGAAGTAAGGGGGAAGCCCAAAGAGATGGGAGAAGGGGGACTCTACTAAGACATTTAGACCTGATCTTACAGGCATGCAGAGGCCCTGTGGGCTTTAAATTCATAATAAAGTGATTGAATGCACGTTTCAGGGTGCAAGAGTGAGTCAGCAATTGCAGGTAAGTGGGCAGGCTCTTTCTCCACACCGGTTATTTTGGATATTTGTGCTCCTGGCCAGGGCTTGTGACCTACCTGTTTGCGAAGTGGGGTAAAGGAAATGAAGACATATAGAGGGGAAGTCTCTGTTAATACAGAAAATGACTTACACCATCATAATGAGGTTTTTAAGAATAAAAAATAATAATAGCTGAAGAGGGGACACCAATAAGAAATGATAAGACTCACAACTAGGGAGACAGGTAGCAGGGAAAGAAGAAAGGGATTGGAGAAAAGTGTAAGGAGTGAAATAAATACGAGCTAGTGACTGATGGCAGGTGGAAGGTGAGGGAGAGGAGCTCTGGGTTCCTGGATCAGGCAAGCAGTGACGGCACCAAATGAGCTGGAAGTGACAGCAGAAGCTGGGTCACAGGGCACGGGGTTATGGGAGAGAGGTCTCCTGGGAACAGTTGAGGTCAAGGAGCCCAGAAGTTATCCATAAAGGTAGCATCCCCCAAAGCTGAGCTGCTTGTTCAGTGACGGAAATCCTGAAGCTGATGTCCTATTGGGGACTTCATGTCTTTGGCCCAGCAGGCCCCCAGGTTCCACCTCCAGGTTGTGTCCTTTTTTCCAGATTCTTCCAGCTCAGTTTCCCCCAAATGTGCGTGTATTCTTCTACACTGAATCAATTGTATTACTTGTTTCTTAATGGTGTGTGAACATGTCTATACATTTTTCTACGCATAAAGATTATTCTTAAGCCCTGGCTGGTGGCACAGTGGATAAGGTGCCGGTCTGTGAACCCAAAGGTCACTGGTTCAATTCCCAGCCAGGGCACAGAACCAGGCTGCAAGCCAGGTCTCCAGTTAGGTCCGTAGCTGGAGGCAGGTGAAAGGCAACCATATATTGATGCTTCTCTCCCTCTCTGTCTCTCTCCCTTCCCCTCTCTCTAAAAATAATAAGTAAAATCTTTAAAAAACAGGTTATTCTTTCTTAGCCCAGAGGTTTCATTACAACAGCTGCTTTGTCCCTGGGACACTGAGGAGTCATCCCAAGGTAGCAGACTCGTGGGGGTGTGCAAAGACCTGAGTGTAACGCTGGTTGTGTTAGTACCAGCTATATGATCTTAAGCAAGTTGCAGTTTTCTTCATACCTGCTTTCTTATGTATAAACTGAGGACCATGATACATACTTTGACAACTCCCACCAGTTTTATGGTGCTCAAATGACCTAATGGATGAAACAGCATTCTTTACACCTGACATCGTTCAAATGTAAATTACTGTCACCTTTCCCTCACGCCTTCTGTGCTTACCTCTGTCCTGCTCCCCATTTTTCTTTTACTTAGCAAACTGTTCCCCTGTAAATCTAAGGTAGACAGCCATCTTGGGGAAGGGAGGGTAGGTGAGAAAAAGGCTAGGGGCTACAAAGAAGCAGGTGGGAGGCAAAGGACAGGGACATTGTGCGGAGGAATCCATGCTGTTTATGTCTAGATCAGAGCCAGCAACGGAACGTGCAGCCAGAGGCCCGGGCTCTGCACCCAGACTGCCGTAGGATGAACCTGTTTATTTCCTTCCTTACTCTTGGCAACCTGGTAGAAATGGCACCTGCTTATTCCTACTCCAAGCCCAACAAAATACAGCTTTCATCACTTTATAGTGTACATGTACAGCCTGTGCAGAGGCACAAAAATCAATGGCCATTGATTCCCAAGCTAGAAATTCATAAACTTCTTTAAGGTCACGGATTGATTTTTCAGTTTCAGTTAAAAAAAAAAAAAAAAAAAAAAGTGAGACTCCAGACCTTTCCCTTCATTTCTGCCACCTTGCTCTTTGACAGGGACACACACTCCAGCACACATGTTCCCCCTCATGTAGGTGTGCCCGGGGCCTCCCTTCCTCAGCACCAGGAGGGAGGGACACTCGGATACAAGCCGGGGAGAGAGAGAGAGAGAGAGACTTAAACACTCCTCCCACTACATCAAAGCCTCCGTGCACCGACCTAATTCCCAGGATTAACTGAATAATGGAACAAGTGGATTTGAAGGATGACACCACAAAAATGAGCACGGTGGTTGGAACAGGCTCGTTAGCATTTGCCGGATCAAAGCCGGGTGGCCAGGGACTTGATTTCAGGGCCACGGCCAGGACCAGGGCTGTGTTCTCTCCCCACGTTGATTCTGCGCATGGGCCAAGTGGTAGGTGGATGGGCACCGGCGGTGGCATCCAAAGGTGCGTGCCAGCTACCAGGGGAGCCTCCTTGTCTGGAGCTCAGATAACCCACACATATAAAAAAGTGGAGCCCTGACTGGTGTGGATCAGTGGGTTCGGCATCACCCCAAGGACCAAAAGGTCACCAGCTGGATTCTCGTTCAGGCACATGCCTGGGTTGTAGGCCCCGTCACCAGCCAGAGGCATGTGAGAGGCAACCACTCAATGGTTCTCTCATACATCTCTCTCTCCTTTTCTTCTTTCCTTCCCCTCCAACTAAGAGTAAATAAATACAATTTTCTTTAAAATGGAGAAAATATCTGCCCCACAGATGGTTAGAAACACCAAATAGACGTCCAATCACTGTTTAAGACTCCAAAGTGTCCAGTGCGGACAAGGTGATCATAACCACAGTGCTCAAAAATCTTCCTTACTTATATTTAAAGTAAAAACATGGTAAAGAAATTCATGAATGATGTGACTAATGGAATCATTGTGGATCTCCTTTCTTTCCTTTTGTCCAAGTTTCATTTTATTGCGGCAAGAGCACTTAACATGAGATCTGCCCTCTTAAGAGGCTTTTCAATGGATGACAGAGTATTGATATCTATAGGCTCCATGTTGGACAGCAGATCGCTGGAGCTTATTCATCTTGCAGGAATGAGATTTTATACCCCCTCTCCCCTCTTCTAACCCCTGGCCAGCGCTATTCTATCCTGGGCTTCTATGAGTTTGACTATACCTCGTGTAAGTGGAATCATAGAACTACCCTATAATTCAACTATCTCACCTCTGAATATTTATCAAAAAAAAAAAAAAATTAAATCAGGAACTCAAAGAGATATCTGCACTAGCATGCCCACTGTAGCATAATTTAAAGTAGCCAAGGTATGGAAACAACCTAAATGCAACTGATGAGTGAATAAAGAATATATATGTATATATATATATATATATACACACACACACACACACACACACACACATACACATACATGCACACACACATGCATATGTAATGGAATACATATATATATATTATATGTATATTATATATGTATACATATATACATTATATATATATATATATATATATATATATATATACACACACATTATATATATTATTCAGCTTCAGAAAAGAAGAAAATCCTGTCACATCCAACAGCATGGATGCACCTGGAGACCATTATGCCAAGTGAAAATAGGCCAATCACAGAAGCACAAATTACTCTTTTTTTCCCTTCAGATTATACTGTTTTGAAGGCTGCCAGGCATAAACTCTGCAGTCCAGCACCACTCACTAGCCACACCCAGGCTTACGACTTGTTAGCCGTTACCTGGTTTCTGAACTTGAGACTCCCCGCTCATCACTCCTAAGGTGAGGGGAAGCTGTAGCGACAGGTACTGAGACAGATCCTGACTCAGAAGACCCCCGCGCTGCCAGCCGGAGGGCTTGTGCTGTGGAGAGGAGCCTCAGAGCCAGGCCTTCAGGACGGTCGCCAGGCCCCTTGACAGTCCCTGGCTGGGAAGCCCTGCCCACACCGCTCTCCCCTGCACGGTGAGCTTTCTGGGCCGCTGATCATCCCTGCTCCGCCCTATGCCAGCGGAACCGAGTCTCTGGTCTGGGTTGCATGGCGGTCACGCGGCTTTGTGGGTGCCAAGCAGCTCAATTAGCAAGCACTCAAGATGTTCGCATGGCGCCGCGCCCCCTCGCCCCGCACCCCGCAAGCCAGACCCCCACCTCCGCGCTAGGGCCCGCAGATTGCGCCTGTGTTGGCTACCACTCCCTGTCGGCCTCGCTGGCGCCTTCGTTCTCCCTCTGAATTCTCCAAGTCCTTTTACCCTCTGGCTCCTGTCCTGCGGGCTGTCACCAACGCTCTGCTAGATAAAGCCTGCGCTCAGCTGCACCTGCCAACAGGTTCCCTCCCATTAGCAAGGCAGGCGGGAGCCCCAGGTGCCGGAGAGGGGGTGAGGCTGGCGGCGCACTAAAGCTCCAGGTCCTGTCCCCAGAGTCCCCAGCATGCCACCTTTCTGGCCTGGGACCCAGCCATAAGACCCCTTCCCCTGCCCAGCCTGTGTCACAGCCAAGCTTGGGTGTGGGGAGCGTTTGGCAGCTCCGCTTTCCCCTGCTGGCACACAAGCTCATGTACCAACTGAAGCATGACCTGAGCCGAGAGTTAGCTTTTGATTACGGCTGTGGCAGAGAATGTATCCAGGTGACCGGCAACCACCCTGGAAGGAGCTAAGCATCCTCCAGCCAAGAGCTGATCCCGTCTGAAACACAGGGAGTCTTGATGATCTTGAATGTTCATCAGCTCTTCCAGCCTTAAAGCAAAGAAACGGAATTACCCTCCTCCTTCCCACACATTCTGGGTGTCTCCTTTTATTATCTTTTTGACCCATATAGGAATGCTAGAGGTTGTTGGGGAAGAGGAGCAAATGGGGAAGGGAAAGGGCCAAAGAATTATGTACCCCTACCTAGCTGTTGACCCTCTCAGGACCCCACACCAGGCCGCATGGACAGATAAAGCACCGGGAGGCACCCAGGAAGCTCGGGTCGGGGAGGGGTGTGGGGAAGGGTGCCATGGCTCCTACATGGTGCAGGGGGGATGCGTCTAGGCATTGTGGGGGGGAATGAGCTGAACTGAAGGTAAACAGGCCTCACCTCCATTAGGCTCTGAACAAACACATTTAGTACCAAATTGCTTTCTCCCAGGCTTGACTTCCAAGTCAGGTGCTTTGGAAATAGCAGCTTTTGAAGTGTGAATCCCTGGAAAACATAACTGGGAAGGTAAAGAAATACACAGCCATCCATGATGGGCAGGTGATGTCACCCACCACCCCTCGGCCCCCACTTTCTGCTCCCTCTGGGAGTTGGAAATACAGGGCCAGGTACTACTTCCTATGGAGGTCACAGCAAGTTGAAACAAAGTCATTGCACTTGTTTCTCCCACTTCTTCTATATCCAATCTCAAGAGACTGGACAGCTCTCAGCCACACTGAGCTGAGCCCTTGGGTCTGGAAGCCTCCATCTATGTGCCAGGCACCTGCAGCGAGGGACAGAGTAGCAGAAAATCTGTTACTCTTTGGTAGTTACAGTGGGGACTCCTGTGAAGCCCTTTGGGGTTAGCCACCCAAACCCCTCTACAATGTTCTGTAATCTCTTCTCTCTTATCCATGTTTGCCTCTAGCATGGTGCTTGCTAGGGACCCTTCCCAAGGACTATTGTTGGGGTCATAGTCTTTCCTCTCTGTTACTTCCATGTGGTCCCAGCCAATTTCACAGAGGCGTGATTCCTCAAAAGGGAATTCACGTTCAACTTCAGGCTAGTCAATTGTTAACCTGTCCCAAAGATCCTATCACAAAATACCTGGGAAAGGACAGTGTGAGATACATGTCTTCTTTAGCTTGGAGCAAGGGCATCAAGGCACCAGCCCTGACTATGGGTGATGTCTGAACAGACCCTGTGTTTTGGGGAGGGGGCTGTCAGCAGTGCCATGTGGAAAGTCGACCAGCACCTGGAATGGTCAGTGGGAATGAGACAGAGTTGCAAAGTAAGAGGCCATGTTTTCAGCACATTAATGACAGTATGGGAGGAGCTAGGACCTCTTTAGCCTTTCTCCGTTTTTATAGATAATTTCCGGTTATTCACTGGTTCCCAAAGGCAAAGGCTCTGAAATGCCTCTGGGTCCCAGGTTGAGGAGGCCCGATGTGAACAGAGAATCTGGCCTGGTCTAACCTCCCAGGTGTTCTACTCTTGGGCAGCTGTAGTGTGTCCTGTGGATTGAAGCTGTGATGACTCAGGGTCCTTCTGAGGGCAGTGCATGGACCCCGTGGGAGCAGGAGCCCCTGGGACCTGCAGGTCTAGCACTGCACTTGCAGTGCGCTGTCAGAGGGCAGAGGCCCAAGGATGGAGTCCTCTTCTCCATGGCAGACCACACCTTCCAGCCGTCCTTACCTCACTGGCTTCTGGAGTTTCTCCAAAGACAGCAGCAGACACTGATGGCTAATTGCTCTGAAATAGCCAGTCTCCGTTTCAGGGTGCTGCTGGCAAGTGAATCCTCCTAGGGATTATAATAACCCTGGCCTGGCTTCGTTCCCTGGAATCTTGGCCTCCTTCCCTGGCACTGGTCCCAAAGGGATGGAAATCTCTCACTATTTATCCCCTTGAAGATTCCCCGTGCCTGCCTGGCTCCCAGCCACTCAGCACACAGACGGCCCACTTCCTCCATCTCCCTGTGGTGCAGACCGTGCCCAGGCTCGCCCATGCTCTTCACTCTTGCTAGGGCTGCCCCCTGCTCTCCTCCCTCCTCCCTGGCCTCTCTGGTGACACTTTCTGAGGTAGAAATACTTTTCCCTATAGTATTCTTTCCTCCAGAAAGCCCAAGGTATGGAGGGGAGATCCGTAATGTCTTCTCTGATGAAGAGAGAGGCTGGCCACCACTTGAAACAATGAGCCCATAAGTGATTGCTTCCTCACAGACCTGTCACTCGTCCCTTCTCCCAAAAACCCCTGGACTCTGAGGACAGGGGTGGTGAGGACATGTTGGATCTGATGAGGGCCCAGAGCTAGAACACGGAGGAGGGGTAGTCACCTCCACCCACTTGCCACATGATGGTGCGCTGGTGGTTTCTGTCTACCACCCCCTCACCCGCCCCACTCGATGAAGCCCCAGGAAGATAGAAATTGAGTCTTATCATTCTTTGCAGCCACTACCAGCCACGCCTTAACCCAGTCACTAAGAACGGGGCAGGAGAGGAGCCCCTAGCCCAGGACTGGCGTATGTGTGTTCAAAGCTCTAATGAGTGAGTGAGCCGTGGTGGCCCGGTTGTGTGCCCTTCACTTCCACAGTGTTAGCGCAGGTGAGCCCTGCTTGCTAATGGCCACTTGGATCGTGAGGCCGGCCAGTGGCAAGCAACGACACCACCGTGTTCCTTCCGTCCTTGGACGCTGATCACAGTGGGGTTGGGGTGCCCGGGTATGGAGCCGGATCCCAGCAAAGCCTGTGCATGGTTTGAGAATGCTATTTTAGTATGAGAAGCTCAACGTGCTAACTTAAGTCAAGCCTACAGGTGCTGTGCAGTGTTGGGGAGACTCCCAGTGGCTCACCTCTAGGAACACCTACCACACATAGGAACCTGACCGAGCAACTCCTTGTGGGCTCGAAATCCCACCCCAGGCAGACCCGTGGGCAGGACCACCAGTCCCTTCCTTTGCTCCTGGGTCCCTAGCTTCCCACTTTGTCACCCAGGTCTGCTACCTCCCTGAAAGCACTCCCGTGACGTTGCCTTCAGGTGCCCTTGGCCAAGGCCCTACAGGCTCTCTACAGCAATTCAAATATAATCATAATAAACAAAGGGCTGCAATTAAGGCAGCGATGAATAGATCATATAAAACCTTAATATGGCTGAAAAGCCCAATAAGTGGCATTTTTACAAGAGAGAAGGGGAGGGGTGGAGCCATCTCGGAGAAAGGGTGTTGGGAAAACTAAACGGTTCTCAAGCATCCATTGTGAATTTCCCACATTTAACGGGACTGCATGTCTTCACCGCCCCAGAGTCGGCCGCGTGTGGCCTGTGCAGCCAGCTGCGAAGCTGCCAGGAAGCAGACCAGTGCCTGAGGGGAGCCTGCACTGTGGTCAGAAACGCTTTGGCAGACACTGCAGCAGAAGACAGACCTCAGGAAGTGGAGAACATTACGGGGCCTCCCACCTGCAGGGTCAGACAAATCACCAGGGGGCGAGATGGGAAGGCAGACAGAGGTCTCAGAAGAGGGCGCCCCCAGTTAAGAGAGGAAACCCCCTTTTCCTGCCACCTCCTGCAGAGGTAGCACGGGGCAGGAACGTATCCATGCTTTACAGCAAGAGAATCAGGGGTTTCCTGAGGGGTCCCCCTTCATTAGCTTCTCTCAGCCCCTCCTGTCTGTTAAAGGGGATGGAAATGCCCCTTCTCTTATTCTGAGAACTAAACAAAGTGGCAGATAAAAGGAGCCTATCACTGCATTCAGCACAAAGTGGGCACTTAGGGACACCCGTCCCCTTCCTATAGATCCCCCAGAAAGGTCAAGGTGACCCCTTGCACCGTGGAAAGCCTTCCTTCTCCCTGGACTGAGGTGCACTCGGGCCCCTCGTGGGGACTGTCCTTGGCTTTGTCACTGGCACTGAGGATATTATGATGAAAGGAATAGAGTCCAGAGCTCCAAGAGGAGATGTCACCCTGAACCCTCTGCCTGTGCCCGAGGGCAGCAGGGACTCAGAGAAGGGGGGATTAGGTCAGCAAGAGGTCATCGGGAAAGGCTTCCAACAAAGGGCTGGCTGTTGAGTTGAATCATGGACACATCCCCACAATAAAATAAAGAAATCCCAGGCAAAGGAGAGGGCCCGAGAAAGGCTGTGGAGGAATACCTGCCCATGGAGTATGGGCAAGTCCCTTGGAAGCTCCAGCCTCTGTCACAAGTCACAGGCCTGCCTTCATCAGAGGCCACTGGACACCACACTGCAGGAGAGGGCTGACAGCACATCAGGGGATCGGGTGGAACTGGGAGGCCTAGAGAAAAGGTTTGGGGACAGGCTAGTAAGTGGATCGATGGGGCCCTCCAGGTTTAGAACTTGAACTTGGTGCAGGGTTAGAAATGGGTGGGTGTCTGTGGTGTGGAGTAAGCTCCATAGTTCTCTGACTGAGCTGGGATCCACTGTCCCCCTCCCCCCATTTTTAACACCTTGTAATATAAAGAGCAGACTTTTCAAAAGAAAGCCAAAGATGACAGCTGCGGGGTAATAAAGGTGTGGGGAATATGCGAAGAACAGAAGGCTCTGTTCTGCTGTTAGTAATGCAGGGGGGTGCCCACAAGGAAACCAAACTCGCTGGGTGAGGGGCTGGCGGGGACAGACGCACGGGGATTCAGGGACCTGAGGAAATGATCCGAGTCTTTGGTGACTTCTGACCTGGTCCATTCATGCTCACCCAGGGGAGGAGGAGGCTGATTCTACTGTCACGGTGCATCCATGCTGGGGCCGCATGTCTTTTGTCCCGAGGCTGTCGCTCAGGTCTCTCTTTAGCATGGACTTCCCAGCCTGCGACGCTGATGCCGTTGGCAAAGTACTCAGCACTCTTTTTCTTGTTCTTTAAGTATATTTTATTGATTATGTTGTTACAGTTGTCCCAGTTTCTTTTCCCTTTGCTCCCCTCCACCCAGCACCCCCCTTCCCACCAGCACTCCCACTCCCCTTAGCACTTTGCAAAGCAGCCTTCGGTGACATCACTGAGACACCACCAGTGTCTCCTTCAGGAGAGAGAAATAAGGATGAGATGCAGAATTGTCTCCCAAAGCAGGATGGCCTGTCATCACTAGCTCAGCCCGTTTCCAGAAGAGGGAAGATGAACGTTCTAAGTGATCCAATCCACAGGTCACGTTCTCCCTAAATTATATCTTCTTTGCTCTCTATTACTGGGAGCCCAGTAGACTTCATGTCTGCATGGGGCTCAGGTCTCCCTGACCTGAAGGGGTGGACAGAAGCCCACTCCCTGCCTGACCACCCTTCCAGATGATGTTTTCTGCTTTTTGGGTGGATACAGGGGGAATCTACCACCATCATAGTCCCTCCTTCCTTTAGACACTTGCCTGCTTACCTATATGTGCCCTTCTGGAAGAAATGAGGAGAGTCCTTCTACAGCGATAAAAAGCTATGACAAAGAAACAGTTATTTCTGGCGATGAAGATGGACTTTTGAAGTCCAGAGCAGCATTGTTTACTGAGAGGAATAGGAGCTCCTCATCGATCGTAGAAGTTCTTTTGGCCACGTTAAGCAAGTGGCTGCTCCAGGAACAAATGATGTGCCGACATTCTAGCTGAGAAATGAGCAGGGGGAGGTCCCCATCCAGCTGATCCTTCCTGTCACTGTCTCAAGGCAGGGACTGTCCCGCCCTTCCCAGGCATCACCCTACTGGTGTCCTCCTGACAGCAGAACCAGCTTTCAATTAGCTGAACAAATGTGTGGAGCCTTGTTACAGATACTCTGCAATCCATTTATATTTGGCTTCTGCGTGCATTATGGCAGGGAGGTGGCAGTGGAGCGGTCTGGGTGGAAGCAAGTTGCTGAAGATTTATCTTTCTAATTATGCTTTGCTTAGGGCTAATATTAAAATTAGTTTTAATTCCCTGAGCACACAGCAGCTCAGGAACATGCTGGGCACTGGGGATGTTGGCCTAGGGCTTTACATTTGCTCAGGATAGATACACACGGGTAACAGCAACTCAAAGTATGCCTCCCGCCCCCGAGTCTGGCTGCCCCGTAGGTCACACTAGGAAGGAGTGTGTGTGGTGTGTGTGCGTGTGTGTATGTAACAATCCCACTGCCCTTGTCTTGCACTGGGAAGTGGCTTCAGCAGGTGAACCACACAGCTCTTCGGTATTGTTCTTGGCCAAATAACCCTAAATATGGTAAACAATACACGATTATCAAATTAGTACTGAATGGTGTGTCTCCTTTACCACCAGTACCGGGGATATGTTGTGCTAATAACTTTGGCCCCTGCTGAGTGTAATTAGTGAGTAATCTGCATGGGTATGTGGTTCCTGGGTAAACACACGATATTTACCAATAGCTTTCTGCTAGGTAAGCACAGGTCACCACTACCAGGTAGCTATTAGAACCATGTGCAGGTGAAATGAGAACTAACCTAGGCATTGCCCTCAATCTAGGCTCTAATGAAAACTCTGTTCAAAGCATATAACTTATTTTGTGAGCAAACTCTGTACCTGCAGCACAGATACTTAGCATCCCAAGACATCTTATTTATGTAGAAATTTCAGTGTTTAGGAGTCAGGAGATACTTGAGGATATAGCCCCAGTTTCCTTATCTGTAAAATGGAGGTAAGTCTAGTTCCTGGGCTTACCCTGTCCAGTGAATGAAACAATTAACATGGGAGCAAGCTTAAAATGTAAAACGTTTTACGATTATTTGTTATTAGAACTATGATCCCAGACTGGCTGGCACTACAGGAGCCGGAGAATCTTGTACTGGAAATTATTGTAGGTGAGGGAGGTAGGTTAGACAGGAAGTAGAACCTGCCCACTTCCGCTCTCAGTGGAATCCACAAAATCTTCAGGGCTAAAAAAGTAGAGACTTTTCAGCCTGCTCCTTCCCCCTCTTGTGCCCCAAACACGCACACAGCCACCCGCCCACCTCCCGCATGCCACTTTTGGAAAACTTGCTCATGCATAAACTAGTAGGCAGAATACAGAGGAGGAATTAATGCTAGATCCAAAGACTCCCAAAAATATGTTCGGATATTTAGTTTGAACGTCCCAGAAAGATTTTTAGGCATTTTAGTCACGTTTCTATCCCTATCTCAACACATTTAGGGAGTTGTGCCAAGCCTGGCCCGAAAGTCTAAGGGTGGCCAATCACTGATGACACCTGCTTGGTCGTCCTGCCATAGAGGAGCATTTGAGTGCGAGGGTCCCATGGTGGTTCCCATGTTTTTCTCATCTCAACTCTACCCACCCCTTTTACCTCCACCTTCTACAAGGGCTCCCTGGACCCACCCAGTTACCTCTCTCCTCGGCAGGGCACTTGGTGGCTCTCATCGGACGTTCATCCCTGGCCATTGCCGTAAGGCCAGCAGCTAAGCAGGATGAGGGGTGCAATCTGTGTCCCCAGAACAGCATGCAGTTCATTGGTCATCAGCGAGTCAAACCTGAGACCATAGCTTCACAGGGGCAGAGCCCTACCCAGGTGACCCAGGTGAGCTCACGATCCAGACACGCAAAGTAACATGGGAAATGCTACTACTTCTGGGTGTCATTTTTGGTGGGACAGTAACAGGCACAAAGTAAGGTGATGTCATTTGGGTAGTAACTGAAATGCTATGTTATTTTAATTTTTTTATCTTTTAAAGATTTTATTCATTATTTTGAGAGAGAAGGGCAGGGAGGGAGGAAGAAAGGGAAAGCAATATCAATGTATGGTTACTATGGAAGTGGCTGGAGATCTGGCTTGCAACCTGGTTATGTGCCCTGGCTGGGAATCGAACCAGCGACTTTTGGGTTTGCAGGCCAATGCCTATCCATTAAGCCACCAGCCAGGGCTATTTTTGAAGTGCATTTTCCAGGCCTGCTTTCACAAAGGTTTAGGTAACTTCTTACAGAATAACATAAACCACCTTGATTTTCACTGGATACCATTTCTATTTTAAGTTTTAATTAATTTAATTTATTATGATTATTATTTTTACTTCAGATTGGTAATCAATACATTCACATAGTCCAAAATTCAAAAGCTAGAAAGGATACCTCATGAAATCATTTCCCCTAGTTCCCAGTCTACTTCACCACGTGTCTCTTCCTAGTGCCACCATTTTACCAAGTTCTGATGAATCCTTCCAGAAGTGATGTACTATATATAAGCAAACATATAAGCTCTTTTTCCTCCTTATTTTACAGGTGATAAAATAGGATTTATACTCATCTAGGCGAAGTCCTTTTCATGGGGATCTTCAAAATATTTTAAAATAATTCATACCTAATTTTCTGATGTATGTAATATTTACATCCTAAAGGTTGGACCTCGCACTCCTGGAAGATTTTCCAATTCTCCAACTTAAAAGAAAATTGGTGTGAATATCCATCCATGGCTGGATGCCTAGATGCCTAGCTGGTCAAACATATCCCTGCATTTTTTATTTTATTTTATTTTTTTAGCAAACACACTATCTTGGGTTTACACTCGAAAGTGGTGAGGCTAAAACCAGCCATTGCCCCTCACAGAAATAAACACAAAAATCAGAGTTTATGTGGCTGGCTTCTTTCACCCTGTCCTTTAGCAGAAACAATGACATTGGGTGATGACGACAGAGGGTGAGGGGCCACAGGAAATAATGAACTCAGCCCCTGGTACATGCTGAGCAGGTGTAGGACGTAGCTCCCTCGCCCTTCCCTCCCCCCTGGCAGGTGGGGGTTATCATTTCCCACTTTCAGCTAAGCCAGCGGGGCTCAGAAGAGAGTTTGCTCCTAGCTCCATGGCTTATTGGGGGCAGGAGGAGAGGAAACTATTTTCTAAGCCCACGCTCTGCACCTCCTTACCAACCTGTCTCACAATGTCTTCCAGGTGCCGAAAAGACCAGCAATTTTAGAGCAACCCATGTGAGTAACTGTTAAGATGAACAAAACAGTCTGACTTCTACCAAGGCCTTAGTGAGGTGCCAGCAACAAGCCAGAGAGCAGCACTTCTGCCCGGTTGGCGACTCACTTTCCTGTGGAGATTGTCAGGTTGGAGTCCTAGTTTCCTCCTCTACCAGAGGTTCGCGCCTGCACTCACCGTAGCTTTGCTCCTGCAGACTAAAGGCTGGGAGCCATGTGACATCCTGGGGTGGGAACACACATAGAACGAAAGCCTGCTCGTTTCTGCCTTCTCATTTCTGCCTTAATGTAAATTGGACACCCTACATCTTGACTCCTGCTGTGTGCTTTTATCTCCAGTTCATAAAATCTCAAAATTGGCCTAAACGGAAAAGATCGTATCTTCAGCGATACCTCTAAATGATTGAGGGGAAGGACTCCTGCCTGTTTTTCTCTTTTCCACCCTTCTCAATTTCCCTAGAAATGGAAAGACGGCAGCGATAACAGTTTTCATCTGGAGGGTGAAGACTTCAGATCTCAAATTTCAGACCCTCGGCCACTCCCTTTAGTACCCAAAGATGGTGCACAGCCAATGTTTTCCTTCCCAAGTTGCAAGTAGGACAACTAAGGCACAGAGGGTCTAGGAAGGAGTTCCGAAGGACCACCAAGGACTCTCATCCGCAGAAGGGCCCTTTGGAACTGGTCTGCAGGCAGACCTCACCCACATGGGCCCCAGGTTGGGACATTGAGCAGAGAAGATAAAAGGAAGGAAAGGTTAGGTGTTGCCAACCAGTGCTCAGCTTGAGGCCCTGAAGACACTGGAAATTGTTTTGAGTAACTCAGGGTCCATTCCATTCAGCAAGCACTCTTGGGCCCAGAGAAATGGACGAGGCCTGGGAATTCCTGCCACAGTAGGAAACTGGCACTTTCCTAACTGCTCCTAGCACAGGATGCGATCCCTGCCACCCACATCCCTCCCACCTCCAGGAATAGTAAGCATCTGTCAAAAGATATGACCGTTAGCAACGTTCCCCACTTCCAAGGATCAGTGATTGGATTTCTCGGCGCTCTCTACACAGTTCACTCATCCCTGGCAGTGACGCGCTGTCTCTATCGGCCTGTCGGAGCAAGCCTGGACAGCCACGTGGGCATTCCCAAGCCACCTTCCCTCCTTATCTCGGCTCACAGTTCTTTCTCCTTCGGGAGCACAAACTCTGAGCTGTCACATTGCTGTCAACCAGATGAGGGACCAGCCACCAAGCTGCTAACGCCTCTTGCAAGGACAGAGCCTTTTGACACCCTCGGGCTCTCCGCGCAGAATGGGTGGGGGCCTCTTGGTCATCTTGGTCACTGTCTCCAGGTTCCCACCGGCAAACCGCTCTGGTCCCTTCCCCACAGCACTTCCCCTTGCTGTCCCTTCTGCTCCGAAGGCCTAATTGCAGGCGGCACTGTCACAGCACGCTGACTGCAATGAGCTGCCATTCCAGATGTCGGGAACATGCTCCCAGGTAGGAGCCCTGCAGGGTATTTATGGTTTTAATTCCTCGGTAGAGGTTTTGGTTCTGTCATACAGCGATGAATGAATTGCTCCTCATTTGCTCCTGTATTTCCACGTCGGTGGCAATTATGGAAGGGCTGCTGGCTTCTTGTTCGACCCCACAAGTGACGATCCCTACACACCTCAGACTGAGAGAAGCTGAGCCGGAATTGTCAACAGCGGCGAGGGAGGGCTGGAGATGACAGAGCACAGAGAAGAGGAGCAGGCGTCCAGGCTGCACAGCAGTTGGAAGCGTGTGAGGACAGGTTGGGACGTGCCAGGTGTCTCTAGGTAGCCCGGCAGCGGAGGTGTCTCTGACCAGGTCTCGGAGGTGGGGGAGGTTTTCTGGGGGTAGGCAGATGAGAGGCTAGGCTCAGCTACAGAGAATCGCCTGCACTCTGCTCGGCATCTACGAAGGTGGTGGCCTTCGTCCCATGTGTGACCTTGGGAAAGTCACTTTCCTCATGTGGCTTCTACTCACCTCAGGTTTGCAATGAGGACAAGCGGCTTCCAGGCTGGAGGGAGGAGGGCAGAACTCACGAATGGGTGCACAGAGGAGAGAATCTATGTTGCTCTTTGTGGAACGGGGGTGTGTCCCAGCTCATCCATATGCAGTTTTATATTCATAAGAGGAAGGCATGTCAGGATCAAGTGTGCCACCAACGGGTAGTATAAATCCCCTTCTCCCCCCTTTTTGGAATCTACCACCAATGTATAAAACAAAAGAGGCTTTTTAAAATTTCATTTTGTCAGTAAACCTGGCAATGGAAATACCAATTTCAACAGCAATTTTCCCCTGGCCTGAACTGAAATTGCTCCGTATAAATAGGCTTTCAGTTTATCCACGTAAATTCTCTCTGCACCCCTCACTCCCATTGACAGCCCTGAGCCATTGCCAGGTTCGCAGCCACTTCCCTGCCCAGCCTGCTGGCTCCCGGAAACGACACCTGTTTATGCTGCCATGACTCCAGCACCTTCTGCTCCAAAGCCCAGTCACAAAACTATATTGCCACCGGGAACTGTGGGAAGACCCGGAGGTGCCACATAGCCAGCGGGCAAGGGGAGGCAGCAGCCTGTCCAGACAGGCTGGAGCTAGGGGAGGGAGCACAGGTGTCCTGAGGCCCAGGCCAGGACTGTTCTGCACTGCACTGACCTCCCTCGCCCCGTCGCCAGAAACCCTGCTCAGGCCCCAGCTGAGCTCCAAGCCAGATCATGCATTAGGTTCTGATGGGTTATCATCCACTCTGGAGCTGAGGGCTTCCTATCTCAGCGACGCGGGATGTAGCAAATAAAAACATAACCAGCAACTTTTAGCATGCTTCAAATTCTATATGGAATAGGTTAATGCTAAAATATTATTCATTGTTCCTCTGACATGTAAGTTTAATTGGGTCCCTCTCCAGAAGAGCTTTTGCCTCCCCAAAAGGTTGGCCTGGGACTTCAGACAGCCAAGAATTAACTTGCCCAATGATTATGTTTCTCCTTAACATTATTATACATCAGATTCACAAATTTTTAAGAATGACAACCAGTTGGCCCGCATGATGCTGGAGTCAAAAGGCCAAGGTGGTCCAGGATTTGGAAAGGTGGGTGGAACTTCAAGTTCTCCTTTGCCATCCAGCAACTATGTTATTTTGGTCACATAATTAAATTTTTAAGCCTTAATTTACTCACCTGTAAAATGTGAACAGTAAATACTATCTACCTCAAAAAGATATCCAAAGGTTTACAAGATAGATAGATGATGATAGATAAATAGATAGATGATACATAGATATAGATATATAGAATATAGATGATATAGATATAGATCTTTACCTGGACACAGTAAGCACTCAATATGTTACTATCACAGGTTTTTCAAGTTTCTCTAGATAAAATCAAGTTTAAACAGTAGTATAGGTTAAACGAGGAGTTGCAAATTTTTTCTCAGACATCATATTTAACTTCATTAGCAGGAAACATTTCATTCCATTTTATAGATAAAGGTTAAACAAATTTACGGGGCCTACTGCAATGAAATGGCAAAGCTGAAGGTTAGACCACAGGTGTTGGGACTCTCAGGTTGGTATCTTTCCAATTGTATTTCAGTTGTCCTGTTCACCCCCCTCCAGGGGCATTTTTATTTTACTAGGAGGTATAATGAAATGCAAAGGTCTTTCCCCAACCAACGTGAGTGACACTCGTTGTTTGCACCTTAAACTGGGCTCTGTAACGGCAGTTTTTCCCCTTAGGTCTCCTTGGTAGTGGGCTATTTTCAACCCCGCTGGGAACAAGAGCAAAAATACTAAGAACACAGCTTATCTATGAATCTGCCAACTACAGGTTCACAATGTGGGCGATGGTCCAGCTGGACTGGCTCAGGATTCTGGATCCTGGATTCTCTTCTTAGTTTTATCTGCTTCAAATATTCAGACAAGCTGGATATCTCTCTCTCTCTTAGCTTCCACTCTTTAAGAAATCCATTCTTCACAGTTTTCTAGACACAATCCTTGGATTTAGGTCAAGCTGGTTGGATTTTCTGTCTTCTCCAGTTCTACTCTCCCCGCACTGTTGGAAATAAAATGTGCTGCTCCAGTGTCTCTCCTATGAGAAGAGAGAACCCAGAGAGGTGCACAAGGGAAGAATGCACAAATTAAACCCCTTTGGAAAGCTGTACTCGTGACACAGTGGTGACTACCCCACTCACCTGGCAGGAAGATGGACCAGTGGCAATCATAGATGATATTTGATGATACAACACATTGTGCTCATACTTTTAGGAACAATGCCTACTCCCTCTAGTTTCTAGGTATTGCTAAGGCCTTACTTTACTTACCCTGTTATTCTTCCCATTTCAAAACTCCCACAGCAGCAGCGATTGGTGAACAATACCTTAACATACAAAAAAGAGAAATAGCATGGCATGAGAAAGCCCAGCGTTTTGAAAAAACTCTACACTCATGCCACAGCTTATGGAAATCCATGTCAAAAACCCAACAATCAGTTTCCTTCCTGCTTTTTGCAGAACTGAGGCATTCTCAAGAATTCCCCCTCACTTCCTCTTTGAATCATCTAAAAACACTGCAGGTTCATCTTTTTTGCTTTCCTGGTCTGACTGCTAATCAATTTTCTTTCACACTTTCCAATCCCCCAGATAAATCACATACCCATTTATCTTCTTCCCCCCTATTTTCTGCCTCCTTTCATTTCATCTCTGACTCATCACTAATCAGCTTGTGCAAGCATCCACATGTACATTCAGAGTGTGTTTGATAGTTCTTGTTTGCAACAAGAAGTGATACCTCAAATTCATCAAAAACCCAAGCAATAAAGAAGGACATTGTTAACGGCAAGGGAACAAAGCACAATACTTAACAAAGCAAGTAGAGAATCTGAGCTAGTGATACGATTAATGCCTAATAACATTTGTATGCAGTTTTACGGAGCACCAAGCACGTAACCTGAATCCTCTTTGGTCTTCACAATATGCAATCTAACCTGACAATAGAGAGTACAGAGGGGAAAGGTGTGTAAAAACAGCATTTGCTATCCAATCGATTGGGTTTGAGTGGCAGCTCTACCAATCCATATGCTGTGGTACTTGACTAGTACCACACAGCCTCAGTTTTCTCAGCTCTAAAATGGGATGCGACTATCCAAGAGACAAGTGTTTGTGATAATTAGTAATAATGCATACAGGATGCCTCATTCATATTTGGTAAACTATTATCCTCATTTTATACATAAGGAAACAGAGCTCCAAAGAATTTTACACATTTATTCAAGGTCACATAACTCTTAAGTGGCAGAGGTAGGATTCAAACCCAGGAATTTATGGATTAAAGCCTAGTTCTGGTTAGTTTATTTCACTATGACTAAAGTCTTTAGTCCAATGTTTTTCAGAACCTAATGTGCATACCAGTTACCTTGTTGAAATGCAGATCTTAAGTAAGTCTGAAGTTCCCTAGGATTCCACATTTCTTACAAGCTCCCAGGGGATGCTTATCTTGCTGGTCTTTGCTTTGCATAACAAAGATATAAACTCTAAGTGTTAATTAAAAGTTAAGGTTCTCCCAATGCACTGAAGTTGAGCCTTTAAGAACTGAGACTTTAGTAATGAGAATAGAATGTGAAGGGTCAGGGCCATTTGTTCAAGGTGGTGAGTACCTACTGTACACAGGGCATGGTGCCAGGTGCTGGAGATACAAAGATGAACCAGAGAGGCTGGGGGGAACATTATGTAAGCAACTCCCTGCAGCATTGGGCCTGGTGTACCTGGAGGATGATGGGGAGGAAGGGGGGACCACGTATTCGCAATTGTATAGTAAGGGCAGATTATGGAGCATGTTGAAAGATTAATAGAGGAGTGTATCTTAGATCCAAATCAATAGAGAACCAACTGTACATTTAAAACCAAGCAATTCAGGTTTAAATCTGGCTTAACAAAGGGGGGACAGAAATCCAGGACACCAGCCATGAGGCTGTCACAGAAAACAGAGGTGAGCTGATGTGGACTTAGACTTTGGCAGGAATCATGGAAATGAAAAATGAAGAAGAAATACAGGAGACACTGAGGAGACCCATGTTTCAGGAAGCACTAGACTTTAAACATGGGCTCATCTCTTGGAGCTCATGGGCTAAATCTCTTGAGCTCAAGAGATTTCTTTCTTCATTCTATTAGGTTGTAGTGTTCCCTGAGCCTCCATCTTTTTACCTATAAACTACTGACCATCCATTTCAGGGGCCATTGTGAGAATTAAAGATAAGGTAATGCATGTGGATGCCTTTTGGAAACTCTCAAGCACTATATAAATTAAGGAGCTATTATTATTAAGTTTCTCATGCAGTACCTGATACATTATCACTGAGTTAATTAAGTAATGAAAGAATAGAATTTGATGAACGCTTGGATGTGAAAAAGAAGAAATAACCAAAGGTGCTCTCAAAATATTCAGAAGGCTAGAATAAGAACCTATTTGGAATGCCCCGGCTGGTAGCACAGTGGATAAGGAGCCAGCCTGCGAACCCAAAAATTGGTGGTTCAATTCTCAGCCAGGGCACATAACCAGGTTGCAAGCCAGGTCTCCAGCCAGGTCCTTAGCTAGAGGCAGGTGAAAGGCAACCATTCATTGATGTTTCCCTCCCTCTCTGCCTTTCTGTTAAATAAAATCTTTGAAAAAGAAAGAAAGAGAGAGATAGAGAGAGAGAGAAGGCAGGAAGGAAGGAAGGAAGGAAGGAAGAAAGAAAGAAAGAAAGAAAGAAAGAAAGAAAGAAAGAAAGAAAGAAAGAAAGAAAGAAAGAAAGAAAGAATTTGCATTGCATTTGATAGGACTGGGAGAAACAGGAAGTCCAGATTGTGATGTTAGAGGTTTGTAAATCTTATAAGAGACTTGGCCCTGCCAAATCTCAAAGTTCCATAAACAGGACATTTCTCTGACTCTCAAAAGCAGTGATGGGATTCCTAGTAGTTGCAGTTAAAAAAAACTTCACTTAGTTTTGATCATTTCCATTACCACCCATGACCATTTGTCACCTGGTTGGATGGCCTCTTGTCATGTTTGGCTAAGCATCTGTCTCCTTATCTGAAAAATGGGTACATAAGTAATAGCTACCTCCAAGAGATGCCATGAAAACCACAATTTATAACCTTTACAAACTCTTCAATTTGTTTCTGGCACCTCTCCCCGCTTCACCACCATCATCATTGCTATGATTATGACAGTGTTTAAACCAGAAAACAGAGAACCCTGGTAATATGTGTCCAGATGCAAACACCAAGAGCATTAAGGTAAAACTACCTGCAAGGTCATGGATCCACATCTTTCCCACCCACAGCACACTTCTATTATTTTAAAAATGAGGAAACCGAGGCCCATAGAGGAAGCTAATTAATGATCAACATCATTTCCTTGGGGTGAGCTGCTATTTATAATACTCAGACCCTCACGGTTCTCCCAGTAATACAGGGAGTGCAAAAAAAAAATAATAAGTCCCCAGGAAGCTAAGATAAGAAAAAAAACTACTAAAAGTACTGATTTAGGTGAGCTTGCTCCATGGTGAAGACCATTCTTTTCATCTAAGAAGAAGTCTATTCCTTCCAGGCTAGACTATTAATTAAAATTCAGCAATGTTAATTTTACTGCCAGCTTAGGAGATTCTTATTACATTTATTTTCCAGGTAATTGCTGCTTGTACAGGAGTTCATATAGATGTCTTTTTAGATGGTGCAATAGATCAGAATTATAATAGTTAGATTCCTCACCTTTCATTTGGCTTCCCTCTAATTCCGAGCCTGATTATTTAAATTAAATTGCACCCAGAACTCTCTCCCTCTCTGCCTGCCTTCTCTAGCTTTAGTTCCCTCATGCCACCTACCCTCAATGACTGGACTCATACAGGCAATATCAAAATACAGTTTCTGTTTTGTTACTCACAATCTTGTCATACCATTTCTTCTCAGAGGAAAGGGACTAAAAATAGTCCCTTACATATGGGTGGGAATAGATACAAAGCATTTTTCTTACATCACCCATTTTGATCCTCATTTCAATGCCCGGTTTACAGATGAACAGACCACTATGCAGATGAATGATTTTCTCAATGTTATAGAACTAGTAAGGGGCGGATTCTGGTTCCAGCTCTTATTTTTTTCATCTTAGCCAGGGCAAAAAATTATAATACATTGTGCTCAAAAAAAAAAAAAAAATAGGATAATGAAAGGCAACTTTATGTCTGGGAAAAAAGACATTTAAGTGGGAGCATGTAGGTGACAGAACCTCTCAAGTCATTTCCAAAAGCAGGCTGCTCTGGTCCCCCCACTGTGTCACTGGGCCCATCTCTTATAAGCGGAATATTTTCTTCAGTTATCGGCATAACACGGAATTCCATGCTGATGGCTGTGGGCCGGATGAGGCCATACCGGGAGGCACCTCCCTGGGAACTTGTCCCAGAGGCCTCCTGGAGGAAGCAGCAGGTGCCTAGCACAACCAGCTTTGCAGCTGTGTGCTGCAGCGTGCAGGGAGATGCATGGACCTTCCAGTAAAAGTGACAACTGACTACGTTGCAGGGAAGGTGGCGATGGGCAGGCGGAGGCACGCATCCATTTCAAAATCTCAGTGGCAGTTGCCATTTACTGCATCTGTATTACGTGTGTGATACTGAGCATTTTACATGCCTTATCTCTGTTTGTCCCAGCAACCTGGGAAATTGGGTCCTATTATTATAATTAGGCTCATTTCATAGGTGAAAATGCACAGGCTGGCTCATTAGGCTTGGTAACCAATGCGAGGTCACTTGGCTGAAAATGAGTCAAGTCAGGGTTGAAACCTGGGGGACCCTGACTCCACAACTCCCATACGTGGTTGGCTCTACAAACTGCCCACCTGGAAGTTCTGTTTGTCTGAACCCCTTTGGTCCAACAAAGTTGTATCAGGTTAAGCAGGGAAAGGAACCATTGTGTCTATAGCAGTGGTCTCCAAACTAGAAAGGTTATGCTCGAGCGAGGGGTAAGTTTACCTAGAAGAAATGTTAGCACATCTCTTTATAATTAACGTCACCCTTTGAAAATACATATATATATATGAGTTTCATTATGTAAGCAATACATCGGTACAATAAAACATATCATTTATATAACGTACAATGTATATATAAATATATTAAAAATATAGGGTTTTTCTCAAATGTACTTTCCAGAGAGGGATAAAAAAACGTCTTTGGGTTGAGCTCCATCGAATTGTAGGGCCTGAGACTGGAAAGAAAATTTAGAGAACTTTCCATCTAGCTCCCTGCTGCCACTCTCCCTGTCTGGGATTTCTAGGATTAACCGCCAGCCTTTTCTTAAGCACTCTGAGTTTATAGCTTTGCAGGTGGTTTTCTCTGCCACTATTTCATGGCCGCGGAGGCATTAACCTTGCTTTCCTGACTCAGATCTACATATTCCAGCGCTAGGCCCAGAGAGGTGCAGTGCACACAGCTGCCCGGGCAAACACACAATGGATGCAGACAGTGGACATAGGAGGATGGTGCCCCGGACTGGACAACGTGGTGGCGAGGCAGGGATACTGGGGGAATCAGCCTGAAGTAATCAGGAGACGTCGGAGACTCATGGACAGCCTGAGCACAGGAGCCCCTGCCATGGGGAAACCTCAGCAGTGCGAGGCTGGTAGCCTAGTGAATGAACTCGGAGGCTGCTTCGGTTTTCTGACCTTAGCCCCTCCCCATGGGTTTCTGTCTTGTGCTTACGAATTGCATAAGTCTTCCATCAGCACAGCCTAGCTCACCCCTCTGGAAGAGATTTGTCGGGGTGCTGATAGGGAACCAGTGGAGATGCAGAGCGATCTGGCACTGATGTGAAGGGTGGGGAGGCAGTCGCTGGATCCCCCACTTGGCCAGACGTGTGACTGACAGGAAGATGACAGGTCTTCTTAGTGGTCTAGGCTGTTCCAGAGAAATCACTCAGTGCCAGCTGGCTCCTGCAAGAATGGCATTCTAGGCAGGCTGACCTTTGTGACTTAGTAGGGTGTATGCTCCTCTAAGTTTATTTCCAAATGACCCACACCTGGTGGGTTTTTATTCACCATGGAGCTCTGGGCTAAAGAGAGCTGCCAAACGTCCAAGACCAGCCATTCAGTCATTCAGCAGTGGCCCTCATTGTGTCACTGTCGATGCAAGTCTCTATTAGCACCTATGTTGCTGCTCTATGTCAAGGGTAGAAGAACACACACCACTGAGACAGGGCATCTGAACTGAAATTATGCTTCACTAACTACTAAATTGGCAACATTTGGAAGCTGCTGAGCCTTTTTCGTCTCCCTTTCCAGTCTGCAAAAGAGGATGTCATTGCTGCTCTTAAAGGGGTGTGGTGCCAATTACGGAGCTGAGCACCAAAGGTGCTGCCGTCACCGGGGTTGCACCTCTGCATTGCTTTGCCTGAGGGCCTTCTTGTGTGGCTGGCTGGAAACTGCCCTGCTGCTACCAGTGCTGGCAAGAGAAGCCAAAGACTCAAAACCTGCCAAATACACAAGAGGAGCCCTCAAGCAGTGACTGACATGGCTGGCATATAATATCTTAGCTCCTCCCTACCTTTAAACCCTCGGTTTAAAAAGGCTGAGGTGCAAATTCCATGCTGAGCCCAGCATTTCACAGGGTGGGGCGTTAGCTCTGGGCACCCACCGTACTAACTTCCTGATGATGCCAAGTATTGGCTGCCTTCCTTCCTTTCCCTGTCTCTGTCCCCACTGTCCTACTGATGTGTCTTGAAAGCACGCCCAAGTAAACTACATACTGGCATTTAAATTCTTCAGGTTTACTTTTGAGGAGACATCAGCTAAGATAATAGGTATTCCTCTAAATACAGCGTTTGATACAGAGCTGAGAATAAAGGGCCACTGGCAGCTATGAGGAGGAAGTCTTGTGCAAGTGGTACACCATGTCCCTTAATCCTCTCAGTCCATTTCACACCCTCCTTTTCACCTTGTCAGAGCCAAGGAATCCTATCTCCTGTGCAGATTTCTTTAATGGCCTGGGTAGGTAATGTAAGAGTTGGAGAAAGGCCACATCAATTAGCCAGCAAGACTTTATCAGTTGTTTATAATGTGCTGAAGGAGACATAGGGCCTGCCTTCAAGTTGGTGAGGTAGGACATACAAAATAAGGAGCAATGTATTTCCAGTGGATGGTGCTTTGACAGGTATGATTCTTGTCAACACTCAGGCTACATGCTCCTACATACTCTGGACAGAGTGCTGGTGGACAACTCACGGCTGCCTGCTGCAGAGAAACACCCTCGGTCAAACCTTTGTCTGGGCAGCTACTTCCATCACTAGCCATCTTCTAGACTAGACCTCAATGACTGAGTAACCCAGGAATGAAAAAGCTCAGCCCCTTGCCTTAGAATGGGACTGAGCTGCAGTGTGACCTACAAGATCCACCTGTCGTCAACCTCTAGCTGAGAACACATCTTTGCTTAGCTTTTTCCCACTGCCCCATCCTGCTTTTATTCCTCCTCCTGGAGCTGTTCGCCAATGAAGCACGAGGCCACAGGCCAGGCCTGAGGAAGCCTGACCTAAGACACTACACGTGGAAACGACCTGTGGAATCCTAAAAATACCTGCGCGTGGATCTAAATACCTAGGTCTGCTGAATCAGAAGCTGTAGATTTTCATGGGTGGGGTCTAGACAACCCTATGTTTTAAAGCCTAATAGGTATTTCTAATGTATCATTTTTTTCTCAGGTTCTTATTTTGAATATTTCAAACCTATAAAAATAACAAAAAATATATATAATAATGAATACTTACATACTCTTCATCTAGATGCAACAATTATTACCATTTCCCCCCATTCTCTCTCTCTCTCTCTTACCATATCAAAAATAACTTGCAAGTTAAATGTAGGCACCATTACATTTCATTCTTAAATATTTCCAAACACCTTATTTCCAAAAAGAAATGCATTTTATATAACTCATAAGAAAATTAATGTTAATTTATTGTTATCACCGGAATATACAGAATATATATATTATATATATATAAGTGCACCCTCCAAGTTTAGGTCAAGAGTTGACACTTTTCTCAACTGTAGATACAATAGAAATTCAGAAAGAAAAATATCCATGTGCATTGAAGAGCAAGGAGAAGTCTTCAGGAAGGAAATGAGATTTGAATTGCACTATAAAGGACTGATGCTTAAAAAAGAGAGAAAGGGGAAATGTTCAATTAGGTACAGGAGATTATTCTGTGCAAAGGCACAAAAATGGGAACCAAAATGGCTTTTTACGGGAGGTGGAAACTGGGATAGAGGCTGCATTGTGGGCAGAGTGAGGCTGGAATCAGAGCACAGGCACGTTTGCAAATGAAGCAATCAAAGAGCCAATGACCACATACCATTACAATTTCAATATGACTGCTCTTATGAAGGAAAGTCATATCAGATTTTTGGAACACGTTCAGGTGGGAACTAGGAAGAGCAAGGTTTAAAACTTTGGAGTCAAGTTAGACTGGGAACTTAATGAGAGATTGAAATCCATTCATTCAAGTGTTTATTCGACAAACATTTTCTGAGTATCTATTATTTCCAGGTACCACTCTAAATACAGGAAATGGAAGCCTTGATAAAGACAAACAAGGTCTCTGCTTTCCTGGAACTCAGTTCAAATCAGTAATTGAACAAGGAAAGATTAGATAGATAGTAATAACGGTTAAAGTGAAAAATAACTAGAATGAATAGTGATCAGGGCCTACTTTAAATTAGGGGTTTACAGAAGAGCAATATTTAAAGCACCATTAGGCTAAGGCCTGCTTCCCATTGGGAATAGAGAGTTAAGATTTCCATGATTTTGCAAGCAGTTTGACATTGCATTGATAACTTCAAGAGGCCGTGGCAGAATATTTGCACCAACTGGCAAATGCTGCAAATCATGGCTTCTTTCTTCCCAGAGAGCTAGCTGTTAAACACTTACCAACATTGCACTTAATCTAAAGCCTAAACAGCAGGGAGATGGTAATATGAAGGTCCAGGAGAGAAGAGCCAAAGGTCCCACAAGGTAAAATAAGGGACCACAAAGCAGGCCTGTTTGGTGATATGGGGAGGGGCATACAATGAGCATGGAGACTGATGGACGCTGAACCACTTAGGGTTCTGTATATCTGTCGCAACACTGGGGTTTTTGTTTTATTTATTATATTTTATTTTTAAAAGATTTCATTTATTATTTTCAGAGAGAAAAGCAGGGTGGGAGGAAGAAAGGAAGAGAAACATCAATGTATGGTTGCCTATCACCTGCCTCCAGCTACAGACCTAGCTGGAGACCTGGCTTGCAACCTGGTTATGTGCCCTGACTGGGAATCGAACCAGCGACCTTTGGGTTTGCAAGCCAGCACCAATCCATTGAGCCACACCAGCCAGGGCTGGGGATTTTTATTTTCAAATGTCATAGGAAGTCATCAGTGAATCTTAAGCATAAGGAAGACGTAAGTTGAATTGTGTTTTAAAAAGATCACCTTGGTTGTTAAAGAATGAGTTTGGGCAAGGGTAGAGTAACAGAAAAGAACCAAGCTAAGAGTTTATGAACTCTTAGCTTAGTTTATGAAGCAATTTATGTACCAGGTCACTCACTGCAGCATTGGGTAATGGCAAAATATTGACAACCTCCTAAATGTGTATCAATAGTAGAGAAAGTGAATTTATAAGTGTCTATCCATATAATGGGACTATTCAACAGCAGTTCAAAAATAAAGACACTCTTTACTTACACTTAACAAAATATCTTTAAAATATATTATTATTTTATGTGTATTGTATTTAAAAAGTTGGTACAAAGAAGCTTATAATGGTTGTTGCTTCCTGTAAGGTGGCTAGGGTACAAAATTACACTTTTTGTAGTTGCAAAATATTTAAAAGAGATATTAAAAACTAAGAGATCAAAATAAGCAATTGATATGGTTTGGCCTAGAAGTTGTCATTTAGTTTTGTTTTCCATTTGATATTAGTTGTAGAAGAACAGATGTAACCAACAGTACTGTGAAGTCCGCTTTGTACTTTATGCTCTTTCATGATTTACTAAACCATAAGAAACTGTTCTTTTTCTTCCCTGTTTTAAAATTAGGTAGGTAAATGATTGCTAGATGAGAGAGCAAGAGAGAGAAATGAGAGGTTCTTGCAGAAGTCTGATAAGAGATCATTGGAATTGAGACCAGAGAGGTAGCAGTAGCCATGAAAAGAAGATGTATTTTGGATACACTTTTGTGATAGAGTTGGTAGGACTTGCTGTTAAGAGTTTATGTTTAGTGTGATGCAATTAAGAAAAAAGAGGAAGCAGGGAGATATCCTCACTTAAGTAATTAAATATAGTTGCTTGGGCAACTAAAGCAACAGTGTTACCATGTATTAAAATAAGAAAGGCTGGGGAAAATATAGATTTGGTAGGGAAAATCAAGATGCTGGGAAATGTTCAATATGAGAGGCCTTTACACCCTCAAATGGGTATGTCAGTTAGGACCAGAGAAACAAATCTAGAGTTCAGGAGAGAGGTTAGGACTTTGAACTGTAAAGCCCGAAGTTATGCCAACTGACAGAAGGGAGAGTGGCAGGCCAGAGGAATTTCTCAGTCTCTGCATGGCTGGACCTTTCTCTGGGTCAGCCGGGGATATAGCCTTGAAGTTAAATCTTATCTCAGAGTCCCAGATCACTGAACCCTGAGGATAACCAACTTAGCAACTCTGAGCAGACTGATGTAACCTTTGTTCATACAGCCTCCCTGTTTGAATGTGTATAGAGCCTCCTTTGTTCCAATGTGTTTATAAGACTGCCCTTGCCGTAAGCCGGGCGTGCACCACTGTTGTGGAAGATGGAAAAACTATGCCCGGCAACACCAACACTCTCAGGTGCCCAGCCTCGTGGAAGCAGGAGGGTGGGTGTAGAGACACCCGGACTCTCTGTGGCTGTTAACCTAAGAGCAGCTGTGATAAGGGTGGGCCAACTGTACATGAGGACTCGCGACATTCTAAGCTGCCTGATCACGTGGTCATTAGCCACCAGAGGCCTCGCCCACATCATCACTTGCTGGTCCTGCACCCAAGAGTGCACAACCTGACGGGGAGGAAGAAGACTTTTTTTTTTTTTTTTTAATTTATTTCATTATTTTTAGAAAGAGGGGAAGGGAGAGAGGCAGAGAGGGAGAGAATCAATGTATGGTTGCTTTTCACCTGCCTCCAGCCACAGACCTGACTGGAGACCTGGTTTGCAACCTGGTTATGTGCCCTGGCTGGGGAATCGAACCTGCAACCTTTGGGTTCGCAGGCTGGCGCCTTAACCACTGTGCTACCAGCCAGGGCAGAAGACATTTTAAAAAGATACTCTGGCTACTTTCAAGGCTCTTCCTTTCCCCTGAGTCATGGCGTGGCACGGAGCTAGAATGTGGGATCCATCGAACAAAATGACAAGAAGAAATAAGTAAAACAAGAAAATGTGAATAGGTGTCCTCACATTTCCATGCCCTTGTTCCTATATATCATGTATTATTCAATCCATGCGAGCCAGAACGCCATCAAGGGAGGTGGGAGGGGAGGCTTGGGGGGCAGCGTCCTCAGCCAGGGGCCAAAAGCAGCTCTCCACCCACCACCACCCCCTCCCTCCACCCACCTAGCGCTGAAGGTGGTTTCAACTGACACACACCTTCCCACTCCTTCAGTAGAATGTGTGGAGGCGCTAAGTTCAAACAGGGGCAAAAACTGAAATGATTCAAACTCTCCTCCAACTAGCTAATCCAACTTTAAAAAAACAACAACTCAAAGGGACAATGACGGAAGAAGGCAACAACCTGACCTGGTCACACAGACGACTGGGAATAAAAGAGTCAGCGACAAAAACAAGATCAATGGAAATGGGATCAAAATAAAGACTTTTGTGAGCGCTCACGATTGGGATTCTCTGCCTAGGACGCCGGCTCAGAACCCAGCGGGGCTGGAAGCACGCTTGGCAGTGGGCCACCAGGCAGAGTCTCCGGAGGTCGCGGCGCGAGCGTGAAAACCCGGGCTGTGAACGTGCCGCTCACACTCATCTTCAGAAGAAGGGCCCCCGGGCACTTCTGGCAAGTGTCGAGCTGTTAGCCTCGCATCCTCGTTCGATTCTAAAAATGGATAATTAAATTCTATCGCTCTAATGAAATTCCCCCTGTCGCTTACACTGCGGAGTGCACGTGGAAGCTTCAGGGGGACCGGGGAGCGGGTGGGGAGCCGCCTAGGCGGCAGATCCTCCACCCAGCACAGAACAAAATAGAGCTAAGCGGTGAACTGAAGGTGGGGCAGGGGCTGAGGGTCACCAGGTGGGAAATTTGGGACTGAAACAAGACGAGGTGAGATCAAGATATCTCACGTCCTTGAGGCCAGGGCTGTCTCCACTGAACAAAATCCAGATAATTGCCAAATGTGTCCTGAGTTTGGTGTTATGAACATCAGGACTTCATTCACCCTAGAGAAACACACACATTACATTGGTAGGCTAAAAGCTCTCTCTCCTCAGAACTCGTCCAGAAAAAGAGGCTGTAACTATAAAAACACATACGTTGTTCTTATACTCATTGCTGCTATTATTGGACCCCTGACTGACAAGGAAGGAAGGCGGCATGAAACTTATGCAAAATTTTAAGTATACATATTTATTAATATACATTTGTGGTTCTTGTCGAAAGCCAAAAGCTTGGTGCACTAAAGATTCTTGCAGGAAAAGAAAGAAAATATGAACTCATATTCCCTTTTTGGATGTGAAAAGGCTCTCTTAGTCCTCAGGATCACCCTGGTGCTCTTAGATTTCTCTGCCCTGGTCAAGAGGGGTAGCAGAGGCCCAAGAAAGTTTGGTCTTATCATCTGTGTTAGGCTCTTATTCTTTTTCTAACAATGGGAACTTGCCACTGACCCTTGCAGAGAGTTCATAAAAGAACCCTTGAGATCCACAGAGATACCAAGAATGTACATTAATATTATACACCTCAGACAGGAGTGAAGAGTAGATGGGGGAGGAATGAATTAAGGAAGCCATTGTGACAGTGAAATGCATTATTACCTAGTTATTCATGCACTCTTGGCTTTTCAGTTGATGAACTTTTCACACCAGAAGTGGGGAAATTAATCAACTTTTTTCTCTCTGTGTGTCTTCTTCTCTGCTGTCTCACCTAATTATTTTGCACTCAATATGGACAGAGACATTGTTCTCATTTCAACTTTCTCTATAAAACTCAGGTGCCCTTATCTGACTCTGAAACACGCATAATGTGCCTTGTTTCTGCAGCAGTTCCCCTAGTAGATACAAATGGAGAAGTTCCTTGGCTTCTTTCATGATGTTAGAGCAATAGTGGAGCCTCTCCGACTGGGCCAACACTCGTAAGACTTTTCAGTTGCCCTTGCTGATGCAGCATCCTGTTCTCTCCTTTCCCCGCCATCTAGATGAAAACTGAAGTGTCCAAAGGTTTCGATGACAACTAATCCAAGAGCTTGGGAAAGCCCTAAAAATTTTCTAACTGCACCTAAAAAGCCATGATCCCCCTGCAAAATCTATCATTGGATGTCTCTAACTTAGCTCACATGATCAACAACAAACAGAGACGAGGAGGGGGACTTTTTAGATGCATTGCATTTCTGAATATTTTAGGACATATTGACTACATGCCTGGAAGGCTAAATAAACTTTGTAATTATTACCTGGGGTTTTCACATTACGTAGATAAACTCCTCTCTTTGGTGAAGTAATCCATTTACATGCCTTCTGAATCATCCTGGGAATTGAAGACCTTTTGTACACTAAGCTAACTAAGGCCCTGGACCTCAACTTCTGGGTTTAACCAGCATTGGTTCGCAGGCTGTGTTGGCATCACTCCTGTGTGACAAATTTACAAAGAATGAGACACAGCCTAGCATGTGAAATATAAGATGATTCTATGTCTTAAGTACTTAAAGCCTATTACCAAAATAGGTGTGCAATGTTGCCGTTATAAATATCACACTTAACACCTTTTGATTCTTTTTACTCTGAAGTGTTCAACCTATTATGGAACAAAGAAAGGCTGCCTTTTAAATCTCACTTCGGCTTCCTCAGAGATGGATGTGCCCCCTCTGAAGCTCAGCCTCACATAAAAGCCCAGCAGTGCCCAGCTGTAAATCTGTTTTACATCAGCTTTTATGTGAGCCAGGCCTGAGCTGGGTTTCATTATCCTCTTTTTCTTTCTTCTTTCTTTTTTTTTTTTTAAACTTAAAAAAATATGTTGTCTTCAACTAACTCAGGTCATTTGCTTTCTAAATAACACATATTCACTTTCTTTTAGAGGAAACCTCTTTGGACACTTGGCACCCACCCATGGTCTTTGCTCTACTCCAGTAGGATGTTATGATCCACCTACTTGCAGAGGTGGATCCTTGGGTCATTTTCCAGGCACTGTGACCCCCAACCTCCCAACCCTCGCCAGGGCCTCTCAGCCATACCACTCTGCTCGGGTGAGGCCACCACCAATACTAACTCTGCAAGAACAGGTCTCCAACATGCCATGTTGAAAACAGGGGAGATCATTGCACATCCACAGCTTGCCTCCACCATGTGGTCCTCATGGAAACATGCTACAAGAGTTTGAGTTTTATTTTAAAGTTGCTGATAGAAGTTTTGATTCCCTGGTATGATCACAATTGTGCTTCTGAAGCTACGTCTATTCAAATACAGCCTTTTAACCACAAGTGAAAAGATCTGAATTATATTTTAATCAACACACATTTAGTTAAAAGTAAGCGTGGCATCATGTAAAGAACAATGAAATAAGAGAAGTTTAGGTTCATGGGCTGTGTTATTTAGGCAGGTTCATTTCTCTGAGCTGCTGTTTCCTGATTGTTAAAATGAGAAACTGTTATCAAATTATCTGAGAGGTTTATCAGATGCTGTCTGAGACCATGGTTTTCTGATCAGTGTGCCTATAAAAAAGGATATAAACCACTAGTCCTAGAATGGGTTTTATCTAACTGAGGATAATATTGTTTGGATCCCTGACAATTGAATCTAGAAAATGTTCTCTTTCTCTAATAAGTATCCTACCCAGAACATAAATTCAGAAGACTAAAGGATAAATTGGAGCTGAGGACCTTTTTATCGAGCAAGAAATTAACATCTTAAAGTACTATGCTAGGGTTAATATGGTAGACTAGGAGCACACACCTTTGCCTCCAGTTCCTTCCAAGAAACAACTGAAATTTAAGTACAGAAGTATAGAAAGAAATAAAATCATATGCAAAAGCTGTGAGAATAGGGGCTTGGGTATGTGAGCATTGCTCACAAATAGACATTTAGTGCATTCCATGGAGACAGGAAGCAAGAGCCCTACAGGGCTAACAGATGAGGTAGGATCCAGTGTGCACCACGGAGACCTGATGAGGTTCTGGGCTGAGGGGTGGGAGTGGGGGGCAGGCATAGCAGAAAGAAGAAATAAAAAATCAAAGTGAAAAGAAAGGGGGAACATGTCTTCTAAAGAAGTTGAACAAATTATGGAACGTGAAGGCTTTTAGTTAAAAGCATGTTGGTAGTCTTTACATGGTTCTACCTGGTACAGCCCAAAGCCCAAAGTCAGAATTGCCAATAATTTCTTCTTAAATAGTAATACACAAATAAGGATCGCTGGAAATATGAGAACCAGAAGCAGGAAAGAGAAAAGCTTAGGTAAATAAACAAAATAAAGAACACTGAGGAAAACGATATAATTTTGAAAACAGAAAATAACTTTCATCATTATCATCATCATTGTCATCATTGTCTGAGAGAGATAGAAGAATGTACTACTTTCTCCATTATGAGAAAGAGATAATTGCATCATAAAATGAGCTCACACATACTAAAACTACAATCGTCAAAGTTTAAGTGCTAGAACTGGCAAACAGTCAAGAAAATTTCTCAGATATAAAGTAAAAATTCAAAGACAATGAAATGATGAGGAAAAACTACAAGCCAAACAAGAGTGACTCAAAAGATCTAATATCCATCGATGAATATGAGCCCTAGAAAGTGAAAACAGAATAAATCTAAGAAAAGAATTTTCACTCCCCAACCTGAAGGACATGAGTTTTTAGGTTGAAAGATAAAGTCCTACATGTGTACCTATTTCACTGATAAAGTCATTATAAAAGCTTTTAAGGGGCCCTCCCCCCAAAAAACAAAAACATCCAAACTGATTCTAAACAGAAGATTTTAAAAGGAACCGACTTTCAGTGTGCAGAGGGGAAGGGGGAAAAGGGGAAAGAGGCAAAGAAGGGAAACAGTTTAGTAAAGGAACTAGCATGGATGAGTAATGGGCACAGACAATATGTGGAATTGACTGTGGGAGGGGGGGATAGGGGGGCAGGGGAGAGCAGTGGGGGCAAATGGGATAAATGTAATACAACAACAATAAAGTAATTTTAAAAATTAAATAAAATTAAAAATAAATAAATAAAAGCTTCCAAAGGGACACAAATAAGCTACCTACAAAGGTATGACAATCAGACAATGCAGTCTACCTGATTTCTAATTTAGCCATAGGATGCAAGAAGATGATGTAGCTATGCTTACAATGTTCAAAGGGAGTATAATTTTATCCAGGGGAGAACACATCGTCTGTAAGGGTAGAATGATATCACTTTTAAAATGCAAGGGATAACACATTTCTTTCTAAACCATTGTTTCTCAGGAAATCCTTTAAGAATGTACTCCGTCACCCCAGAAGAGGAAAACATGTGAGCCGATAAGCAGAGGATGTTTCTTAGGAGAGCAGAAGACCTTGCACGACAGCTGCTGTGTATAAAGCTGAAAGTCAGCCACCAACAGTGGGGTGAGGGGAGTGGAGCTCCAGAGCAGAGGTAAGCAGGAAAAAAATGGGACTTTTGAGGACAGAAGGTATAATTGAGAGTTTGAAAAATAATTGAAGGCATGGCAAAGGCAATGGTCCAAGAGAGAAGTAATTAATTCCTCATGAAAAAATATTGTATAAGAAATTCATCTTCTGCATAAGAAGCAATGTAAAATGAGGCATGATTTTAAGCCAATGACAGGGTATTGGGAAAAGAGAACCTATCTGCCTCCTACAGGGTGCTCCATGGAGAAGAAAATGTGGACCCAGCCTTGTCATTGACCAGCAATTGAACAATATTTTTCATGGTTGCAATAATGCATATGCCATTTAATAGTTTACAACTTTTTAAAATAAAGATTTTATTTTTTTTAGAGAGACGAGAAGGGAGAGAGGCAGAGAGGGAGAGAGACATCAATGTATGGTTGCCTTTCACCTGCCTCCAGCTGTAGACCTGGCTGGAGATCTGGCTTCAACCTGGTTATGTGCCCTGGCTGGGAATCAAACCAGAGATCTTTGGGTTCACAGGCTGGCGCCTTATCCACTGAGCTACCAGCCAGGGCTTAGTTTTCAACTTTTAAAGAAAACCTGTGGACAAAATACAGAAGCCTTGCTTGTGCTGCAGACCAGAACATAAATGACCTATCAGCCTTGCCAATGAGTGAGAAGGGGAAGAAAAGGCAGAATAATGGCTTTGGGCTTTAACTAGAAAATATTCAAAAGATGCTGTCAAAAGTTGATGCTGCAAAAATAAGGATTTAAGTATATTAAAATATGTATATGTTAAATGTAACCAAATCGAATACATTTTAAAACTATACTAAAAATCTCAAATATTGGGAGAATGCCTTGTGTGAAAGGGGAGCATTCATAATTTAAATGCTTGCCATTCATAATATTGAATTAATGTATTGACGTAGACTAAAATTTTTATTTTTATTTTATTTTTTAAAAGATTTATTTATTTATTATTTTTAGAGAGAAGGGAAGAGAGAGAGGCAGAGAGGGAGAGAGACATCAATGTATGGTTGCCTTTCACCTGCCTCCAGCTACGGACCTGGCTGGAGACCTGGCTTGCAACCTGGTTATGCGCCCTGGCTGGGAACTGAACCAGTGACCTTTGGGTTCACAGTCACCAATCCACTGAGCCACCATCCAGGGCCTAGATTAAAATTTTTAATTCAAGAAATCAAGTTTTAGGTTGATTTCCTAGGTTACTATTAGGTCTTAGATGGAAACATGGTGTCAACCTTGGCTCCATGTCACAATTACATCGGGAGCCTCAGAGAAGGGAGATGCCTGGGTCCCACCCCCAGGACCTGGCTGTTATTCCCTTGTGGGTGAGGCCAGAGTACTGAGATGTCAAGTCCTCAGGTGACTGGATGTCCAGGCTGAGAGCCACTGTCCTGAAAGGGCTCAGGTAGCATTGGGACCAGAGGATTGTGGGAGTGGGGCCAGGGTTGTTTCGTTTGCATCATCTTCTGCGCTGTTCTGTCTACCTGATTTCTTGCCATATGCAAGCATGATCTTGATAGCAATTCAATTTACAAATTAAAAGTTGATTTAATAGAAGGGAACATCACTGAGGTACAGAGCCCAGGTGAGGACGGGCCATGGTGGTTGGAGAGCACTGTCACCCACTGGGACTTGGGGTGAGGAGTCCGAAGGTGTCCTTCCTTCCTTCCTTCCTTCCTTCCTTCCTTCCTTCCTTTACAGGCAGGATGCTGGGCACAATGGGAGTAATTGGCTGCCTCAGGTTAGGAAACTTGTCAGAAGCAGGGGCAGGACTCATAGGGGCCCCCCCACTTCCCTCCTCTGTGTCCCTCACACTATCGAACCATTTCTCTCTCTTTCTTCTTCTCCTTGTTCCATTTTTATCCTCCTGCAAGTGCACCCTCTGTACCCTTTCTTCTTCCTCCCCTTTGTACTGACGCCCTTCGCTTCACTGCACAGTAAAGAAAACAGAACACCCCTCCCAGAGAACACGGTTCAGCCTGACTTAATTGGAATGTGTTTTCTTGTTGTGAACATGGATATGCTTAATCTGCTTTAGGCCACTTTCACGTTCAAAATAAACTAAATTACCTTGCATTTTGCTTCTGCTTAGTGCTGGGTTTCCTGTCTCTGTGGGCTGGCCAGCCTGCAGGGGAAATGGCTTCCCCATCCTAGGGGCATAGAGATCTCGTGTCAGGGAAGAAAGCTAAGCTGAGCATGTGACTTACCCGATGGGACACATCATATGTGTTACAGAGGAGCTGAGTTTACTGTTTGCCTCGCTGCTTCTCCTCTTTGTTTCTTCTTGTCATGTATATCAATCTTCACCATTGTCCCCACAGCCAAGCGGAAATATGACAGGGCCAAAAGCAAAGGTAAGAGATTTATTACCCTCGTGAGATCCTAATTAATAGCAACCATCAGGACTGTCCCCTGCCTTCCGCTTCTGAGGACCCTAGACACACAGCAGCGTCCTCCCATAAAGCAGAGCGTGTTGACACTGGAAATAAAATACCTGTATTGATGCTCAGATAATGCTTTATATGCATTCTTGAGCCATGTCCTGTGCTTAAACTCCAGCTTTTTAGTATAACTTTAGCTTTAGAACTTCATGTTTTTTACTGCCTTTTTCTCAAAGCAATCAATATTGATTTTACTATGTCTGTTATTATCCTGACATTCAGATTTATTCTCTTGCTTTGCTTTGCATGAGAGTGTAATTTATAGAATTAACATGTAGCCTGTTCTCTCAGGAATGCATGGGATAAGTCTCTTGCCCCATTGGCAAATCATTCTGCTTATACAGTATTGAAAAAATAATAATTGGCTTTGCACCCTCATCAGGTTTGAACAGCTTTATTATTTTTATGTTTGCTGGTACATTGTGGTATCACCTTGCAGGCAGACTTTGGACTGTTAGGGATTCAGTAACCTGAATCCACTTAACTGGGGGACCTGCTCCAAGTTTTCTTAGAACCCTGTTTGCTTTGAACAGCAATAAGTGCACTGATGCTCCACTTCTCAGCTCCAATTTCCACCACTGCCTTTTGTGTGTGTTTCTATTAATGCAAGGAACCAACATTAGGCCCAGATGTAAAATGTCTTGGGTAGCGGTCATAGGGAATGACTAGAGGAAATGGTAGCACCAAGAAAACAAAACTTTACATTCATATATTCACTATGGCTTATTTCATTGGAATACCTACAAGGAGGCAAAACTTGAGAGGAAGCTGCAAAATGTACTAAAGAGAGCATGAAGTCAGAAATTAGAGAGCCTTAGACCTGCTCTTTTAGTAGCTGTGTGGCCCTAAACAAGTTACTTAATTTCTCTGAACTTCTGAGTCCTGTTTTAATACAAACAATAACACAGGAATATGCCTATTGTTTGGTCTGTGTATTAAATAGATAACAGCATGTATAGTGGTTCATAAATATAGTAATATGTAAATATGTATTTATACAAAGTGAAAATGTAGGACTGTATGCAATATTTATTCACTCAACAATATTTATTTAGCACCCATTCTGTGTCTGGCTCTGAGCTGGGTGCTAACATTCCAAGAGGGGTCAAACATCCTTCTCTTCATGGATCTTAAAGCAAGTTGGAAAAACAGGCATCGGTCCAATAGTCTCACAAGTAGAAAATGGCAGCCGTGATGAGGTCTGAGGACAGGTGTGTGTGGAGCAGAATTCTGGGAGGAGGCATTCATCAGAGAACTGAAGGAGGAGAAGGTAACTTATGGCTAAGATGACAGAAAAAGCATTCCAGGCTAAGGAAATAGCATAGGCAACAACCCTATGGCCAAAAGGACCTCAGGGAACCTGAGGAACTAAAGAGGCAATGTCCCTGTAGAGGGTAGGGCACATGGGACAGTGGGCACAACAGAGAAAACCAGCAGCAACACCAATAAGGCCTAAAGAGCAAGGTCAGATGGCGATGTTTGTTCTGAGTGATGAGTTTCTGGACAGTTTGCATTTTCTCCTTTACAATTCCTGTATAGTAAAGAAAAAGATGAATAAATAGCCAACCAGAAGGTAAGAATGGAGATGAGAAACATGTCCCAGGACAGAGGCCAGTGAAATTCAGAGCAGAATACGCAGAGGATGGCTCAGGAAGAAGTCTGCACTGTGGCCATACAGGCAAAGCGTGTACTGTGTTCTTCAGGATCATGTCCAGTGAATGTCATGAGCAAGCATGAGATTTGCAGGTGCTGGGTCGGTCGGCAATCACCGGTGGACAGATGCATTACATTTAGGGGAAGCAAAACAACTGGAAACCAGAACAGGTGTAGTGAAGAGAAGATCCCACTGGGCTAGGCTCGGGGCTTATTACCCAGGATCCATAGTATTTCCTACAATTAACTGATGCTGAGTCTACTACTGTCATCCCCAAAGAAAACTTTAAAATGGGCAGATAGGTTCTCTGTCTCAAGGGATCCTGCAGTTCTTCCCTGATGCTGATTTTGCTACATTCACTGCTGCTCCCACCTCCTGTCTTTCTGCAGTAGCTGGCCAAGGAGCTGTTCGATGCCCATGGGTCCCTGAATTCCTCCAGTTTGGGACAACCTGGGTTCTGGAGCGGTCTTGGGTGTTGGCTAGGGGAAGCCAAAAGAGCACCCCAACATGCTTCTGCAGCCGACCTGCCAGGGGATGGCTGTCTGACCCTGATACTCAATTAGCAGAACAGACGGTGTATAACGTATGCTTGACACTGATATGATTTAACGTTAATAACTGGTTTTCAAATATTTATTACAGTGGCTGTTTTAATAAATATTTCATGAATCCTATTTTTTTTTCAAAAACCCTCTGTTGTCAGCTTTGCTGCCTTAATTTGCCTTAATGAGGATTTTAAAAATTCAGTGATAAATTGCTTCTTTGCCAGTGTACAGGAGGTGAAGAGGGCTTTTATGGAATATCTGTCATCTGGGGCAGTAAAACCAGGAAAAGATGAAAACCCAGCATAAAATGCCCCCAAAGAGGGACAGACAGCTGCTCTGCTGTCCTCAGAGGAGAAACCAAACTTGTATGTGGGTAGATGAGATAGGACACATTTTTATGACTGAGAAGGACACAGAGCCCTTGGGCAGGTGGCTGAGGAATGTGGGATCTCCTTGAGAAATCCTGGCCCTGGCTGGTGTGGCTCAGTGGACGGAGCGCCACACCAGCCTATGAACCAAAGGTTCACTGGTTCAATTCCCAGTTAGGGCACATGCCTGGGTTGCAGGCCAAGTCCCAAGTTGGCACACCAGAGGCAACCACACACTGATGTTTCCCCCTTCTTTTCTTTCTCCCATCCCTTCTCTCTAAAAATAAATAAATAAAATTATGTTTTTTTTTTTTAAATTAGAAACCCTGGCCCATGTGGCTCAGTTGGTTGGAGCATTGTCTCATAAACTGACAGGCTGTGAGTTCAAACCCCAGTCAGGGCACATACCTAGGTTGCAGGTTGGATCCCAGGTCAGGGTGCATAAGAGAGGCAAGTAACCCATGGTTCTTTCCCTCTTCTTCTGACCTCTTCTCTCTAAAATTAATAAACATATCCCCAGGTGAGGATTTAAAAATAAATAAACAAAAAGAAAAAAATCCTGGAAAACAGGGAGAATCAAATCAGGGCCTCTTGGAGGAAGAAGGGAGCATGAAACCATTCAGGGGCTCTACAGTGTGACAAAAGGTGCCACAGAACAGGTTGGAGCAGGGGTGGAGGAGATCCCAGATGCAGGAGAGGGGTCTCTGCCACTCCTCAGTGTCCCCCACTGGAACCTGAGCACCCCCTGAGTCTTGGCATGCTGCTTTCTGGGGCACCTGTCTATGCCTTCACCTGTGGGAATGCCCACCTATGGGACTGATGGTGCCCCACTTCCTGAAAGACTCCTCAGAGAGCTAATCAAAACTGGGCTCCTCGCAACAGAAGACGAAATTGGTGTTCTTTTTTTTTTTTTTTTTTCCATTTGACTATTTTGGAATCAGGGCACCTCTCACGATCCCTGTGCTTGTTGCATGTGGCACGTACACTTGTGCAATGATGTCACACGTTGTCACCGTAATTGTGCTGCATCTGAGAATGAGAAACCACACCATGTCAGCAGGGCCAGCAAGACCCAGTCAAGTTGGGATTGACTTCCCCGAGCCAGGGCCCTGGCACCCAGCCTAGAAGCCTGATGACACTATGCTCTAGGCGGCCTCCGGCCACCACCCTCTTCTGAGAGACTGCTAAGGATGGCCCTGGGCATCCTCATCATGACATCAAAGTCTATCCTGCCCTCTCCCTGTCATGCTGTGTTCAGACTCCTGGATCCTGTTGGAGTCACACCTTGGTTCTGGGCAATTATCCTTCCTTCAGCACTTGAATTAGCTCTTCATATGTGACATAGCTCCTGAGAGACACTGATACCCTGCTTTGCTCAGGTTCCTGTGCAAAGATTCCTGAACTGGGAGACTGGCCCCATGTGCCTACCCAGCGGCAGAAGAATACCAACTAAAACCCCCCATAGAAGTGGCCTCGAGGAGGGGTCACTTCAGGAACTGTTCATGTCCCTTCCAGCTGTGCCTTTGTGGTCTCTTCACTCTCCTAGACCCTGTCTCAACCCAGTGTTACAGCCTTCTGTGTGTCACCCCTGGTCCCTGTTGCCTTAACTGACTTCAAATGTTATGTGTTCACTGTGTTCAGAGCAATGGCTTCCCCTTAATTCCATTCACACTCTCATAGTTCCACAGCCTCTGCTGGAGGGCCACTGTGTTGCCCAGCTCCAAGAGATGTCCATGCTGCTTCCTCCCACAACGGGGACGCTTGACACCGTACAGGCCTGTTAGCCCACTTGTTTAAGTCACCAAAGCTACAAAGGCAATGGTCTCCAAGGTCCCATCTAGAGTGGACCTAAACCTAGACAGAAGAGACAATTAAGCACAGCGAGCACTTTCAGACACTGACTATTGCTATGCCACATGCAATGAATACAAAAAAGAAAAAGATATACAGATTTTTTTTTTTTCAATTCTAGGGTCTAGATACTGACCAAAGCTGTGCATCAGAGGCACTGGCCCAGTCTGCACAGGCAGTGGGGGGAGGGGGCCTGGGGGACACACATGGACAAAGAATTAAATTGACTAGGATTAGGTTAAATGTGGGTACAGGGCACTTCAGAGAAAAAAGAATAACATGAGCACAGGTACCCACTCCTCCACCACCTCCTGATTATTATCCACACAGTTTAGCATTGACAGAAATGAAATTATGGGTCAGAAAATGCCAGGGGCAAAACTGGAGAGTTAAGCAGTAGCCATAGTATAGAAAAGCTTATTTACCTCCTATAGAAACTCTTGTCTTATCCCGCAGTAAATGGGGAACCGTGAAAGAGTTTATTTTATTTTATTTTTTGGTTGTTGTTTTTTAAGATTTTATTTATTATTTCCAGAGGGAAGGGAAGGGAGAGAGACATCAATGTATGGTTGCCTTTCACCTGCCTCCAGCTACGGACCTGGCTGGAGGCCTGGCTTGCAACCTGGTTATGTGCCCTGGCTGGGAATCGAACCAGCAACCTTTGGGTTCACAGGCCGGTGCCTTATCCACTGAGACACAGCCAGGATCCCGCAGGAGAGTTTAAAAAGAGAAATGATGTACTTAGATTTGTGTGTTAAATCATCAGTCACTCTGATAGCTCCGGAAAGAATAGTTTCGAGCAGAACAAAATAAGAATGCCTAATAGTCAATAACACAGTCATTTTATGTAGAGAAGATGATGAAGATCTTAACCAATACCAATAAAGCCCACGCTTATTGAGTGCTTGTTATGTGCCAGACCTCATTCAAATGCAGAGTACGATATATTTAATTTTCACAGTAACTCTATTAGGAAGCACTATTAAAATTTATATTTTACAGAAGAGAAAATTAAGTATGAGGAGGTCAAGAGCTTAGCCAAGGCTGTACAATCAAGGGAACTGCAGGATGAAGGAGAGGAGAGACACAAGGAACATTGAGGAGGCCAGCTGAGATGATTTGTCTGGTGGTAGGAAGGGCAGGGAGCCATCAAGAGTGATTATTCCTAAGTGTACAAGGGATGGGTTTACTAACAAGTAGGGTAATCAGTTTATAGAAACAAAATGAGATATAGGAGGAAAAAGATCAGAAATTCAGTTTGGAACCTGAGTGTGGGGTGCACATGGGACAGGAAGACAATAATTACATCTAGGCAAGATATGACAAAGCTTCGAAGCACGGCCTAGAGAAGAGAAGACTGGGATACAGGGATTAGGGAGTCATGCACGCAGACCTGGCTGCTTGATTCTCAGAGAAGTGTGTCTAAATGCTGAAAACACCTCTCTGCCCAAGAAGCTGTAAACAAAAAAATGATTCTAATTCCCAGCTTTTCAAGTTGTTGGAGGTTCCTCCTAGTCTAAAGGCACAGGCCTGGTCTATTGTTAGAAACCACTGTACTCCCAGCTGACCTACGCAGCAGCGAACCCCCTGACCTAGTCCTCACTGCGGCCCTTTGCTGGTCTTTTCCTGTGTGACAGCAACCAGAAGAGTGATGATGTCACATCGTTAGGGGAGCCAGTGGGGCAAGGGCTGGCCTTAAGCCAAATGATAGCCACCGTATTTTTTATTTTCAGAAACTATTGAATGACCTTAAAGGAAATATTAATGAAAAACAACCTCTGCTGGCATTGCCCGGTGCAGGGGTTGAGGCCTGCGTGACCCCCAGGCCCCCACCACAGAGCAAGACAAGGCACATTTAAAAAGCAAAAACAACTGACCACACGGGCTCTGATTAAAGTCTGTGGGTATAAACCCTGCGGTGTCAATGGCCCCTTCTGATCAATGACACACACGATTGCTTTGGTGGCAAGGTGCGATCGCTGCTGTTGGTCATAACCCCGGCGGAGTTCAAGTCAGCTTAGCTTGGAGAAGCTGGAAGCAGCGATGGAGCTTGGAAATAAGATTTGAGCAGAGTCCTCCTGGGCATGGGCCTTCTGGTGAAATCTTTACGAGTGGGGAGGCGGATCCAGGAGAGTACAAGGTTTCGAAGACCAGCAGAGGCAGGGAGCCTGAAAGGAAGGAGCAACCACACAGAGAGGCTGGATGAAGCAGAAATGCTGTCAGAGAGGAAGGGAGCATGAACGCAGCAGGCCTGGACAGCGGGGCTGGACCATGGAGAGCTAACCATGACCTTATTGGGCCCAGGAGCTTGATTGAAGGGCAATGAGGAGAGGCACACAGAAAAAGGAGGTGGCTAGAGATCACAGACCGTTAAATTAGGATACTAAGAGCAAGAAAGAAATTCAAAAGCTGCCAGGGAGAGCAGTGTTAGGAAGGATGATTTCATTCAATGGGGGGTGAGTTCATTTCTAGAGCTACGGCAACCAATTTCCACAAACTGGCTGGCTTAAAACAATGGAACTGTCTGCTCTCCCAGATCTGGAGGTTGGAAGTCCAGAATCAAGGTGTCAGCAGGGCCGCAGTCCCTCCACAGGCTCTAAGCGCAAGTCTGATTCTTGCCTCTTCAAGTTCTACAACCCCCGACTTGAGGCTGCTTCACTCCAATGCTGTGAAGGCCAATTTTATGTGTCAACGTCACTGAGTCACAGGGTGCCCAGATATTTGCCTACACGATATTTCTGGGTGTACCTCTGAAGGTATTTCCAGGTGGGATTAGCATTTGGATTGGTAAACTGAGTAAAGCAGATCCTCCTCCCCAAGGTGGGTGGGCCACGTCCAATCCATGAAGGGCTGGAATAGGACAGAAAGACGGAAGAAGGGAGAATTTGTTCTCTGTCTGACTAGTTCAATTGTCTGTCACTGTTTTTGCCTTCTCCTCTGTGATCGCTTCAAAATGTCCCCATTTCTCTCCTACAAAGTCACTTATGATTGAATCAGGGCCTACATTGACAACTCAGAATAAACCTCTCCCTTCAAAATATTTAACATAATCCCATCTTTGGCCATCTAAGGTGATGTCTACAGATTCCAGGGCTTAGCAAGTGAAAACACATTTATTTGGGATGCCATTTTTTTTCCAGTCTGCTACAGGGGAGGCAGTACATTTCCAGGCAGAGAACAAAGGAAGGAGACAAATAGTTAAAGAAATGAGAACAGATGGAATAGTGGAGGAAAACTTGAAGTTGGGAACCATTCAAAATGGAACTGGCCAACACCAGGTAAAAACACTAGTGAGTCATGTGAAGTCCTTAGGGCAGGAATCTTGGTTGTTGCTGGGTTAAATGTGCCGTTTCCATGCACCTGTGACCTGGGTAGGAGCAGCCGTTGTGTGTCATGATCCCAGGACTCAGCTCTGTTGGGTACTGTGCGGCAGCATTACAGCTGTGAGTGTCCCTTGCCGGGTAAGAGGACAGCACAGTTTGGTGGCTTGAGCCAGCCCACTCCCAGCTGCGGGCCAGGATGGACCCATTTTATCAGCCTCACTAGCTGCCATCTTGGTCACCTGGGAGGACACAGATAAAAGGCAATGGACGTGGGACATGCAGACTTCTGGTGGCAATCCTGGGGCTATACTACGAGAGGAGAAGGACAGAGGCAGGAACGTGGACTAGGGACTGCAGGAGGCTGACAAGAGGAGGAGGAGAGAGGGAATTCTGCCCTGCAGGGTTGCAGGGGGTGGGGGGTCGGCCTTGGCAGGAGGATAAGAGGCTGCAGGTAGCGCCCTAGCCTGTTTGCCCAGTGTGCAAACAGTGTACCCGCAGGATGCTGCTGAGCTGCTCACCCGTCATTCGCTCCACCTTCCAGGGCTGTGTTCTTGGACAACTCACTGAGCCTCACTGAGCCTCCATATTCTCAGCAATAAAATGGGAATAAAAGCAACCTGTCCGCTTCAAAGGGCTGTTATGAGGATTCATAGAGGGAAGCATATAGGGTCTAGGGTGCAGCAGATGATAATTTAGCTGTTATTACTTGTGTCTGGGACTTGGGCCTTAGACTCTAATCCACAGTCAGTCTCTCCTCCTCCCCAAAGTCTACCTTTTCCAACACTGCAAAACCCTGCTCTCTCAGTTGCTAGTGAGTGGACTTGCTCTCAGCTCTCCCAGGGGTACACTGCTCCCCCCTAGCTGGACACAGAGGCCACCCAGCCTCCCAGGGGTTCTGCAGGTCCTCCTCTCCTGCCTTTGAGCCTTGGTTTCTCTTTCTGACCTCAGCCCTTTCTCGCCTGCTCCTCTGCAGCCCGGGTACCCAGACAGCAATTTGTTCCAGATGCTGGGCAATTTGTGGAGCCCTGCTCGGCATGAGAAATATTTCCCTAGTGCCTATCGACCTCTGGAGAAGCTGCAGTTTGCAAGCACGCCAGCCAATTGCCAACACTTAGCTGGAAACATGTGGGCCTTTAATTATCATCGTACAAACCTGGGAAGAGCAGCAGCAGTGAGCAGAGATGCAATATCTTGCCAGCTCAGCCCCTGGAAGTCGTTCTATCTCTCACCCACCAAGCTCTGGATAGAAGCCCCCACGGAGCTGCTGTGTGTTTGACTTTCTAGGTATGTCTCCGGGAGGCTGGGGACAGTGCACTTGATAAATCAAGTATGATTCCCAGTGGAAGCAGAACCAGTAGGATGTAAAATGTGGTCCAGGAAGGATGTTTACTGCGCCAGCCCCTCATGACTCCAACAGAGGTGCAGTTTCCCTCAGCCCTGGGCAGAGAAGCTACTGAAATAGATCTTATGACTCCAAATGTGAGCCCGAAGACCAGTAATACCCGGGAGCTTTAGAAATGCAGACACTCAGACCCTGCCCCAAATCAACTGTGTTCAGAAGCATTGATTTATGGGGCCACATAAAGAACCTATCCCCTCTCCCATCCCCAAATATCTTCTCCTAAGCTCTGCTAGAGATGCTTGCAACGTACATTAATCCCTCCTCAACGAAAAGCATTAAACAAAAGAAGAGGGTGCAGGATAAGCGTCATTATTAAACAGGGTCCCACTTCTGCAGGCCTCAGACTTCTGTCACCTTCTGACTGATGAGGTGAAATTTTCCCCTAAGCCTTTGTTTCTCACCCACCAGGAGTTTTACTTTGTCAGTAGAGCCCCAGCAACAGCAGCAGCAGCAGCGGCAGCAGCAGCGCTCCCAGTGTTTATGACACCCCGTGTATTTGTTTCCTTAATCAACAGTAATGTGAACCAGCCCAGAGGCACACTGAAGTGGCTCGTGGTAGGAGACTATCATTAACATGTCCCAACGCCTGCCTGCCATTTGTACTTCACAGCGGGCTTCAGGCGTGGCTGCTACGGTCCCAAAGATTACGGTGTCGTCTGTAGTTTCCTTATGCAAGAGATTCAAAATCGTCTTGGGTTCCCAAATGATATAGATTCCCTACAGGATGTATGTTTCCCCTCCTGTGCCTAGTGCCTAGCCTAGTGGCTCGCAGAGAAACAAACAGCCCTCAGTGTCTGAGCTGTTTCTCTCTCTCTCTCTCTCTCTCTCTCTCTCTCTCTCCTGACAGGCATGTATTCTGCATAGTAATCCCACTCCTTCCCAAGGTGGCACATCTGGTACCGAGCAGGTCATTTGGCTCCAAAACTCATGTATTTACCACGTCATGTTGCCTTGAAGGAAAAGGTTGAACGGACAGGTGATGGATGATAGATGACTAGAAGCCAAGATCGACTTGTTTTAAAGGGGCTCCTCCAAAATTCCTTGAGGGTAAAGGCTTATTTTTATGGGCCTTGAGAACACCGTCCCTGTCACCTAAGCCTGGTGAAAGGGGTGGTCACACCTGTCCGAAGGCTGTCATCCCTCACACCCTTTCATGTCCACACTTTTGGGTGAGAATACCACACGCAGATTTGGATTCAGCATAGATTCCCAAGTAAGTGCCCGATCCCTTCAGGGCATTTAACAATTGAAGTAATTGTTAAATTGGCATTTAACAATTGAAGTAATAATCAAAAACCAGGGTCAGGAAGCGTCAAGGTAAAAATGAGGGCTTGAACAGTTTCCTCCGTTGCTGGCTTTTCTCCCCAAGGTGGAAGGAGTTCAGAATGCCCCTGGTTACGTGATTAAAATGTCCTCTTCCTGTGGTTCCCTCCTCTTTCCATCTTTTTTGGTCTAAGTCAACACCAGACACAGAAACTGTATAATCATGGCTGCTGGGGGCTACAGCAATAGCTACACACATTCTCCTCAGACGGGGCTGATTACCATATTAAGCATCTTGCACTTGACAAAAATCAGGAAGAATGTTACCCTCCGTTTTCCCCAGAATACAGACAGGTGAGTCAAGAGGAAGCGGCGGGAGCCACCGGTGAGGTTTAAATCATCTTTCATAACATTTATTTCTTTTGATGTTGAAATCTCCTTTCTCTCCTCGTGTTTTATTTATTTGTTTTTTGATTTCTCCTTCTTCCCTCCACCCTCCCCCTTTTAGAACTGCCAGCCGGAGCCGTTGTTTCTCCACAGAGCCCTGAACCTGCCAACATCAATAGGAAAGGTCGCCCGGTACTGGCAGTTCAAATCCTCACACAGCCCCAGGCCCAGGGGCTGCTGACCTTCCCATCAACTCAGATCTAGCCAATTGGACCGGAGGATCTCACGCATGATTGGCAGCTGGCTTGTGAACCTTGGGTTTTATTCACCTTTTCCAATAAGCCACCTAGGAAAGAAAAGTAAACCCCAGAAGCCAATTTTGCAACTGCAGTGCTCTCTGAGTTGACAGCAAGTGAAGCAGAGACTCGGATCAATTATCTGAATAATTTGAGCTGCAAACACATTTCTCCTAGAAACACTCAAATAATTGAAGCCAGGGGGCTTAGGGGGGACCTGCATCAATAATTTCCTTCATGTGCCTTTTCATTTTGTCTACCTGACCCAGGCTGGTGTCAGCAAGACCACAGAGTGTAGGATGAACAGAAGCAGTTTATTAAGTGCCCATTACATTCCAGACTCTGCCCAGAGGATTCCCATACAACAAACATATCTTCTAGGTATACAGTCTGTCCCAAAAGTATCGAGCCAACGTGTCGCTATAATTAAAACAGTTTGTGCTCAGTGCTTTCGGGATGACCTCATACACTCACTAACATTCAGGCTTTCCAATGGCCCAATCCTGGAGTGGTGTTTCATTCAAAGGACCACAGTCTGAAAGTGATTACCAAGCTTTAAAGAAATTGCTATCTTAACTCTCTTAAGCTATATAAAGCGGATCCAATTCATAAAGCCGAGCAATATTTCTATAAAACAAACAATCATAGCCCGGTGACTCACCACTCCACTCTGTCCCACCCCAGAGCTACTGTGGAGCTTTTCTGAACACTCCCACGCTCTCCTCAGACCCTGGAACTCCTGCCATCAGGTCCTGGTCTTTCATTCCTTTCTCTGCTACCTCCCACTTCTCTAGTCCTGGCTCTCTTTATTCCTCTGTTTGATTCTGCATCACAAAAACCCGCAGAACTAGCTGTCAAAGACAAAATTCTCATTAGGGGGAAGAAAGAAGGGAAGCGGGGCAGACTTCGGGCAAAGACAGTATTCTTCGGTGGGCTTGAGCTCAGGGTTGGGGGAAAGAGAGGCCAGGATGTTCACAGACCTGTCTTGAAAGTCATGTGACAACCTCAAGCAGAAGACATTATCTCTACTCCATGGCAGGAGATATGAAGCCCAAGTGAATTGTCTAAGGTCAAACCTAAAAAATGACAAAATTAGAAAAACCCACCATTTCTCCACCAAACCACAGATGTCTCGTGGAAGAGATAGAATGAACCTAAGATAATAACCAGGATAAGATTCATATCATCTATTTCTCATCATCCTTTGGGGAAGCAGATATAAGGATGACAAAGAGAACAAAGGATGCCGGAAGTGACTCTCATTCGCTTATGATCCTATGTTACCCTTTCAACTCTTATGCAATGCTAGTTCGGTCCATTCTTCCTCATTGAAGATGGGTCTGGGTTGGCTTTTCTTAATAAGTGCAAAACAATTCATCCCACAAATATTAAACTCCTGCAATTTTGGAAATCATGGGAAGAGGTGGATAGGAAAATGGAAACAAATTATCCTTGCTATGAAAAAGTTGGAAATCCAAGTATTTAAAGAATTAGGGCTGTATTAGTTGTTCAAGTGGAAAGAGCAGGAACCATCCAGGGGGACCTCGGTTGGTCAGGAGCCGTGTGCTTGGGAAGGGGTACAGGGAAGCAGAGACAAAATGAAGCCACACACAGGCAGGGCCGCACCCTGACCTGCAGTCACAGGAAATAGCTCAGTCGTTAGCCAGGAGCAAAGGGAAACCATTTACGTCATGATACGGCAGAATCGGATCTGCACTTCAATTATTTTAATTTTTGAAAAAAAGTTGTATTCATTATTTTCAAAGAGAAGGTCAGGAAGGGAGGAAGAAAGGCAGAGAAACATCAATGTATGGCTGCCTTTCACCTGACTCCAGCTGCAGACCTGGCTGGAGACCTGGCTTGCAACCTGGGTATGTGCCCTGACTGGGAATCGAACCAGCAACCATTAGAGTTTGCGGGCCAGTGCCTATCCACTGAGCCACCATCCAGGGCAATGTATCTGCACTTTAAAAAGGCCCCTTGAGCTTCTACTTAAAGAACATGATGCCTAGTGGCAAGAGTGAATGTGTGAGCAAGTTAAGAAGGTGAGCCAAAAAAGCTAGAAAGGGTAGAAGAGCATAGGCTTGGGAAAGAATTAAAGTGGGGGAGGGGGAGTTGGGGTTTTGGTTCCGGAGTTTGTCCCTTGTTAGTCCCGGCAGCCTGAGCATTGGGACTGTCTTTGTTTGGATTTTCCCATCTACAAAACTGAGGAAGATCCTTTCTTACCTCCTCCCAGTGTGCTTCTAAAAATGAAATGAAACCATGAAAATGAAAACACAAAATATACCATAATTGGACCTTAATAGCAAGGAAGCAATTGAAATATGCATATTGGGCTCTGGCTGGTGGCTCAGTGGATTTGCAACGGCCTGCGAACCCAAAGGTCGTTGGTTCAACTCCCAGTCAGGGCACATAACCAGGTTGCAAGCCAGGTCTCCAGCCAGGTCTGTAGCTAGAGGCAGGCAAAAGGCGACCATACATTGATGTTTCTCTCCCTTTCTTCCTCTCTCCCTGCCCTTTTCTCTAAAAAATAATCAATAAAATCTTTAAAAATATATGTATATTGGATTCCTGCTGCTCTAAATTTGAACACTCAAGTATGTAAGCCCACCCCAAAGAAACACCTGAAGAAAATGGTAATTTTTAAAATGTGGCATGTATTCTGAGAGGCATGTGAGAGAGCAATTTGAAGAAAATGTTGAGTAGGAGAAAGAGAGGAAAGAGAAAGAAAGGAAGATAAGGGGTAAGAAAAGAAGCAGGAACAAAATGGAAAAGGAAGGAGGGAGGAAGGGAAAGGATTCTAGAAGAGTTTCCATTTAGCTGTTGAAAACAGAGAATGAGGAAAAATGGAAAAGACCAATGTGTGAATATAAAGAAAAGAGACAAAGGGTTCATTCTCATCCTCTGGATATTACTTCTGCCTCCAGTTCCTTCACCTCCCAGATCTATTTATGAATCAGAAGGCCTCCTTTTTGAATAAGCCATGATGTTATTTACTTCTTTTCAAAAAAAGAGCTATCTCCATTTTCTGCATTTCTCCCATGTGAAACTCTGCATAATTATGCAATTGATAACATTCTCCTGATGAAAACAAAAAACAAAAAGCCAACAACAACAAGCCAAGAACATAAAGGCTCATTGTGAATTTGCAGAACACTGATTCCAGAAAGAACAGAGAGGATTTCTCATTTTGCTCCCACTCTGCAGTTATATAGCAACGTCTTGGCTTTTTAAAATGATGAATAAGTAAATCCTATAATTCACCTTAATTAAAAAGTTCTGCCAAGCCCTGGTCAGTGTAGCTCAGTTGGTTGGTCTCGTCCGGCAGACCAAAAGGTCACTGGTTCGATTCCCGGTCATGTCCTGTGCCTGGGTTGCCAGTTTGGACTCCAGCTGGGGTGCATGCAGGAGGCAGCCAAATCATTTATTTCTCATGTCGATGTTTCTCTCCTTTTCTTTCTCTTTTCCTTCCCCTCTCCCTGGAATCAATACACGAAAAAAAAAAAAAAAGTAAATCCAGAAGCCTTTTGAGTGTTATGACCAATGAAATGTCTTGAATGAACCAAGTTATTAGAACATGGAGCAAAAATTCCCCACCCACATCCGAAGATGTGTTCTCCGATCACTGCACGTCTCCTCCAAGCGACTTTTTGATATCTGTTCAGCAGTGCTCCCCTACCTTTTCTCCTGTTGGCCTACGCCCATGGATGGCTTTGTTCCTAGAAGCTTCATGCATGCTTCCAGTGTCATACCTCAGGGAGCTTGGACAGGCATGCTGCAGTCTTCCATGCCAAGCCCCGCCGTGCCAACTGCACAGAAATCCAGAGCGGCAGGGCGAGCACCACCTGCTTGTTGGATTGCATGCCCTCTCACCTGCCATGCCCACTACACCCAAGCTGTGGCAACCTGTTTCGAAGAGTGACCCAGTCACCTTGAAGCAGCAACTCATCAGTGTGTGAGTTCTGCACCAAAGAGACTGAAATGATCCTGCCAGCCTGGCGGGTAATTACCTTAATAAGAATTTTTCTTTGAAAACACCGATTCTACAGACTACCTCGTGCTCTCCAAACTTGATCCAGGAAAACAGCTCCATCTCAAAATAGGATCGTAGAATGAAATTAATATTGATTGTGAGTGATAAAAAGTGTGGCATGGAAGATTGTAAAAATTATCTAAGATTAGGGGGCGGGGAAATAAGATGAGAATAAAAATGAAGTATTAGCAAAGCTCTATAAAATGATAATAAAGTGTTGATAAATCACTAAGTTAATTAATAGAAGATTCTGGAGGAATATATTAAGTTAGCACCAAACTGCGTGATCTGTTTTTTAAAATATATTCAACAAATTTAAAAATGCAGACCTTTTGAGAGAGGAATCTGAGGCCAGGAGACTGGAGACTGAAACATGAAGTTGACTCGTGTTAGCACATATTTAGTAATAACACACCTTGTGCAAGTGAGAGGTGCTACAGAAACAAAGGGCCTACGCACCAGCCAGAGAGGAGACTACAGAAAGCACTTGATTAATTAAATCAGGAGCAGGTTACAGGGATAATCAGAGAGACGGAGGGGGTAGACAGAGGGGGTAGGGGAGAGGGAGAGAGAGAGACAGAGACAGAGACAGAGGGAGTGAGGTGAGGTCCACCTGGGGGAACCTCAAAATGGCCAACCACCCCACACAGCAACCTACACAATAGTGGTACAAGTTTGGTGTGTATTTTGGGCTTTCTCTGTTGATGAAATACAAAGTTGAGGCCTGCTGCCTCATGAAGGTAAGGCCAAGATGGAAGAAGGACAGGATTCTTGTTGACAATCTCCCACACAGCACAGGTGCCTCAATGGGGACTCCAAACTAATGAAAACAGGGTCTAGAAAGGAAAAGACTTCTTTTATCTGCCTCTTTGGTCTTAAATGCCTGGGGCCTGGGTGTTTAGTGGTAGAGGTTCAGGTGTGGACCCCTGGGCACTGGGTGTTGAACTGATATCCAGAACAGGAAGGTGGTCTAGGAGCAAAAAGGGAGAAATTACCCCCTTTTTAAGTAGTCATGCACTATTTACGGAGAGGACTGCAAACCTTCGAGGGCAAGCCATAGATCACAAGATGCCTTAGTTGTGTGTTATTTTCCATTTGCTAGGAGGAGGCACTCTATGAGAGCATTTAAAGACAAGAGCCATGTAGGCAAACTGCTCTCAGTCATATCCTGACTCCACCACTAATTAGCTGAGTCATCTTGGAAACGTTATTGACTCTCTGTCTACCTTCCTTCATTATCTTGACAATAGGAATAATCACAAGACCTACTTCATAGAGTTACTGGGAAGATCAAATAAGTTTTTGCATGTAATGCATTCTACATAACCCCCTGCATGGAGTAAACACCCAGTAATTATTTGCTATAAAATATTTGTCATTTAAATAACTCCTTTATTTACTTTTATTTAACTTATTGATTTTTAGAGAAGGAGGAAGGAAGAGAGAGAAACATCAATGTATGGTTGCATCTTGCCCACCCCCAACCAGGGACTTGACCTGCAACCCAGGCATGTGCCCTAACTGGGAATCAAAGCAGTGACCCTTTGGTTCACAGACCAGTGCTCAATCCACTGAGCCACACCAGCCAGGGCTTAAAGAACTCCTTAAGTTTAGAAAAGTCTCAGTTGAGTAACTAAGGATGTATAAAATTTTGAAATAATGAATGAAAACATTGGACCTTGCTGCAGAGGCCTATTGAAGGAGCGTAAAGAGAAGGGTCTCAGAGTAAGTTAGAAACGTACACTAAGGTGTTTCTCGAGGAAAAATGTGAGTCCTGAGTCCAGGAGCCCTTTCTCTACCATGAGATGCTCCTTTCAAAGACCGTCTTAAGCGATCTGGTTTTTATGGAATCTCATGCTAACACTCCACAAGAAAACTGAAAGCTGTGTCATTCTCTTGCATAAACTCCCACACTGACTTCTGAATGGCATAAATTACATGCACCTCATCTTTCGAACTAATTTCCAGGGAGAGGGCTAGATATATTAGCAAGAACCTTGCTTTTGGGGTCATTTCACTGACCCAAGTCTACTTCCTTCAAGTCAGGTACGGATAGATGCCATGAAAAAGAGGCACAGACACACATCCATGACAACCATTACCATCTCCTGTGTTATGCATTGAACATGTGAAAAACAGGCATTGACGGGAAAGCCTATGAGAGAGAAGTGGTAGAGAATACACAGCCTTGATATCGACCCACTAAGAGCTACATCCAGTGTAGACATGGCCAGATGTACCATGCTTGGCTTATCGACAGAGACCCTATCACTTTATAAAAATCTGCAGTATGCTACACCTGGATAGGAGAGTTGAGATGGGGCAGGGAACATCTAGTCAACAGTTTAACATTGGGAACTTCCTTTTCAAGGAAGCGAAATTATTAGAAAAAAGGACAGGCTCTGGAGTTCAGCCTGTTTCACTGAGCTAACTCAGGGCCACCAGGCGGACATTGTGCTGATCTGTCAAAATAAGGAGGGAATGAATCTCCAAGGCCCAAAACTCCCAATCCCCATAGGCCCAGTGTGTTCTACTTCATGTATAATTATGGCTTTCCGTTAGCCAACACATTCAATTTCATTAACTTAATTGCTGCCCATAAGTTAACATCTCCTAAATCCAAATCTCCAACCTTGACTTCTTACCAGAGTTCAGATAGATATTTTGTCTTGCTTGTCTCACATATGTCATACTCAGCATATCTAAAAATGGGTGACCTCCAATCCCTAAAACCTTCTCCTCTGCCTCATTTTCTTGTCATAATTGATTCGCACCACCACCTACTTGGATGGGCCCACCATCTAAACCAGTAACCTGACAGTCACCTTTGTCTCCTCCCTCTAAGTAACTTGTCATATTAACTCATCACTGTGATGGTTAATTTTTTTTTTTTTTTTTTTAAGAGAGAGGGGAAGGAAAGGAGGAAGAAAGGGAAAGAAACATCTGTGTATGATTGCCTTTCCAGTGCCTCCACTGGGGACCTGGCTGGAGACCTGGCTTGCAGCCCGGGTTTGAACACTGACTGGGAATCAAACCATCAACCCTTGAGTTTGGCCTGGTGCTCAATCCATTGAGCCACACCAGTCAGGGTTGTAATGGTTAATTTTATGTGCCATCTTTACTGGGCTAGGGGATGCCTGGAGAGCTGGTAAACATATTTATGGATGTGTCTGGAAAAGATTTAGCATTTGAATTAGTAGACTGAGTAAATTGCCCTCAGCAATGGGGACTGGTATCACCCAACCCATTGAGGGCACAAATAGAACAGAATAAACAAAGGAAGGGTTAATTTGCTTGAGCTGAGATATCCATCTTCTTTGTCTTCTGACACTGGACAAAGGTGCTTCTTGCTTTCAGGCTTTCATGCTTTCAGTCTCAGACTGGGATGCATACCAGATTCTCAGACCTTTGGATTTAGATTGAATTATATCATTGACTTTCCTGGTTTTCCAGCTGGTAGATGGCAGATCATGGGACTTTCTGGCCTCCATAATCAATTACCTAATTTCCATATACATGTACATATACATATACATGTACATATATTCTGTTTCTCTTGAGAACCATGACTAATACGATCACTGAGTCAAACCAATTGTATTTTCTATTCTTCACGCTTTCAGGCCAATGCCTTAGCTCAGATATGAATCATCTCTTGTCTGTATCATTCCATTGTCATTTAACAAGTCTCTCTGTCTCAAACCTCCTGTATCATCACAATGTGCCTGAATGCCAAGTATGAACATGTCATTTTTTTTCTCCAGTTTAAAATCTAGTAAAGCTCTTCATTGCCTAAACCTTTTGAAATGATCTACAAGGATTTTCATGAACCTATGACTTATGGTTCCTCTTCTTCTACCATGTCATACTTTAAACATGCTGAGAACAATGTGATATTTCTAGCTCGGGGCTGCTGGACATAGTATTCTCTTTTTATGGAATAGCTTAGAGTTAACTTATTATCACCACCAATCCCTTGTCTCATTAGCTCCAAATCATCCTTTAAGTTTCAGTGACAAAAGTTTGGTCATTATTTATCAAGAAGATACAAAAGTACCCAGATATCAATGAAGGGTCTGTTTGTGTCAAATGAAGGACTAGGAAATCAGAAAATCTCCAAACACTGTCAAATCTAACTGACCCCATTTCCTGGTTAGTGTTTTATCACTGATACCACCCATATCAAGGTTAACAATTTTTATATATTTATATATATATATAATTCATTTTTAGAGACAGAGGAAGGGAGGGAGAAAGGGAGAGAAACATTGATGAGAGAGAGAAGCATTGATCGGTTCTCTGCCATATGTGTCCCAACCAGGGATCAAACCTGCAACTTAGGCATGTGCCCTGACGGGGAATGAACCTACAACCTTTTGGTGTACGAGGCAACACTCCAACCAACTGAGCAGACCAATCAGGGCAAGAGACTTAATTCATTTATCTGAGAAACATTTCACCTTCATAAACTAATGCACCCAACCATCTTTGCCGGAGGCCCCCATTTTTTCCAGTTTTGATGGAACTTAGTCTTCACTTTGAACTTCAGTCCCCAATCCTACTCTTTTTACCCTAGGCTGGCAGATGAAAGGACTAATGGCCTTGAGAACATCCACTGTCATTTCACCCACCACCAGGAGGGTGTCTATAAGGTCACCTGGACCTTCACAAAACAGAACTGAGTTTTGTACGCAAGTCACCTCCCTTCCTTCCCCTCTCTCTAAAAATAATAAATTAAAAAAATGACCTTCACAGTGATGAATTAATATGACAAATTACTTAGAGGGAAGAGACAAAGGTGACTCTCAGGTTGCTGGTTTAGATGGTGGGCCCATCCAAGTAGGAAAGCCAGCCCTTTCCAATCTGGATCCTAACTATCCATCCAGCCTCCTGACCCCAGATGAAAGTCATAGGACCCTCAGGCTGGAGAGGGAAAGAAATAAGACTTCAGAGTCATGTCAGCACAACCAGCCACTTGAGGGACACATTAGGGGGAAGTGGAGCTTTCTATAGAATTTAGCTAATAAGAATGACTCGGGACTTAAAAACTATGCTTTGAAGAAAGGAGTATCCATAAATAAGCTCCTTTAGCAAAGCATTCTTCTACTAGCCTGGATATTTTGAGAGAACAGCAATGTGGGGAATTCTCAAGAGGGATCTAGTCTAATCAGAACCAAACAGGTTAACTGGAGTAGGAATTATCATCAATTCCTTCACAAAAAGAAGCTGGAAACCTGTACTTTCTTAGCTCTATATTGCAACATAAAATGAACTGTAGATACTACTTCTTATTACAAGTTGTGAGTTCTGTTGCGCTTACAGCCTTTTTGTCACCGACACAAAGCTCCATGTTGAAGCATCTCTCTGGCCATTGTTATATGTAACTGCAAGGTCCCTGGGGTCAGATCCTTCCTGATGATTGGCGCTGAGATTCTGGCACATGGCAACAGCAGGACCAGATGTGCACTGCATGTCTCCCAGAATGTCACCTTAATGAGACAGAAACCTCTCTGGGATGATCCTACGTTGAAATGGCATTTGTAGCAAACATCTTTCAGGCACACTCCTCTCTCCATGGGTAAGTTTCATGGCTTCTATGGGGACCCCAGAGTGGCTGATACCCCATCTCCTGCCTCCGATGCCCCGTTGCTGATCTTGGACTAATCGCCACCCTCCTCCCATTCCATTCTCTACTATACTCACATGGACTCCACTGTGACATGGCCAGGACCTCACTGCTGAGAAGGCATGTTTCTGCTAGGTTCCACCCTCAGCCACCTGCCCAGATGCATTTATGATTACTGGGCCTCTCTCTGCCTATCCAACCAAACCAAATGCAGCCTGGCCTCCATTTTAACTTCCTCCTGCCTGTACCACCAAACCCACCTTTACCGAAGCAGTTTCCCTGGCTTGCCCTCTTCTCTATGGCCCCAAGGGCAGGCTGAGTGAGTGTATGTTTTGTGTAGGATAGTTACGGAACTGGGGCTACAAAAGCAGATTGGGGCTGGCTGAAGGAAGGCTGAGAGAGAGAGGGAAAGAAAGAAGCATCCTTCCTGTGCGTTTGCAGCCTCTCCTGCACCGCACGCTACACCCCAAGTCTAGACTCCATTACTGGGAGACCGAGCAACTCCATTAAACTACAAAGCGTCACTTGAGAGAGGATTATTTGCTTACCAAGGTGACTGGAGGTTTTTCAGTTCTAAGGCTTTATGATCACATTGTCTCGCAGGCAGCTTGACAGCGTCTTATGTCTCTGACTCTGGAGGGATTTATTCACTTGAAGCACAGCACTGAATCCTTGGCGGGCACTCTATGTAAAAGCTGGCTTTCCAGGGGCCCGAGATGGCTGCAGGGTAGCTGGAAGCTCTGGCCACTTGCACCCAGGCCTGGACTGGTCCTGCAGCTACACCACAGAACAATCAACTCAAAAATCCAGCGGAGCGTGAGTGAGAATGCATGTGAGTGAGCGCACACATGGACAGGGGGTTGGGGGTGAGTGAGCAAGAGCCTGCCTGTCTTCAGGGCACCCAGGACTGAGTGGCCCAAGTGAGAGCAACTGCCACCACTGTTCCCAACCTGGCATTTCTGCTTGCGTAGATTTGGGGTGGTGGTGGATCAGCTCAGAGGCAATGAGGTCTGGTTGGGAGGGAGAGATGATGGGGGAGAGGGAGGCACTGCATTCAGAAACAGCACAGCAGGAGAAAGCCTGCCAGAGGCTGAAAATCTCTGGAGGGAGCGGAGACAGCACTCTGCCACTGTCCCACGTTATACTATAGCTGTGGGACTCTGACCAATGCCACCCAGGAGAGCTCCGGAGAGAAACTTCATTTTAAGCCATTGGAGGCTCTGACAGGCAGGCGGTGGCCAGCTCTGACCAAAAGAGACTGTGATTTTGGGTCGGGGAAGGGAAGCCATGGAGAATGGGACCCCCAGGGCTTGGTGCGGCAGCATGGGGGCCACAGAGAGACTCTTTCAAAAGAGGAGTTGAGAGGAGATTCGACACTCGGTAGGGACCCAGTGCTCTGTGTGCGCACAAGTGTGCTCAGTGGGCCTGCTAACAAAGAACTCAGAGGGACAGAGTCACACTGAAAGGCCTGTGGGACCCAGCCCAGCAAGGCTGGCGAGCAGGGGGCTGTTCAGAGTGGAGAATTCAGGCCCATGCCTCCTGCAAGAGAACAGCAGGCTGGGGACTCGCAAGCCAGAAGCGGAATGGTTCCTCGGGCCCTGATCCACTAAACCCAGAAGAGAAGACAGATGAGAGACAGGCACAACATGGGGGTTCAGGACTCTGCCCAGCCACGGTGCCTAGACAGAGCTGCTGTCTGTGCCAAGCGGGAAAGAGCTGCCCCTGTTACACAGACTGGCCCCCTCACAGGAGACGGACTGCTAATTTCACCAGAAACCATACATTACTGGAAAAAACCTGGGATGGACTAAGCCATGTGGTAAGGAGGCAACACTCCCACCAGCTTCCCTGAAGACTGAATAGTGCCCCTCGAAGGGGTGACCCCGGGTTCCCATTCTCCTCATCGTACCAGAGGTTCCCTCTGGCGGCAGGTGGAGAAGGTATAGGCAGTCCTTTCATGTCACTAAAGGAACCAGTCCTGGGCCCAGGGCTAATGGAAAGCCAGCAGGACAGAACAGTGAGAACCAGGCGAATCAGAAGCAGACAGGCAGTGACTGTAGATTACTAATAGCCTCAAATAGGCTGTCTAGGGCCAGACTAAGACAGCATATGACATGACCAGGGGCAGATCCAGAAAGAGAAAACTGTGAGTGGTAAATGCAAGATTCTACTCAGATGAATTCCACCTCCGTCTTCTTCACAATCTGCATTATTTCCGCTCATGCATAGCTTTTTAACATTCATTTATTTACTTTTAAGGTTGTACCTATTAGATCACTAGTTTTTATATTTTTGTTTATTTCAAATCTCTGATTGTGCTCCTCCCTTCTCTCCCTTTTCTTCCTCTTTTATTTTTGTTTTAAATTTTATATTTTCTCTTGCTGTGACTTGTTTCTGTTGTGCACTGTTATTATTCCCCCCCCACCCCCGCTCCAGCATCTCAAAACCATTCCTTTCTTGTCATTAGCCGCCTTACATTCTTTATCTCATTCTTAAAATAGTCTTGTTTTCTCTACCTTTATCAATCTTCGCCCATTGGTTGTGGATATGATGGTTATCATTGTATTTCTTCAATTTTATTTCTAGTTTTGTATTTCAAATCTCAAATTGTATTGTTCTTTACTCAGATTCCATTTAACTCCTTTTTTTTTTTTTTAATTTTAATTCTTCCCTGTCTTAGCCTGCTTTTTCTTCTTCACTCTTAGTATTCCTTCGCCCTCTATCATCTCAAAATCACTTCTCTTTCCTCTAAACATCACTTAAGGTTTTATTTCTTTCTTATTTTCCTCTTATTCCCATTCCAACTATATTAATCTTAGCTCATTTGTTGTTGATATTGCTGTGGTGGATTTTTTTATCCAGTTTTGTTCCTATGTTTTACACTGTGTATTTTTAAAATTTTTGTTTAAAGCTCAGGACCTAAAGACTTCACAGGTGAATTTTACCAAACATTTAGGGAAGAACTAACTCCTATCTTTCTCAAACTTCTTAAATTCCAAAAAATTCAAAAAGAGGGAAGACTTCCAAACTCTTTGTTGAGGTCAGTGTTAACCTAATCCCAAAACCAGGTAAAGACATAACAAGCAAAGAAAACTATAATACCAGCCAATATTGCTGATGAACATAGATGCTACAATCCTCAACAACATATTGGCAATTCACATCCAGCACTACATTTAAAAGATCATACACCATGATTAAGCAAGATGTATTCCAGAGATGGAAGGATGGTATAATATTCACAAATCAAGAAACATAATACATCACATAAACAAAATGAAAGACAAAAATCATGTGATCTTATCAATAGATGCTGAAAAAAAAACATTTGATAAAGTACAGCACCCACTTATGATAAAAACACTCAGCAAAGTGAGAAGAGGGGGCACATACCTCAACATAATAAAGGCCATATATGAGAAACCTGAAGCCAACATCATACTCAATAAACAAAAGCTAAAAGCTTTTCCTCTAAGATCAAGAACAAGACATGGATGTTTGTTTTTACCACTTCTATTCAACGCAGTATTGGAAGTTCTAGCCCCAGTGATATGAAAAGAAGGAAAAAATAAAAATAAAAGATATCCACATTGGAAAGGAGGAAGTAAAACTGTCATTATTTGCAGATGATATGATAGTGTACATAGAAAACCCTATAGGCTCCACTAAAAAACTACTCAACCTAACAAGTGAATTTGGCAAAACAGCCAGATTCAAAGTCAATATTCAGAAGCAAAGCCCTGGCTGGTGGCATAGTGGATAAGGTGCCGGTCTGCAAACCCAAAGGTTGCTAGCTCGATTCCCAGCCAGGGCACATAATCAGGTTGCAAGCCAGGTCTCCAGCCAGCTCTGTAGCTGGAGGCAGGTGAAAGGCAACCATACATTGATGTTTCTCTCCCTCTCTGCCTCTCTTCCTTCCCCTCTCTCTAAAAATAATAAATAAAATCTTAAAAAAAAAAAAAAAGAAGTCAAAAGCATTTTTGTACAACAACAGTGGAATATCAGAAACATAAACTAGGGGGGAAATCCCATATACTACAGCAACAAGAAAAATAAAGTACCTAGGAATAAACGTAACCAAGAACATAAAAGACCTGTACTTGGAAAACTACAGAACACTGAAGGAAGAAATTAAGGAAGGTACAAATAAATGGAAGCATATATCATCTTCTTGGATTGGAAGAATTGACATTAAAATGTCCATACTACCCAATCTGCAGATTCAACACAATCCTTATTAAAATACCAATGGCATATTCCACAGATCTAGAACAAATATTTCAAAAATGTATATGGAACCAAAAATGACCCTGAATAGCCTCAGCAATCCTGAGAAAGAAGAACAAAGTAGGAGGGATCATAATATCTGATATCAAAGTATACTACAAGACCACTGTAATCAAAAGTCTGGTACTAGCATAAGAACAGACACATAGATTAATGTAACAGAATAGAGAGCCCAGAAATAACCCTCTGTCCCTATGGTCAATTAATATTTGACAAAGAGTGGGGAGCATAAAATGGAGTAAAAATAGCCTTTTCAATAAATGGTGTTGGAAGATCTGGACAAGTTCATGTAAAAAAATGTAAAACTAGACCATCAACTTAACCATACACCAGAATACACTCAAGATGGGTAAAAGACTTAAACATAAGACATGCCACCATTTGTTTTCCTAGAGGAAAACATAGGCAGTAAAATTTCAGATATCCCACGCAACAATATTTTCACTGATATTTCTCCTGGGGCAAGGGAAATAAAGGAACAAATAAACAAATGGGACTACATCAAATTAAAAAGTTTTTCTCAGCTGAAGAAAATATCAGCAAAATGAAAAGGGAACTTACTGTGTGGTAAAATACATTTGCCAATGATACCTTGGACAAAGGTTTGAGCTACAAAATATATAAAGAACTCACATGACTTAACACCAGGGAGAAAATCCAATTAAAAAACAGGCAAAGGACCTAAACAAACACTTCTCTGAGGAGGACATACAAAGGGCCCATAGATATTATTTGAAAGAATGCTCAAATCACTAGCCATCAGAGAGATGCAAATTAAAACCACAGTGAGATACCACCTCACACCTGTCAGAAAGTCCATCATTAACCAATCAGCAAACAACAAGTGCTGGTGAAGATGTGGAGAAAGGAAATTTTAGTGCACTGTTGGTGGAAATGCAGATTGGTGCAGCCACTGTGGAAAACAGTATGAAATTTCCTCAAAAAAATGAAAATAAAACTGCCTTTTGATTCAGTGGTTCCACTGCTGGGATTACACCTGAAGAACCCTGAAACACCAATTCCGAATAACTTACGCACCCCTATATTCATAGTAGTGCTATTTATAACACTAAAAACCGCCTAGGTGCCCTTCGGTAAATGAATGGAGCAAAAAACTGTGGTACATTTACACAACGGACTACTGTGTAGCAGGAAGAAGAAACTCCTACCTTTCATGACAACATGGATGAAACTGGAGAATATTATGCTGAGTGGAATAAAGACAAATGCTATATGATCTCACCTATAAGAGGAACTTAATGAACAAAACAAAGAAACAAGCAAAATAAAACCAGAGCATGGAAACAAGGAACAGACTGGGGGTGCCAGAGGGGAGAAGAGGATGAGGGATAAGGGTGAGAAGAAGGGGAAGAGACTAGTCAAGAAATAGATCTAAATGACCCATGGACATGGGTGACAGAACAGGGTGGGGATTGTCTGTGCAAGGGGAGGGTGGGTGAGGCAGGGGAGAACAACAGGAGCAAAGTTTGAGTAGGTAATAGGGTAGAACTATTCCATTTGGAGATCTTGAGAAAGCAGTGAGAATCCTTTGTACGGAACACCACCTCCATGTGTATTGCCTCCAAACCTCTTTTTACTGCCCAATCAAGCACAGATCCAGGTTTCCAATGATGGAAGCATTGGGTTAGAAGAAATCTGCCCTTAGTTGTTCTTCTTGGCTCTGCTTCAGTCCTGGTGGTGGGGAGGTCACTGCCTCGCCAGGCAGCCAGTTCCATGAGAGAAAGTTCTCTTTCTCACCCCATGTTAAAAATCTCTCTGCCTGCAATTGTTGCGTTGGGTCCTGGCCATGACCTTCCAGAGTACGTCTGAGCAAGTGTTATTTCTTCTCCACGGGACAGCACCTCAAATACACGAAGGCAGCTCTCGGAGCTACTTCTCATTATTTTCTTCTCCCACATGAGATAGGGGCAGACCTGGGCCAGCAGGAAAAATTGTTCACAGTGACTTGTAATATTTCCATTTCTTGAGGAAGAAATAAACATGGAGCAATTTGTCACCCACTTACTGTCCTATTTTTTTTTTTTCAGGTAGAATAAATGTTATTTGCAGCTCTGAAACTACCCCGGTTAACTCTTTGTTCTTAGGAAGCCACTGAATTTGGTTGTTCTCTGATGCTTTTGCTGACCCTAGTCTTAGAAAATGTTGGTTGCTGTGCTCCCAAAATACTCCATTTAAATTATTGTATGGGTTTTGTTTCATCTCATTTATATCCACATGCTTGCCTCTCAAGGCTCAGAAAGTCTCAAGCACAGACCATATTTTAATCATGGCAGTATCCCTAATGCCTACCAGAGTGCCTAGAACTTGGTAGCAGCAAAATAAATGTTTGCTGCTGTATGAATGGCTTCTATACATCATAATAAAGAGGGTTGTCAAGATTTCCTCGATGCCTTAAACTATTGGGAATCTGTTACTTTACAAAGTTGGTTTATTATTTCTCCTGTCAGCTTCGGGTTCCAAAAATATGGAGCACGTGCACAAATGTAGAGGCAACTTTGTATATATGTACCCCATAAAGAAGATCTATGCCGGCACTCTGCTCTATTTAGTCGGCGACGAGGATCAGTAGCGACACATAAAACTGTACAGTTAAAAGACATTAACGTACGGCTTAGATGAAAACAGATGAAAAAGACAGAAACTGCTCAAAGGCTGCTGAGAAAAAAAAAAAAATTACCTCTAGGCCCCTTCTTTAAAGCATTTACATAAATAATCCTGACAAGACATGCACTTCTTTGTTTAAAAAAATCCTGGCTGAGTGTGTGCACACACACACTTGTATGAGCCTGCGTGTGTCTGTGCGCATGCGTGTGTGTGATAGTGAGAGACTGATGTTTAGCCATGATGCCCATGTTCCTCTCCTGCTTCTTCAATGTTTTAGGAGATTATTTGTCTTCAAATAGCCGTTATATCAGAGTAAGGGTATCAGTAGAAAGGGGACTGTGAATAGCAATAGCCAAGGGAGCTTAATTAGCTCCAATATATTAACAAGCCTGGTAGTGGCCCGGGGAAGGGGTGGTAAAGTTTAATTGCTTTATTCAGCTTCCTAGCTACTTAGAGTGAGAAACAATGGCTAGGCCAAGAAAAGTCAGTTAAGAACTCATCCTCACCAGCCATGTTTGATGTGAGCAAACTGCTGTGTAAGTATGTTTGACAAATGTTTCCCTAACTCAAATTCCATTTTAAATGTTCGGTAAATTTAAGAGACAGAAAGAGCAAGCCTAGCCCTAACCCTTTAATGCAACTGCCAGAAATCTTTCACTGGAGAATCTAAACGATGATTTCTAGGATTGCATAGAAAAATAATCATGATTCAATCTGTCAGTTGAGAGGAGAAACGTCGTAGAGAGATGAGAAGGCTGGTTTCTATATTATAACTTCCCTGTAGCTGAAAAGAGCTGGTCAGGGTATGACACATTGGAACCATTTCCATGTTCACCTCTCATGTAATTTCAGAGTAAAGACATGTAACACAGAAGTGAGCTTAAAGCCAGATGAGCTGCTGAGAGGAGAGGCATGGAGGAGGTTGGCTTGTTTTTAGCAAGGAAGGTACTTAAATGAAAGGGACAGGTAACAAGTGACATCTATACGGATCAGTTCAGGACAAAGATGCAGACTTTCCGGAAACGCCTGTCGCTAAAGGCTTAAAACAGCCAGAGCAGATCTTTAGATTCACAAGTAAAGCCAGGAGGGTACAATTGTGGGCTCTTAACTCGGATGGCCGGGTTCAAATCCTGATCATTCCACTTTCCAGCTTTGCAGTCATTGGACAGCAATTTAGCCTCTCTAACCAAGGTTTCCTGCGCACAAAAGGAGAATAGCATTATTATTAGTTTATAAGTGTGTTGTGAATTTTAAAGAAGATAATCCTGGAGAGATTTTGACAGTGTCTGAAACATAGTACATTCTTAATACATGTTTTTAAAAACATGACCAAATCATGAAGCAAATATTATGAATTAGTTTGAGGAAGTAGAGGCAAAAGAAACTGAGGACTTTCTTGAAAGAAAACGGGAGTGTACGGTATGAGTGCTCTGCCTGCAGTAATGAATTAGCAACTACTACGTGACTTAAAACAACAGAAATTTGCCCTGGCTGGTGTGGATCAGTAGATTGGCAGTGGCCTATGAACCCAAAGGTCACTGGTTCGATTCCTCAGCCAGGGCACATAACCAAACTGCAAGCTAGGTCTCCAGCCAGGTCTGTAGCTGGAGACAGGTGAGAGGCAACCATACATTGATGCTTCTCTCCCTTCCTTCTTTCCCACCCTTTCCTCTGAAAATGATGAATAAAATCTTAAAAAATAAAACACAGAAATTTATTTTCCCACAGCTCTGAAGTCCAGAAGTTCAAAATCAAAGCATCAGCTGGCCCTAGCAGCTTCTGAAGGCTGTAGGGGAGAATCCTTCCAGCCTCTTCCAGCTTCTGAGAACTCTAGGTGTTTCTTGGCTTGTGGTTGGTAACTCCAGCCTCTGCCTTCATCTTCATGTGGCATTCTCCAATGTGTGTTGGTATCCTCTCCTCTTCTATTCCTTTGAATTTGGTGTCCACTCAGATAATCTCATCTCAAAACCTTCAACTTAATTATATCTGTAAAGACTTTTTCCAAATAAGGTCATATTCACATATTCTGGGGATGAGGATCTAAACAGATGTTTGGAAGGCAGCATTCAACTCATTGCAAGTGTTGATTAAGAAATTATTGTTCATTTTAAATTCAATAGTAAAATTGTGTTAAGATCATTTTTAAAAATAATATTCCTAGCAGTATTAGTTCGAGTTAGTCAATCATTGTGGGAAAATATTTATCTTAAAACATATTTTTTGAGGGTAATAATGAAATAATAATTCAAAGTAACTATAGTTTTTTCTCTACTTGAGGGGTGTGTGTGTGTGTTTATGTGTATGTTTGGCACATTAGCAGGTCAATGTAAATTTCAAAATGCAGGTTGCTGCTTTTATTAGTGTCTAAGTAAAGTTACTTTCTTTCTAACATTTTCCTTATAAATGTTATTATAGATCAACTAGAGTCCTAAGACATTAAGAGTTTCAGTGCAAGTAATCGAAGGTGAGGCTGTTGTGATAGTGAAGTCATTGGAGTTGGAGTCAAAGTGCCTGGTTTGGAATCCTTCACCCACTGTCTAACCATATAATCATTTCATGTGGTTGTATTTTTCTCATCTATAAAATGGAGGGAATCCTCTTCATCTTCCTAACTTTTAGCATAAATAGCCAGTCTCTTGAATTCTTAATCTTCTCTCTAAAACTGGCCTGAGCCAGGGGGACAGAGTATACCACCAGTGATGTGGGGACAAAAAGGTGTAAGAACAAGCTCCCTTCAAACTTCTCTGGTTCAAGAAACAGTGGCCAACCTTATTATGTAACAAAATGTCCTCTAACACTATGGGTTAGACCAAGACTGTGACTGGAATATCAGTAGGAATCCAGGGTCTCTGGGGACAAGCTGTTGGTCCTTTGTTTAGAAGCACATCTTTTACTCCACCCCCACTTCTACCTCCATCTTGTCCACCAGCTTCTGCCTGAGGGTCAGTTCCAGTCTTGTCTCACTGAGCACCTCCCTTTGTTTAAACGTGGCTTTTGCATCTTCATAATTAAGCAGCTTCAGCTTTCCTGTGGAGCTCACATCTACTTTGTGTTCTCTCCCAGGGCACCCTTTCAGCTTCTGTGCTCACTGCTAACTACTTCAATTGCCAACTTTACCAACTTCAAGTTCCCAAGTTCCCTAGAAAACAACCTACTCACACTCAATATTTCCTTCTGAACTAGTGCACAAGTTATGAAAAATATGGAAGCCCTTGGGCAAAGGTACAATCTTCTGTAGATAGAAGGTGTGGCCATGGGAAGAAAACACAACTACTGTCCTTCAGAGGGATTATATGTGTATTAACTTCACTTAGAAGGTAGATGAAACCAACAGTCACATGATTGCCTTTCTTTAAGAAACATCTTCCCATCTGCCAAGATTTTTAGTTCCATGTGAGTTCTGTCTTATCTAAGTCAGCCTTCTAACTACAGTTGATTTGTTCAAGACACCACACCTATAACCAGCTGGACCAACAGTTCTCTTCTTCTCGATGACTGAGACTGAGTTTATGAGAGATTTATATGGGACTCCTTCATTTCACTAAAGCCATAAATCTTGAACATTATGGGTGGCCATGTTTTTTGCCATATGTAGAAACTGATATCCAGCATGAGACAAAGATGCCAACACACAGCAGGGAAAAACTAATAGGCAGGATGAAGAGGTTCCTGCCAGCATTTCAAGCACCAGCTATGCTTTCTCCAGAAACACAGCTGCCTTTTAGTCTTTGCAGATCTGCCTGGATATTCAGATTTCCATCAGATACTACAAGGTACTGACACCAGGGCGGCCACTTTGCTTTAGTTAGTTCGTGTTGAGTCTCTGCTGTTTCCAAGCACAGCAGTCTTAACTGGCTTAAGACTTCTCCAGAACATCCTTCTATACTTTTGCCTCCAGCTAATAAAACTAACCAGAGTTGACCAGGGTTCCCTTCTGTAGCATCAAGCGTCACATTTGACTTTAACAGAAGCCACGTAGTAGTTCCCAAAACAACTTATTATTTTATTAATATTTTTTTATCTCTTTCTACGGGATAGGCATTAGGCTCTGTGCTAGGTATTTAATAATAAATAATAAAACAGTCTGCTGGCAGGGCCTCTGTATTTCAAACTCATTTTTATTTTAGAATTCTCAGTAAGAAGTGTTCACTCTGGCTGAACACTCTACCTCAACCCACACACCACCATAGCAAGTCAAGAGCATTTGCAAACCCTGAACCCTCCCTCTCTCCATATGCTTCAACGATACTGATATACTTAAGCCAAACAGAAAGCCCTGGGGTTTGCCAGCATTAGTGATTGGAAGGAAGCCCTCTGGAGACTCTTTCCTATCACTACATTTGGGACTTTGCTTTCCCTTGATTCCCACATGCAATTATAGCAAATAAATATAAGTCAAAGCAAGCCATTTCTAACAAGGTGCCTGAGAGGATAAGAGAAACTATCACTACCTTGTCTCTACATATGACTGCCGAGCTCCTTGAAGAAATAGGAGTTACATGATTTCCTCAACATTTAATATTTCCTGAGGCCTTTCTAAGTGTCCTTTACTCTTCTAGGAGCTGGAGAGTCAGTGGTGAGAAAAAAAACAAAACAAAACACCCAACCAATCAAACAAGTACTTTGCATTACAGTGGGAAAAGGAAGAATAATCAAACCACAGGTTGCCTAGGTTATTTAAGAGGTTGGGGGATGACTTAGGGCTATGAAGAGCAATTTGTGTGGGTGACAGGAAGTGAGATGCCAGGCCAGGTGTGAGGAGGCATTTCAAAGTAATAGCATTTGAGCAGATGCCTGAATAAAGAGGAGGAGATTGGTGTGAAAGTGTTTGGGGAATTATCAAGCATGTACAAATGTCTTGAATCGGAAAAATATTCAAGAAACAGCAAGGAAGCTCTAATGACTGGGATAAAATGGGCAGAAAAATGAAGTGAGAGTGGTGAGCAGTGACCCTTCATGTATGGTGTAGTTATGCATAAAATTATTAAGTGTCACTTCCGACCAAGATAGAGGTGTAGGTAGACATGTTTTGCCTACTCACATAAGCCTAAGAAGGGTCACAACTAATCTCAAAACAAACACACAAACAAACAAAAAGAAACCAGAACTGCCAGAAAATCAAACTGTATGGAGGTCAGACAATCAAGGATTTCAAGAAGAAATATTCATCCAGATGGGTAGGAGAGTGGAGATGGGGAACCAGGGTGGTGGCAAGGCAGTGGCGGCAGCCAGCGGACCAGTCAGTCCCATATTCAAGTGTGGCAGATAAAAGCTGGGGAGGATACCTAGGGAGCGATCTCAGCCTCAGGCCAGACAATGGATCCCAGGGTTTCAGCACCAGGGAAGTAACACCTCATTGTTTCTGGCTGTGAAAACCAGTGGTAGTTGTGGGTGCAGAAAAAAACTGTACATCTCTCAGGAGAGTCCATTTAGAGGCCCCCATTGTCCTAGAATGTACACAAACCCACCCACTCTGTTACTGTGGTAATCATCATAAGGGGAGTAGCCAGAGGGTCACCAGTCACATGTAGGAAGTGGGTGAAGTGAGTGGAAAAGGAGTGAATGCTGAGCAAGTGGCATTGTTCCCTCTCTGATGCATCCCCACTTACAGCACCACAAAGCAGTGAAACAGGTTGCCCCGCACTAATGAATACTTAAGGCTCCACCCTTACAATGCAACAGGTGCACACAAACAGGTATTCAAAGCAGCTCTACTTAATACATAGAAACAAACACAGGGATCCTGCCAAATTGAGGAGACAAAGAAATATGGCTCAAATGAAAGAACCAATCAAACCTCCAGAAAAAGAACTAAGTGAAATAGAAAGAGCCCACCTAGTAGATGCAGAGTTCAAAACACTGGTGATGATGATGCACAGAGAAATGACTGAGTATGGCAAACACATAAAGGAAGAAATGAAAGCTACACTAAATGAAATAAAGAAAAATCCACAGGGAACCAACAGTGAAGGGAAGGAAGCCGGGATTCAAATAGATGAGTTGGAACATAAGGAAGAAATAAACATTCAACCAGAACAGAATGAAGAAACAAGAATTTAAAAAGTGAAGAGAGAATAAGAAGACTCTGGAACATCTCCAATAGTGCCAACATCCAAATCATAGGCATGTCAGAAGGAGAAGAGGAAGAACAAGAAATTGAGAACTTATTTGAAAAAATAATGAAAGAAAACTTCCCTAATATGGTGAAGAATATAGACAAGACAAACAATTCCAGGAAGCACAGAGAGTCCTAAAATGCTGGATCCAAAGAGGACCATGCTAAGGTACATCATAATTAAAATGCCAAAGATTAAAGATAAAGAGAGAATCTTAAAAGCATCAAGGAAAAAAAAGAAGAGAGTTACCTACAAAAGAGTTCCCCTAAGACTATCAGCTGATTTCTCAAAAGAAACTTTGCTGGCAAGAAGGATTCAAAGTGATGAAAAGCAGAAGCCTGCAACCAAGATTACTCTACCCAGAAAGCTGTCATTTAGAACGAAAGGGCAGATACAGTGCTTCCCACACAAGGTAAAGCTAAAGGAGTTCATCATCACCAAGCCCTTATTATATAAAATGCTAAAGGGACTTATTTAAGGAAAAGATAAAGATAAAAACTATGAACATTAAAATGACAACAAACTCACAACTATCAACAACTGAACCTAACAAACAAAAACAAACTAAGCAAACAGCTAGAACCAGAGCAGAATCATAGATATGGAGACCATAAGGAGGGTTATCAGTGGGTAGGGGGAAGGAGGAGAATGGGGGAAAAGGTACAGGGATTAAGAAGCATAATTGGTAGGTACAAAAATAGACAGGGAGATGCTAAAAACAGCATAGGAAATGGAGAAGCCAAAGAACTTATCTGCACAACCCATAGACATGAACTAAGAGGGGAGATTATTGGAGGGAAAGGGGCACCAGGTGGAGGGGGGCAAAGAGGAAAAGAATTAGGACAACTGTAATAGCACAATCAAAAAAATATACTAAAAATATTCATTGTATTTTAGTATGGTGGATTTGCAGTGGCCACAAATTCCTTATTGCCTGTCCCATTTCCCATTGAGAGGAGAGGTGTGTTTTTCCTCCCCTTGGATCTGGACTGGCTGGTAATGGCTTTTCCCAATGGCTATGGCAGATGTGATGCTCATCCAGGTCTGGACCTAGGCTTTAGGCGAGCTGCTGGTTTTTATTCTGGTCTCCAGGAACCCTTAAGTACCATGTAGAAGTCTTGCTAGAGAGACAACATGAAGATGCCCTGGACTACTTGATAAGGAAAGAAGTCTAAATAGGCCCAGTGGGACTCAGCCTTCCAATCTTTATTGCCAAGGGATCAGTCATGAGAGTAAAGCCATCTTGAATCTCCTGGATCAGAACAGCTTCACATTGAATCCTACTAAGTAATGCCAGCCAATGTCATGTGGAAAGGAATCACTTAGCTCAACCTTGCCTGGATTTGACCCACGAAATCAGGAGACATAATAGATCGCTGTTCGTCTTAGTCACCTTGGCCTGTTTTAACAAAGATTCTACACATTAGGTGGCTTGTAAACAACAGAACTTTATTTCTCACAGTTGTGGAGGCTGTGTAAGGAATGACACTCCAACCAGCGGAGCCACACCGGCCACAGCCAATAACAACTATTTACTGACATTTTTTGTCTTTAGCCTTGTCCTTTTTACTTGCTCCCAGGCTGGTGTGTCAACCATCTCTACTTGGTACAAACATCTCAAATACCTGATGGATATTTGAGAGTCAATAAGTTCATAACAGAATTTAGATTTCTGCCCTTTCTCCAAACCTCCTTCTTTCCCATTTATCCAGTGTTCAGACCAAAACTCTACTGCCTTCCTTGACTTCTCTTTCACACCTTGCTTCTAAATGATCAACAGATTATCCAAGCTTGACCTTTGAAATATATCTAAGGTGACATTATTTTTCATTTTCTCCAATTCCACCTTTTACTCCAAGTTCATTGTATCTCTCTTGCACTAATATGAGAACCTCCTAACTAATCTCCCTGTGCCACATATAAACCCTTATTCTTCACATAGCAGTTGGTCAGGTCATTCATCTGGTAACAAGCCTGCAATGGCTACCATTACATCAAGTGTCCTATTTTAAAATTATCTTTAAACTTAGTGGCTTAAAACAATATTATGGACTAAATTCTTGTGCTCCACCTCCAATTCATATCTTAAAACCCTATTCTCCCAATGTAATGGTGTTAGGAGGTAGGGTATTTGGGAGGAAATAAAGATTTGATGAGGTCATGAGGGTGAAGCCCTCATGAATAAGATTAGTGCCCTTTAAGAGCACCAGAGAGCTTTCATCTTCTCATTGCTCTCTACCATATGAAGGTACAATGAGAAGTTGGGAACCTGCAATCTGAAAGAGAAATTTCAGCAGCACTTGACTCTCCTGGAACCCTGATTTTGGATGCTCAGAATTGCAGCATGATCCTAGGCTCTCCTTGCTCTCTCACATGTACAGATTTGCCTCCTATTCTGAATGTTTTCCTTGACTAGCCCACTCCCTCCTCAGCTGTATCTTTCAGATGGGCACTCTTCCCCTGCCCTCTTCAAACTGCATCTCAGGGCCTACTTCCAAGAGACTCCATCCACCTCACACAATATGGTAGGAGTCTTCTCTTCAGTTTTCATCAGCTGCTTCCATCATAGTCCATGCATGAAGTACGCATATGGCTGGACTTTTCCAGGTGAGCATGAAGGAATAAGAGAAAAGCAAATAAATAGTTTCTGGTATATGCAGGTTCATCTTGGAACATGGAGGCCACACTGGTTAAGGAGAGGAATGAAATCCAGACAAGGGTGATGCTGCCTACACTGGTGGAGAGTCATACCGTAAGATCAGGTCACCTCCATCCGGGGGATCCTCCTCCCTTCCTAGAACTAGACTTGGGAAGACAGAAGCTCTGGCTAAAGACTATTCTTCAGGCTTTTCTCACTTTGGGCCAAAATCCTGAGTGCCAAAAGAATGAATTAATACAGCACACTTTCTTTGTGCCACACTTTATGCAGGTATTTTGTACCTATTATTCAACTATCTGAGCATTAAACAATGGATAGGTAAGGTAAATCTTGTTTTACCTATTTTTATATGTGAAAAAACTGAGGCTCAAAGAGAAATCATATGGTTAATAAGTGGTGGATGCAGAAAAAGGCTTCAAAGCCTGAGCCAATTCCACAATACCTCATTGTTGTACTTGTTAGATACAACTTGCATATCAGAGTGACTAATTAATTTAATCATGTGTACACAGAGTTTTGCAGTATGCAAATGTATATGTAAATGGTTATTTTAATTTATACAAACAAAGATGCAAATGTATCCGTAGGTTTACTGCAAACTGGTAAGATAGCTTTTCCTCAGTTGACCCATCCTTAGAGCTTCAGCAAATCTGAATCGTTCTAATATAAATAGACCCCAGCTTTCCATATGAGAGCTATTCATTTGGCATTTAAAATATTGAGTTTCTGACTCCCTGTTAAGGATATTTTAGACATCATGATGTTCTTCAGAACTAAGATAAATGTAAAAAACAAAACCTCTCTGGAATTTTCTGTCTCCAAATAAAAAAATTTAAAAAGAGAGAGAAAGAGAGAATCTCTGTCCGAGTGCTACCCTTGGGAATTCAGGCCATCACACATCTCTGGCCTTTAGCAACCTGATTTTTTTCATTACAGATTTACCTGCAGTTAGAGTGCTCAAGATGCACTTTCTCTGTTCTCAACACCCATATGCAGGTGAGTAGCAGGTAGCTTCATTTGAAAGGAAAATCAACTGCCTCCCCCTACATGCCACTCAGCTCTCTGGGGTCTAAGGTCTGAAGTCCAATGGATGTTTAGGGGTCACCATCAAAACGTAAGTCCCCAACACTCATCAACTACTAAACTCAGATGAAAATGCTGATTGAAAGGTATGTTAAGATAAGGTGGGGAGCCAATAGGGTAGAAATGGGAAAAAAAGACCCTAAATAAGAGGAAATTAACAAGCTGAAAAGCAAATGCTGCCTGGACTAGTGACTTCCCCAAGACCATATGCCTTCCACTGATGGCACTTTTCAGGGTGGGATTGGTGACTTTTCCACGCACCTCTACTCATACACCCTATGCTTTAGCACACCCAGCACTTGCTGAGGTTTCTCAACCAGACAGATATTGTCTTCCTCGTTCTGAGTCTTTCACACTCTGGTCCCTCTTCCTGGCTGGCTGGCTACTAGTTACCCACCAAGAGTCTGTGCCAGCACAGTTCCTGTCACTATTCCCCTTCAGGTGGGCTCTGTGCTGGCCACCTCCCTGCTCTGTGCTCCCCAGGCCCCTCTGGGAAGTGCCAGAAGACAGTGCGCCTGTTGATTTATTTCCATCTTCCCAGAATCTAGCTCAGTGTCTTAAACAAAGAGTTTTAATAAATATTTGAGTGACTCAATGAAATTCTATTACCGCATTTAGCACCTTGTCCAATAGCTGTTAGATGGTCTGTCCCCGGTCCCCATGAGACTGTTACATTTTAAAGAATTGTGTCTGTCTTTTCCTGCATCCCTGGGAGCTTGGCACAAAGCCTGGCCCACAAGGAATGCTCAATAAATAGTTTTTGAGTTAATTAATTAACGTAGGCAGAAGGCATCTCCACCGATAAATGGGATTACATTAATGGTGGGAATGGCCTCTCCTCCTTCCTGGATTGCTGGGTTCACGCTGGAAGATTGTGTGTAGCCACGCAGTTGACCACCTGCACTGACACACCCACAGTGAGTGACCCCATTAGCTGCGCTCTCTGCACCTAGTTAAACACCCAGCCCCATCTGCCTGCCGCATCATCCCAAAGCAGATACATATCCCTCCCTGCCTTCCCTTCCCTCCTTCTCCTGCTGCTCCTGGAATTAAGGTGAGGCAGGCCTGGCCTCACTCTGACACTCATTACTCTGGTATTGATGGCCTTCCACCTTCCTGTTATTCTGTGAAGATTAGAAAGCAGAGACCTTTCATGGGCAAGGGAATGGGTTTTGTCAGTATTCAGTGCGTAAGCACAGAAAGTATAATAAATGCTGGCAGTCAATCGAATATGACATGATAATGAATGTTAACATCATGTGCCCCCTTTGCCAACAGAGGGGAAAGTCATGTTAGATTACAGCTGCACACAGGCGCAGTGCGATTTCTATTTGCCTCTCTCTCTCCCTCCGTCTTTGCCAGGTTTGACCTCAGTGCCTGCTCAGCTCCACTTCTCTATCCCCAGCTTCACCGGCCAGCATGACTCTGAGACACCGCTTCAATTCCCAGGGCTCCCCAGATTGCCTGTAAGAAGCCTGCCCTCTGATGGAATTTCCCTCCCCACAGCTTAACACAGTCCTGCCTGGAGTGCCTCCTGCAGCCCCTTGAGTCTGAGTAGGTTGAGTGGGGTAACACCCACAGAATGCACCGGGGTGTATGTGTGTCCGTGTGCATGAATTCCAAGTTCAATGCCAGTTTCGTGTAAGTCACGGGGCAAGACCCCTGCTCTTCCCCGACACAATGCATATGAGACTAAAGCAGCTACAACCTGTTCCTTGCCTTGGTTTCCCCTAAGCAGCTTGGTTTCAGGTGCTTTGCCTGCTGTTTAAATAGAGTTGAAGAACTAAAATCCCATAACCTAATTCCCCAAATCAGCATTTGCTCAGCTGCCATCCATATTAATACAGGTAATAATATTTTTTAAATATTTTATTTATTATTTTTAGACAGAAGGGAAGGAAGAGAGACAGAGAGGGAGAAAGACATCAATGTATGGTTGCCTTTCACCCACCTCCAGCTACAGATCTGGCTGGAGATCTGGCTTGCAACCTGGTTTTGTGCCCTGGCTGGGAGTCAAACCAATGACCCTTGGGTTCGAAGGCCAGTGCCTATCCACTGTGCCACCCACCAGCCAAGGCTAATAGGTAATAATACTTAAATGTTTTGAAAAATCCTGTATCATTCACTCCATAAAGATTTCTTACAGAAACATCCTTAGCAGCCTCAGGTCCCCTCCACCAGCCACTCTGCACCTGTGCTCCTTGGTCGACCCAGACATGTGGCAAGCGGCCTTTTATCACGGAGCTAAATGTAACCTTCAACTAACAGTAATCATTAACCAACCATGATATGTTAAGCCATTTAACCAACGTTACACACATAATATGTATTGTATATAGCAATACATAATGTATATAATATTAACAATATATATTATTCTAAGTGTCATAACCAGAGAACCATGAAGTGTCCAGGGACAGCATCAGTCTGTCCACTCTACCCATCAAGCAATAATATAAGGAGTCACTGTGGACCACATAACCAGGCCTTGTTTGTCCTCTTTCTGGGGCATCTCCAATGCTCCTCAGGAGAAATCGATTGAAGATACACAAGGCTTGCTTTAAAAGCTTCAGGTAATGGAACGGTAAAAAGGAATGGCTAAGTTAATAATAGCATTATGATTATTGGCATATGATTACCACTGCCGTATCATTTACAAAGCACTCTTGTTCCCAGTATTTCACATGGTCTTCGAAATAAATAAGTAAATAAATAAAGTCAGCATTAATAGTACTACTAATTTTACAGATGAAAAAACTGATGTGACTTAATCAACATCCACAAGTACTTAAATATTTTAAATACAGACTAAAAAGAAGGTCCCCAAACAACCAAGTTAAATATAATGGCAATGATAATGCTAGTGTTACTAAGACGCCACTTGACAGTTTTAAGTTATTTCCACATACAGATTTAAAATTAAATTGCACAAAAAGGCAGAAATTTTAAAGTACATCTCTTCAACCCAATCATCCCATATCTTGATATTTTTCGTAGCGAAATAAACCAAATACTTGTTGCCAACTTCAATGCTTTAATCCATAACGTGCCCAAACCTGTGATTTGTGCAGTGTTCTGTGATTTGAAAAAATTCCTTCCTCCTTTTCCTCACTGTATCTCTTAGAGCTCCCTGTTCCTTGGTCCCCTGTACCCTGTCAGGATCTGTCAGTCCTGTCAGGGTCACTGTCGTTAGAGGGAGAAGGGACCTGGGAAAGTATCTAACTTCATCCCTCTTTTTAAATGTAAGTAACCAGGAAGTGAGATAACATGCCCAAAACCAGTGAGGTAGTTAGTAGTAGCAGGGCCAGAACCCTTGGAAATTAAATAATTTACACTTACAGGTAAAGATGGAGCGGGGGTACTGGGAAAAGCACCCTGGAGTCATCAATTCTGGACTTGATTTCCCCCTGGCACCAACTAGGCATCTGGCCTCGGGAAAACCACTTTCCAAACTAGTCCTGAGGTTCTGCTTCTGTAAAAGTCATCCAGAAAGACTTTTCTGGGGTTGGATGAGATGGCAATTGTGATAAAAAAATTATACTCTATAAACTGTACAAAGTTTACATACATTCTAGGCATTGTTATTTGGACTGCTAGCTTAACTGCTTTCCAAAGGATTTGCATTTTAAAAGATTTTAACCTGATAACAATTCTGGAGGTAGGAATCTGGAAATTCTCGTTCCAAACTGGTGGGAACAGGAACAGCAACAAGGATCTGGCAAGATCAAGATCTATTAAAATTCAAAATATATGTGCACTTTGCCTATAAACCACACTTATTAGCACCTTGACCTAAAACTGAAGTAGGGTGCTAATGGGCTAATGAACGCATGTGCAACGAGGTTCACAGCCGCATAGTTTGCGGCGACTACAGTGGAAAGAACTGATGCACCCCCGACAGGAGGATGGGGAAACGAACCGTACAATACCCACACCGCAAAGCATCATCGTTCAACTAATACAACGAATGTGCTCCTGTTCGATCCATAGCTATTGACCCAGAGGAAGCTCTGTGATACACGCTTAAGAGAAACACAAGTTTTACAGAGAAATGTACTTACTGGATTTTGGTTTTCTAAAACCATGTCTAAAATAAGCCCCTCTACTTGTGTCGACAAAAGAGCAAGGGAGGGCGAAAGCAGGAGACAGAGTAGAAAAGGCAGAGAGGACGCAAGGAGGAGGTCTTGTTAACTAAAGGTAATGAGCGCTCAGGACCGTTAGCCAATGGGAAAATAAATTCAAAACCAAGTTGTCCTCAAAACATCAAACATGATCAAAGGCAGGAGTCTCTCCTTTGGTCGTGGCACCCCTGCCCGCGTCTCCCTCTTTGTTCAGAAGGCCCCTCGCTTCCTGTTCCTCAATGTGAAATACAGGTTCCTGCAGCTTCTGAGGCCGGTCCCAGCCTGGCCCAGCTCTGCAGGGAAGCAGGCATCCAAGGAGAAGAACATCCATGTTTTTGGCTTTACCACTGTCTCACTCTCGGTTTCTCCATTAATATTTAGGGTGGAGCCTAAAGCTCAAACCCAGATTGTAAAAGGAGAGGCAAGCTGTCAAGTGTTCTTGTCAATAACGTTGCACTGTCGGCAGCACAGAGCTGATGGGCCTCCGCACGTAATTACCAATACAGGTGGTTGTTTTAAGAAATAATATTTTTTAAAAATCATAATAAAATGCTCATCGCTGGCAGAGAGGGCTGCATTTACGTAGGCCAAGCAGCCAGATACAAGAGGAACCTCCGACAGGGAAGGATTCAGCATGTAGTTGCAGAAACAAATTTCAGTTTTATTTGGGAAGCCCACGTGGCAAGAAGGTGGGGCAGCTGGGCAGCAAACAGGCGCAGTGTCGAAACTGTATAATCTTAGAAGTTGTTACTTCAAGGCCACTGCGAGCTGAGCTATTCATATTCCAGCAAAGATAGCTGTTGCTGACTTCTCAAATGCCAACATACCTAGAAAGCTTTCTCCTACCCCATAAATAATTGTTTCTCTGTGCATCCTTACTGCTTTATTATACTCCTTCTGGTCAACATCCACCATTATATGGCACTATTGTTATTTACTTAAGAGGATTTTCATCTTTATGTCAGCCCTTCCTCACGCAGCTTGGCAGGGTCGGGTCCTGACAAGGGCTGGTCCTTGCTAAATGACCCTGACCTTCTCTCCAGGGCACTTCGCAGGCATGGCCAAGGTTACGGAGCCCCTGGCTGGCCATACAGACATGTGAATTCCAGCCCCAGCTCTGTGTCCAACCTTTCCGTGCTTTCAGACAAATCACTGGTTTCCCTTGGGTTAGTTTATCCATCTATATAAAACAAGCTCAGCGTAAAATATTGAGAGTGGAAATAAAAAGTAAGGAACTGATGAGAAAAGTCATGAGCAAGTGTCAGGAAGTCACATCCCCTGTCCCTCAGTCCCCAAACTCCCTTGTGCAGGAGCAAACTCCTGCCTCTCCAGAGGGAGAGAGGTCAGGTTTCTCCTCTTCACTGAAGCCTCCCTTGCCTATCCAAAGAGAGTTGGTACTCACTTTTCTACTCTATGGTTATTTACTTAGAACTCCTTTTATCCACTATACTGTAAGTTCTTTGAGAGAGGGGTGGGTGTGTGTGTGTGTGTGTGTGTGTGTGCTAGGGGAGGGTGGAGATGTATATTTTTATCTGTAGCTTCTCCAGGGTCTAACATAGTACCTGGCCAATCATCAGCACCCAATAAAAATTCTATTGGTGAATAAGTGAGTGGATGGATGAATGAACAGAGGGAGGGAATGAGGGAAAATTTTGTATCTTAGGTTCTGGTTTGGTTAAAATGCCCCTGAGCTGATCTAATAATAGAACTGATATCTTCATGTTATTTGCTGATATATAAACTGTGAAATAGCATGAAAGTTCTCTATGATTCTGGGACTTTAAATTTAAATATAATTCCTCTCTTACTCTTCCCTGGTTTAAATTAATCTCACCCGTCAGCAATATCAGGATGAATCACAATTATCTGTAGAATGTTTTCCCAAATATGGGTGGGAAGGAAAAGAAATGCCTGTTATGTGCATTATATATGTGCATTTCATTTGATTCTCTAACAACCCTCTAAGATGAGTATTATTAAGTCCATTTTATGGGTGAGAAAACTCAAATCCAAGAGGTAAAAATTTCATCTATGGTCATTTCGCAGCAATGTCAGACCTCTGCAAAGTCACAATTCACCAGAAGCCAAACCTAGTGGCCTGTAAAATACCCATAAGATAATGGTTTCCTGTTCATTTCTATAGAAAAATCATAAAGATTAGGCATTACCAAATGTTTCCCACCTGTGTCTTTGGCCTACCCGCCAGACCTGCCTTGACTCTGTCCAGCTGGAGCGGGTAGTAAGATACCTAGTAGGAAGGTACCAAAAGCCTGCCTACCCATCTCCCTGGAGTGAGGGGTTCTGCACTATGGAACCCCACCTGTGGTGGCCTGCTCAGTGGGCATGAAGGGGCCATGCTGCATATAAATGGGCTCTTTCACTTAGCAGGAGGCAGGTAATTTCTTTTGTCCCTGCTGATGCATTATTGATTGTGATGAATGTCTGAGTGGGAGACCATTCCAGGAGCCATTAAACAATAATTTCATCTCCGGTGGGTAATTGATTGTCAGGGGTTCTCAGTGGCCAGTTGTGAAATGGTGAATGTTTTTATTTGGGGAAGGGTGTAAAGGGAAGATTGCATGATTTATTTATCAAATATCAAGCCCCGTTTTCAGCAACAGGAAGCTGAGATGTGAAACTGGCCTTCCCTGAGATTCAGGCAGCCCATTTCCAGAGGTCAGATTTCTGCTCTGGGAATCCTTAGGGACATATCAGGGACTCTCCCATTTACCACCTCCCAACTGCTATCTCTGCTAGCCATCCTCCCCATCCAGCCAAAAAAATCTTGGCACTGACTTTCAAGAATTATCCCTCCTCCGCTCTGATCTCACAAGCCCACATCTACCCTTAAAACTCAGATGTGCATCTCTTAGTACAGGACAGCTTAGAGCTACTGAGTCCCTGATTTAGGGGTCATGTAATGCCTTTCTATTGGCCTTTCTGACTACCCAGTTCCTATTTATTCCCTAAGCCCCAGCTGACATCTACTGAGGGAGCCCTGATCCACCTGCCTCCCCAGGGGAAAGTTTTAGTTATTCCTGCCTCTGTATTCTACAGCAATTCGTTCAGGTCTCTACCATAGAACCATGATATTATGTGCTGAATATTTGTTGACTTTCTGTCTCGATAATACGGTCAGTGATTCTTAACCTTTTCTAGATGGCAAACTCCTTACAGAATTTGATTTTAAAAAATCTATGAAACTGCTCTCTAGGAAAAAAAAATGTGAGTATCTTGGCAGAGATATAAAATATTATACACAGTATTAGAGTGTTCACAGATCCACTGCAAATCATTTATGGAGCTCAGGTGAAGAACCTCTAGCGTGACTCAGCTGTCTGAGGCCAATCTTAGTTCACCTTTGTGTCTCCAGGCACAATGTAATGCGTGGCACACAGTAGGTGTTAACAAATGCTTGGCTGATGGGCACAGACTATCTCTATGAGCTGCTATGGCAGTTCGAGGACATGCGTGTGCAGGTTTCACTGGGAGTTGCGTTCTTCATGTGTTATTGAATTAAGAGCTGGGAAGTGGCGTCTGGAGCTCTGAGGATGGAAGTGATGCTGTCATCCTGGGCTGGTCTTGGTTCTATGTTTTTGCATTTCATAAATGAAGAGCAAGGGGATCAAAAAGGGCCTGAGTACTAGCACAGTGTAAAGCTTTGTAGACTGAACTGGAAACTCCAGACCAGAACCGAAGTGCAGAAATTAAGATCAAGGAATCTTAATTACCCAAATCTCTGGGCCTCACTCTTCTCATTTTTGTTTTTAGGATTAGTAGAGTTAGTCAAGAAGCTAGGACACAATAACCCTAACTGCAATTAAGCAAACTAACAGCAAAGTCACCAGACTAGCTCATAACCTGGACTTTGCTCTCAGCCCCCATAAATGTGATTCCCTGTGTTCCCTGGAACTACTTTTCTTACGGCAGGAACATTTCTCAGTCTGCAGCTCCTAAAGTCAAGAGCTGCTACTGAAAAGGTTGTGTAACTTCATATAAAGAATGCAGATTCTGGTCCTGGCTGATGTAGCTCAGTGGATTGGCACTGGCCTGCGAACCCAAAGGTCACTGGTTCGATTCCCAGCCAGGGCACGTAACCAGGTTGCAAGCCAGGTCTCCAGCCAGGTCCATAGCTGGAGGCAGGTGAAAAGCAGCCATAGTACATTGATGTTTCTCTCCCTCCCTGCCTTTCACTCTGAAAATAATGAATAAAATCTTAAAAATAAATAAATAAATAAATAAATAAGAATGCAGATTCTGGAATAAGGGCACCCATATTTGAACATTAGCTCCAATGCTTAAATATATGATCTTGGGCAAGTTATTAAACCTCTCTATGCCTCAGTTTACATGCCTATAAAATAAAAGCATCACAATTCCTACTCTGTAAGACTAGGAGTGCTTTCCCTATCTGGTGTGGCTCAATGGACTGAGCACTGGCCTATGAACCAAAGGGCTGCCGGTTCGATTCCCAGTCAGGGAGCATGCCTGGGTTGCATGAGAGGCAACCACACAGTAATGTTTCTATACCTCTCTTTCTCCCTCTTTTCCTCTCTAAAAATACATAAAATATATATTTTTTAATTTGTTGAAAGGATCGAAATAAATGCAATCATCTTTTTTCCCCTATCCTTCATAAAAATAAAAATAAAGAAAAAACCGTGAGGGCTCAGCACATACCAGCACTGATTAAACGTTAGCTGTTACTGTTATTCCAGGATGGGTTTGTAGGTATTTATTGTTAGCGCAGGGGTTTTTGGAGCATACTATGCAGAAGGAAAGGCTTGTTGAATTGCTTGGTGTTGGTCAGATATCAGTCAGCAGCAGTTCCCATATCAGGACCACGCTGTCCTTCTTCCAAAGATAACAAATTAGGCTCTTCGACAAGTTCCCCGTCACAGAGATCACATTCTCTCTACATACAAAGCAGCCAGCCCTCAATGTTGTCCTCAAACTTCCACTCCTGGAGCTGTTCTAGGCAGCTCCAGCCCACAAGGAAATACGCTGGTCTCTGGATTTCCTGATGCAGCGGCTGTATATAAATGTGTATCTTCTTGGCGGTCATACACTGTTTAACATTGATTCTCTGTTTTATGTATTAAATTTCCCAAAGACTGAACAATCCTTCAGAGCAGTTAAGTGCATGTCATCTTTGGCTTAGGGTTTGTCAGCAACTACCATGTGCCCCTTGGACTGCCCCCCCCCACCCCCATTTATTGGAAAGAACTCTGGACCCTAAATCAAAGACTTAGGTTTTCATTCTTTCCCACACTGGTCTGGGATCCTAGGCAAGACACATGTGTATGAGACTGTAAGTTGCTCATCTAATACCTGTTATCTACTTCATCCCTGATAATAAAACTACTGCTTTTGGTTTACATGGAGCCACTTGGAATAAAGACAATATTTTCTAGTGTCCCTTCGAAGCTAGGTATGGCACGTGACCAAGTTGTGAGTGAGATTTTTCCCTTTCTTGTGCTATTTCTCCCTTCACTGCCTGGAATTCATATATACCACAGTTGGAGCTGTTTCTAGCTACCCTCACGGACCATCTGAATGAGGGCCACACCTCATGATGGCAGACAGAGCTTATCTGCCTAACAATTTCATCAGCCATTATACAGCTCTGGACTGCCTGCTTCCAAACATTATTTGAAGTGAGAGTGAAATAAATACCCTTCTTTTTAAATAATAGCTATTACTTGGGATTTTGTGTTCCTTGCAGCCTCACTCTAATCCTAACTAAATGCTCTAAATCCTAGGTTTCTCATCGCTGCAATGCAGATAATAATTTCTAGCTCCTTTACACATGAAGGAAATGTGAAGCATGCAAACTTGTTGTTACGGTGGAAGTTGAATTTTAATACTTAGTGAAGAAATGATAAGAAGAAAAGTACAAGGAGCGGGGAATGAGAGAGAAAGATTAGTGATTCCTACAGACACTGGGGTTGCATTTCGGAATGCATCAACCAGGGATAAGGGTTAAGTTAGCCTTTCAGTATCTTCAGATTCTAACCAGCACAAGATATTTTTATAAATCCTCACCTGAGGATATGTATACTGATTTGAGAAAGAGAGAGAGAAACATTGTTGTGAGAGAGAAACATTCATTGTTTGCCTCTCATATGCATCCTGGCCAGGAACCAAACCTGCAACCTGGGCATGTGCCCTGACTGGGAATCAAACCTGCAGCATTTTGGTGTATAGAACGATGCCCCAACCAGCAGATCCATCAGCTTGGGTGAGAGGAAGCCCTGGCTGGAAAGATCAGGAAGTTAGTGCAAAGAAGGCCAAGTAGGAAAAAAAAAAAAAAAATGGCACCTTGGTGTCATTTTCAATAAACTTGAAGAAGCAAAGGGGAGGAAAGCAATCTTTAATGTCGAGAAGCAGCGTTTATCTCTACTGTCTGTGAGAGGTTGATTTATCATGGCTTTTTTTCCTCGCTCTCCTTTATTTATTTATTTTTTTTATTCACTACTCCATTATCTTGTCAGCAGGTACCAGCGCCTCTCCCAAAACCCTCTATCACCTTTGTCCAACCATCTCCTGGAAGGCCTTTCTTAGCCTTGGCCCATTCCTCAAGGACCCTGGTCCTCTGAGATTGGAGCTCCTGCTCCCACTGTAGCAGATGGACTGACAGAGATTTCTGGGGATGCCAGGTACCAGCCTCTGGTTTTTGAGGAGCCTGGTCCTCTTCTTCTGCCTCCAGGCCTTAATGATTCATACTTCTCTCCCATTGTACATCTGCGTAAATCCCCACCCATGGTGGCTCTGCGAGGGTGTTTTCTACCCACCTTCTCCACACACTTGCATTGGTCCCTGAGGCAGGAGTGTGTCTCATGACAACAGGTTTGTTTGTTTTGCTTTAAAATGATTTCAATTAAAATGTGTTAAGCCTGCCGGTCAATACTTACACTGTCAGTTAATACCTTTGTGGCGTTTCCAGTGTATCTATGCTGACGTTTTAGAGTGTCAGCCATCTCATGGCCATCACGTAATGTGACTGGAGTCCCCTGCCTCAGAGTTCTCTGTTTTCCACCATGTTTCTCTGTCTGTTCATCGGTCTAGGATAACATAGGCTAAAGAGTCAGGTGGGCTGTTCCTGCGAGCCTCCCCCTTCTACCCTACCAGCCCTCTTGTGCTGATAACACCTCTTTGTTCTAGACCCATTGTCTGCAAGGAAACATAGACACTCCCCACCATACTTCACTAAGCCTGTGCCTAACGTACTGCTACTTGTTTGGTGGAGGATCCAACGGGTCCCCTTCAGCCCAGAGGCTGTTCCCGCACATTGGCGTCCAGGGTGTTTTGTCTTCAGACATCAATGCAGCAACCAATTTCCCATTACAGACCCATTGCCTCTCTGGAGGGAGTGAGTTTCCAGTTTCTTTTCCTCCCTGCTCCCGTAGGTGCATGCGAGGGGGAAGACATGCAAGACAAAATCTAACCCTGGTACTTTGTAAGTGATTTGTGTATGTTTGAAGGAGCAGGATCTTTGCATTATTTTTTCAAGAAAAAACCTGAGGAACAGAGAGTTTAAGGCACTTGTCGAAGGGCACTCGGGCAATAGGTGACAGAGGCAGAATTTGCAGGTCCCTACGTGGACCCTGACTGTACAGAACAAAACGGAGCTATTCTGACCTAAGTGCCTGAGAAATGTTGTCCTTCTCTCTGAAGTCTTCCCCTCTTGACACCCCTCCATGCCCCTGTCTCCAGCAACCCCACAGGACCCTAGGATTCCATTAAAAAGTCCTGGAACAACAGAACAGAATTTTAAAACAACAAACTTGACTTTGTTAGCTCTATCCCTCTCATAGAAACATGAGCTCATTTCTGTCCTCTCCAAGGAGAGCCCCAAAGCAAGAAGTGTCCCTTGTTTAAAGAAACAGCACACCAGGTATTCTCACTCCCATCTCCTCTACACCCCCTGCCCCTCCACTGTTTGCCAACACATAGAGGGTTCTTTCCTCTAGATTAAAAAAAAAAAAAATCAGCCCTGGCTGGTGGCACAGTAAATAAGACTCCAGCCTGTGAACCCAAAGATCGCTGGTCCTATCCCCAGCCAGAGCACATAACCAGGTTGCAAGCCAGGTCTCCAGCCAGGTCCATAGCTGGAGGCAGGTGAAAGGCAGCCATACATTGATGTCTCGCTCCCTCTCTGCCTCTCTCCCTTCCCCTCTCTCTAAAATTATAAATAAAAATCTTTTAAAAAATCAGGCTACATTTTACTCCTAACCCCCTCAAGTGTTGGAGGTTTTATTAATCATTCTTTGTATTACCTAGTGACCTATCCCCAGATTTTTCAAGAACTTTATACAATAGAGAGCCCAGATCTCTTCATGTTCATTCTTTCAGCAAATGGTTAATTGGCATCTACTAGGTACCAGACTCGGGAAGTGATTGAATGCTCAGGAGCAGAAATGATGGAGACACGAGTCCGGCCTACCAGAACTGCAGGGAAGGAGGCCCTGTAATCACACGAGCTAGAGAAAAAGTGACAACAGGCCGCCTGGTGCCAGAGGGTTGGAAAATGACCTCCTGGTGGTTTCTATATGCTATTTTGATTTTCTACACGGGCCCCCCCCCCCCCCCGAATCTTCTGTGCTTTTTAAAAATGATCTGGCCCCAAGAACATTGCGAAACATTTGTTGAGAGTGTCAAGCCACGACCTTGTTGCAAACTCTGCCTCTGTTGCTTGGCACCTGTGTGTGGTTAGACACACAGGTTAGAGAGTTTAGGTGCCTTAAACTCTCTGTTCCTGTTTTCTCTTCAGCAAAGGGTTGCCAGGAAGAGGATTAAATTAAACAAGGTTGTAAAGTGCTGAGAACAGTCTCTGGCATGCAGTGAATTATCAAGAATGGTGAGCTTGTGCTACGCTGGTCTCTGGTGTCTCTGGGACAGCTGGGATCTTGAATGAATGGACTTGCCCACCTTTCCATGCCCGGGTCCACCTCAGCATGCTGTGTTCCTTTGTGTCCCTCAGTCCACTGAATCTGTGCTTCTGTCATTCTGTCTTAGTAAATCCAAAGGAGAAACTGCCTAAGATCCCAACCACCCAGCTCTGGCCAAGGGGTCTTTTATTATTTGAGTCAGTGTCTGTTTGAAGCAGAGCAGTTAGAAGAAAGGTAGTTGGAGCCCCACTTTATTTTCTAGTGATTTTGAGATTTCTCAAGAGGGATAGGGCATACAAACATCCAAACATGGCCTAGGGCTTAGTGAAATATATCTTGACACTCTGTCTCTGAAACTTCCCTCCTCAGGTAATTCCTGAGCACATTCTCTTTACGTAGAAGGCATTAAATGGCCCTTGAAATTCAACATCAATAATGTTTTGTTAACATGGGAAAGGTTTTAGTTGAACAACATTATATATAATAACATTGTGCATTTCAAACTTGGCTTCTCTGGATTTTGCTCTTCCTCCAGTGACTCTCAGGTTGCTCTCTGCACACACACAGAGACCCACAGACCTGCAGTTAGTTCTCCAGCTAACGCAGGTGTGGGCCATTCGGAGGTAAGTCATTATAATATTCCATTGTGAAAGGATCTTAGAGACCAGTCTGAGCCTCTCTCTCTCTCTCTCTCTCTCTCTCTCTCTCTCTCTCTCCCCCCCCCCCTCTCTCTCAGCTAATGAGGAAACAGAGGCCCAGAAAAGGCACATGACCCTACCAAGGCCACTAGTGGTACCTGGTCCCTTTACCCTCATCATGAAAGTCTGAGTACTGATCATTAGGAGGGGCCCGTCATCTCCAAAACCCATGATAATCTTCATGTGGAGGGATGAGCTTTTAAATCTGCAAAATGAACATAAGGAGAGAACTGTTGCAAGCAGTAAATGGGATAATGCATTTAAACACCTCCTCACAGTGGCAGGCGCATTAAAATGCTATAAAAAACAATGTCACCTGCGCCAGACCCAAGATAAGATGCTTCCACAGACGTTATCACGCAGTCACCTCTTTGTACCACTCTGCTAAGTTCTGTAGCTTCCTGTCTTTGTTGCTTATCAATTAATTAATTCAGCCTGCAAAGCAAATATTTTTCTTTAGTTCATACTATATGTCAGGTGCTAAAATGAATCAGAAATAGTCTCATCCAATGCCCACAGGTAAAGTAATATAGCACCATGCAGCGTAAGGCACCTACCACAGAGGCTCCAGGTCACTGTGTGCGGTGGTCTTTGGACCTGCTCACCGGTGGCCTGTCTCCCTACCGTCAGTGTGCACAAAATGCTGACACTTCCTCATCCCTATTTCTTTGGCCAATGAGAATGAAAGAGATAGACTTCACCAAAGGGTGACGGACACCTCCTCTCTTTACCTCTGGCATGTTAAACAGCCACATGGGAGATGATGGCTCCTCCCTAAGCCTGGTCCCCACTGACAATCAATGCTGTCGAGTGTAGGCAAAAAATAAAACATTGCATAAGTTGGTTACCACAGCATTAATCTGACTTACCCTGGCTGATCCACTCCAGAAGGACGAAGATACAAGATTTCCTGTTTTCTCTTTAGGATCCCTTCCACCATCTCAAGATGGTCTTTCCTACACTCCACACTAGCCCATGACTGACTGCTTCTTTCTTCTAACATTCAAACATTTGCCAGCCTGAAAACTCACATAACCCCACCCCCAATGCCAGGCCCTCTTTAGACTAACACATGATCATTAAGTGAGGGGGCAAAGAAACATTCAGAACCTCCTCCCTTCCTCCTCCCCACACCCTGTCCGCTGGCCTCTGCCTAGGCGAGCAATAGATAAAGCAATTGTGTTTTAATAAAGAAAATTGATTTCCCTTTTCAGCACTTTAACAAATGGCTGTGCACACAGATCTCTAAAGATTTATGCCCACAATTTGCAAAATTATTTCTCGATCGATCAGCCCATGTTTGGTTTTTGTAGGTTCACTCAATTAAGTAGTAACATTCAGGTAGGTAAAAGAGTCAAACCTATGAAGTCCCTGGTAAAGGCCCATAGATGTTGAATTCTATGACTGAGGGACTTCAGATGTGTTGGTGAGATTCTTGGGACCTTACAGGGCAGGCAAAGAAGATACTGGGGAGCCTAGGACAGGAGGTGACATGCTGCTGCAGAGTAGGGAGACTGACATTAGAATGCCACACTGCTGTTGGCTTGGGGCTGCTCAATCCCATAAGATAATGGCAAAACCTGAGCCTTAGGTCTGACAAGGACAAAGAAACACCAGGGTGGATCAGGGTCAGGCTATAGGCCGTCTTCTCCACATGGCCCACCCTCACCCTCTTTCAAGTTTATTGCAAATAATCCAACAAGCAAAGCTCTGAAAAAGCCTGCATTTTAGAAAAAGAACTCAGAAGGGTAGCCATCAAAAGATTAACAAATTTTCTTGGGCTGGTAAAATAGAGATGGTTTTTATACCCAGAAGGCTTACCTGTATTTTATAATTGTCTGATGGTGACCCCTTGTTATCTGCGTAATAAATAAAAACAAAAGTTATTTTAATCCAATCATCTACGTGGTCCGTGGCTTAGTACGAACTCAACACGTATGTGATTTTGCAGAGACTTCTAACTGAAAACATGTTTGTTTCCTTAACAACTGTCACACTGCTAAGTTACAGGCCAAACAATAATGCAAGGAAACATAGAAAGGAGAGAAGGAAGTAAAAGAAAAACATCCTGTGAGCATGTGTGCAGGCAGGGGCTGGGTACTGAAGACGAGGATGAAAATCAGAGTTCTTGGCATCAAAATACTTCCCTTCTGAAAGCAAAATAAATGTACATTGTGGCCCAAGGTCCTTGGCCAAACTAGGAATCAGGGAAGAGGGAAGCTATTGATCCTGCAAGAAAATAAAACAGGGAGAAGAGTAAAGAAAGGCATCTTGAAAAATGTGGCATTCGAACAGGAGACTGGGTGCAAACAGGAAACGGCGAAGGAAGGGATTTAGCCATCCCTCTGTCTGAGGAAGACTCCTACAGAATGCAGCTGTTTTCAAGGCTCAAGAAAATGAGGGGACTGTGGTGCGGAATTCTGGGCCCTGAGACATGCAGTAGGTAGGTATTTGGGCAGAAACAGATCGGGCCTCAAATCAAGCTTGGTCTGGAGCACCTGTTTCACATCCTCAGGAGGATGACATCCCTGGGGTGGGGCTGGGGCCTGTGTTAGCAACAAGATCCACCTTCCAGCGGGAGGGCGCAATGCAAAGTAGCTGACAACTAATTACTTTTTCGGCGGGAAGACAGCTCTCTCTTCCGAGCAAATATGGACACAGTATGCAATTCTAGGAACTCTTTGTGCCGTTACTTGTATAATTTGGTGACATTTGTTCTTTCAATCCTCCAACAAGTATTTCCTGTACTCATTCAACAAATATTGATGTGCAGACATGTTTAACAGATGCTTAGCGACTACGTGATCTATACCACTTAGAACCCGCCACATGGCTCTGAGTCATTCAAAAACGAAAGAAAGAAAGGCAAATTGTAAATCATGATCCATGAAGCCTCTGTGATCCGGTCCCATACAACCTTCCTGAAATCATCTCTATCACTCTCTTTCCATCTTTCTCCCCAACTACAATACATCTGCCACCTTTGCCATTCCTCAAGCAGCTAAATAGGTTTCTATTTCGCACTTGGTTACTTTTCTGTTTCTAGCACCAAGACCTCTCCAACCTCCATACATAAAACAGAAGACAGACATCTTCCACATATCAGCCCTCGGATAGCCTCCTTGGGCCCATAAAATGCCTTCAAGCCTCTGTTGAAAGGTCACTTTGTCCAAGAAAACATCCCTCACCAGTAGCTAATCAGAGTACCCATTTTTCATTACTATCCAACCTCTTTACCATGCTATAATTTTCCATAGTATTTAAAATAATTGTCATAATATCTGCTAATTGTGTACTGCCTGTTCTCCCCCATTACAGTGGAAGCCCATGACAGCAGAGACTATTTACTGTTGCATTCCCAGTATCTAGCATTGCCTAGCATGTAGCAGTTACTCAATAAATATGCATTCAATAAATTCACGAATGTGGGGATCAGGGCTGGGACCAGTGGTAGTTGCGGTAATAGAGTGGGTTTCTGCACTGCTCACCCCTTTTGTGACCAGCCCTATTTCTTCTTTTGAAGGAAAGCCCACTGGCGAATCTGCAGACTGACACAAAGAAGCGGCTGAGTGAGCCTCCCAGGCCTGGCTAGTGTCAGAGACAAGACACAAAACTAAATGATCCATTGTTGGGTTACGGTCTGGCAGTTCTCATCTAACCTGCAAGTGCCAGGTAATTGGGTTGGTAATGGGATCTGGAGACTTTGACCTTGAGGTCACTGCCTCACTGTCCAGCCTGAGGGACAGCAGCAGCTGAAAGTCATTGCTCTTAGGGAAAACTTCCAAGATCATTTCGAATCTGGGTTTCAGTGTAAGGCTGTGCCCGGTTTTCAAGGAGAGAGCTTGCAAGCTTGTTTCTACCCTATTCGCACTTGTGACCCCCTAGAAGGTAATGTGAGACTTCAGCTTACCAGTTCAGGAGCATAGAGGAGGATGCCAGCCCTGCTCGGACCCAGAATCACCAATTTTCCTCAGGATGACCCCAAACTGCCTCAAGAGGCCACTGCTCCAGCAGGAAGCTGGGCTGAGACTTTACATCTATCTGCGGTTTGACTTTTCTTATATAATAACTGAGGGGGAGGGACAGTGGCCCTAAGAATCCAATTATTCTACCTGGTCGTAAACAATCAGGGAAACACTACACCGCTGAAGACTGAAAAATGTGGTTTTGAATCCTGGAGTGCCCCTTCCTGGCTGTGTGACCCTAGAACAATTAGTTAACTGCCTTTCCTTTGTCCCATCTGTAACCTGGGGGAAAAGCGCTTATCACGCCTCGTGTTGTGAAGGGTAGAGCCGATGCATCTAAATCAGGGACTACAGCAGCTCGTATGTAATAGGAGCTCAAGAAATGATAGCAACTGATCAGCAGGGACCCACCTCCCAGGACCTAAAAGAGGGATATTTACGGTGCATTTATTTGTCATTCATCAATATTTATCAGGGACCAACCAAGTAGCTAAGAGTGAAGGCTGGAGGCACAGAGCTGGAGGCCACCCAACCCTTACAGGAATTAGGGAAGGTCACTGCAGTAAGAAGCCGCAGTCCTGAGTGAAGTTAGGTAATTCAGTCTTATTGACCCATCTTTTGCCCTCCTCCGGCCAAGTGAAGGGCCCTGCGTGTAGCAGTACTCAAAATAGACTTGACCAATTTAAATAAAAATGAAAAGGAATACAAGCAATGCGCGGAGACCCGGGTTTGAAATCCCTCCCGGCCTGACACTGCATCCCGTGCTGCAGGATTCTGTAGCCAGGCTGGACCCAGCACACTGTGACGTGCAGTGTGGCCTGATTCCGAACATGTGACCGCACTGCAGGCTGCCGGAGCAGGAGGCAGGTGGGTGTGCGGAAAAAGCTCCCTACTGTCTCAGCCAGGCCATCTGGGGACACGGCCCAGGCGAAGAGAGGTGTTTGATGGGGAACTCCAGGCCCTCCTCCCCAAGTGTCTTTCTGCACTGCACCTGGAGGCTGAGGGCATTCCGCAGCCCAGGCTCGGGTGAAAATCAGGATGTGAATTTGTCCTGTTCTGAGAGATCTAACCCCAGCCCAGCCAAGCGGTGGGCTCAGAGCCTGCACCCAAGGGCATGGGCCGGGGGTGGGGGAGCAGAAAGTGGGCACCTGCCAGGAGCCAGCCCAGCCCACCAGCCAGTCTCCTCAAGGGGGAGAATTCCACTCTCCTTTCCTTCTCCCCTCCCAAGAGCCCCTGGCCTGCCGCTTCGAAGCCACGTCCCTGTAAGGAAAGCAGCTCTGTCTCACGGCCCCCACAGGAATGTGATGAAGATAGAGCTAGGTGGCAGCTGCAGAAGCCCCCAGGAAGCAGAAGTGCAGCTGGAGCTGGCAACCCTTGCTACCCTGACTCCAGCTCCTCCCAGGTGTGCTGGAGGAGGGGCCTCTCTACCCAGGTGCCCAGAACAGCAAGGACCAGGCGACCCGCACAGATGGCAGAAACCCCAGGCTTTAATGAGCAGCTCGGGACCACCAGGCACAGCCATAAGAAGAGAGAGACACAGGAGCCTAGGAAAAGTTTGTCCTCGGCCCTGTCTCTGGTCCCAAGGCCCATGACTCTCTCATGAAAGCCTTTAGGGTTGCCTCTGGTGACTAACAAGGCTACCTGTCCAGGAAACACTGCCTTTGGAAAGGCCACTTGGAGAAGACACAGTACTTAGTTAACCCACCGCAAGTCATCCCAGTACCAATAGAGGTTCCCCCAGAAAGGGACCATGAGTGGAGAATAAAGGGCTCCGCTGTCATCTGTGAATAATCAGAGTGCCTAGGGAGGTTGCTAGGCTCCAAGTCAACACCAGTAACTACGCTGCTCCCCTGAACCCCTGCTTTCATCCGTGCATCTGGGCCTCGCGTTCCCCTCCCACTAACCACAGATGTGCTTTTGCCTTCAGGTTCTTCCAACACATAGATTTCACAGAAGCCAAAGTGAGCACGGGGAAGGAGAGCGGCGGGGGAACAGAGGTGCAAGAGGGAAGGTGCACAGCTGCCTTCCGATGATGCATTTGGTAACAGCAAGGAGGCAGCTGAATGCGGTGGGTTCTGTGCATATTAAACCACTAATCCACGTCCTGTTTGGGCAATGCTGGCCACCTCACATCTGCCTGCATTACCTACAATCTGTAAAGCTAATTTGTGAAACAGCTTTCCTCTCTCATGGGAACGAGGTCATTGGTCACAGAAGATTGATTAAGCTCTTGGAGAATCAACATTAACGAAAATCAACATGGCCTAATGAGTGTTTTTATGGCAGCCTCATACAAAAGAATTTTAAAAGGAGAAACAAATAAGCAAATGCCAACTGAGCCAACAGGACTTCTCACCCAACTAAGAAGAAAGACCAGAAGCCTTCTGTCCTGACCTCTCTTGGGTCGTATTGTAAACTTGGTGTCAGGACAGCGGTAGAGATCCCTTGTTTTGTACCTCATTACCCAGCTTGGATTCACTGACATCAGGTCTGAAAAGTCCACACGTATCTGTGCACATGGATGTCAGTAGAGTCTATGTGTGTACACAGTTTCAAAGGCATTTCCTCTGGGTGTGTGAAAAAAGAAATGCACTTCTGGTCTGAAGACACTATTTGAACACCAGCAGTACCATTTACTGTGTGATGGTGAGCAGGTCATTTCATCTCTCTGACTCTGTTTGCACATCTCTAAAATGGGGATCCTGGTGTCTCCATATCTCTCCCATTAAGTTGTTACAGCAAACATCACTGTCTGTGTAGAAAGTCTGTAACAACAGGCTTCCTACTGTTTTAAGGCACTGCTGGGTAATGGGTAATGGGCCAAAGATTGGAGTCACACACACTGGGTTTGAATTCAGGCTCCCAGGATGGCTCAGGAGCTGACTGGATGCATGACCTCACACATGGGCTTAACCTTTTTTAAAACCCCATGTTCTACATCTAGGAAATAATTACAGCTGCGTACTTGTGGCACTTGGGGGATCATTAAATGGAATAACAGATACAATATGCTTAAGAGAGAACGTGGTACAAAATAAACAGTTAAGAGATATGAATCATTGTGATTAGAATTCTTGTTTTTCCTCATCCACCAACCAACTACCAATGCACAGGCCAAGCCAGCAAGATCCACGAGTCCACACAGAAGCCAAAGAGAAACAGACCCCTGGGCAATATCAGTTCCTTTGGGGGCCTTGAGAGAGGGGGGAAAGTTGTCAAGGAATTGATGAGATAAGAAGGGGCAGGGAGGGAGGATGAGAAAAATTAAGGATGCCTAACTATAAAGGAGGAACATCCAAGTCTCCAAATAACTGTAACTGCGGAGGATGGCTTAAGGGTGATGATAGTTAATTGTTCTCCATTGCAGTGCTTACAAGAAAATGGGCTTACACTTAGAAAAGAGCATTTTAAATTATATAAAAATCCAAGAAGGAAAGGAAGGAAGAAACAGAAAAAGAGAGGGAGAGTGTGAAGGAGTAAAGGAGGGGGAGAAGGGGAGAAAGGGGAGAGAAAGGAAGAGAGGAGAGAGAGAGAGAGAGAGAGAGAGAGAGAGAGAGAGAGAGAAGAGACTCTATCTGTCTATCTGGAAGGAACTTTTCCCTCTGAGGATACTTTTTGTTAAATAAATATGTAAAGAAAATAAATCAGTAAAAAATCTGTTCCCTTCTATTTTTTCCATTTTGTTTTTCCCAGTTCTTCGCATCTCTAATTTTACTTAAATGATAATTTTATGAGCAAATCAAGTTATACATAATATATTTTATGTTTTTTTCTTAACAAAATTATTTTAGATATGTAAATTGTACTACAAAAATAATATTGCATGTTAGTCTAATTTTTTACCAAATTAACACCCCCTCACTCCATTCTCAAATTTCCTATTTCTAATGGTTTTGACATTAGCAAGACCTTACCTTTTATAAATTTGGCTTAGGTCTAAGGGAGGAGTGACTTCACATGAGGTCAGGTGTTGCAATCTGTTAATTGGCAAGGTTCTAAAATCTTCTTGGCAAATATCATTGTTTCATTTCCGGATCAATGATTGGAAAGGTGTATATAATTGTATGAAATAGTGTAGGATAGAGTCTAATGGCCCTCCCACATTCCTGTCACACATAACCTTTTCTTCAGGCTCAAAAGTATTTGAAATACCAAGACCCGACCTTCTGTCCCTGAGGAGTATGTCCAAGAAAATGGGAATGCAGATTCTCCGAATGCTGCAGAGGCCCTATTAAAAGCCACTAGTTAACTTACAGGAGCCATGCTGTATCCAATATGGTAGCCACGAGCCCTATGTAGCTATTTAAATAATTAAAAGTAAATAAAATTAAAATTTTAGTTTCTCAGTTGCGCAAACCACATCCAAGTGCTACTTAACCACACGCAGCCAGTAACTTCCATGCTGGACAGCACAGACTTTAAAAAATTCTATCATCGAAGAAAGTTCTATTTGACAGAATTGATTGAGAGGAAAATTAAGAAGAATGAGGAAGCTAGTGACAACTGTTAAGTATTTGCCATTGGACCTGGACCTCTGTATATAGTGGTTCATTAAGTAATCTAATAATCTCTGTGGTAAACTATCACCCTTACTTGCCAAATGAAGAATTGGAGTGTCAAGAAGGGTAACCTACCCAGAGGCCTATAATTAGTGACAAAGGTGGTGAATCTAGGACTGTCCAATCTTGAAACTGCTAGAAGTCTTATGATGGTACCAACGTAAGGTGAAAGTGTAGAGAAAGTATATATGAGTGCAAAGATAGACGATAATGAAGGATTAGGCCAGAAATGCAAATAACTAACTTTAACAGAAGAAGTAGGCTCTCTCTTCTTCACCAGGCACCAGGAGATGAAGTAGGAGCTTCATCTCCATGGATATGTCAGTCCTATTATTTAAACTGGAGGAAATATTGAGCAACCATAAAACCTGCACTGCCCAGCATGGGGGGAAAAGGTGCATGTAGGGATCACATAATACTATTGGCTGAAAATTGATTATCACAGCGGTCCTCTAGATATCCCATGGGCTCATCTCTCTGGACTGAGATCGGATAGAACCTCTTCACATTAGCCCAGGTTGCCGGTAGAGGCTCAAGAATATAGGTCTCATTCCCTGCGAGATGTTGCCATGAAACGAGCTGTACAACAGTGATAAGATGACCTGTTTGTTTGTTTGTTTGTTTGTTTTTTTAGTTTGTCAGCAGCTAGTTACCTGCAGCAGCCCCTTGCCTTTTCTGAGTAGCAAAGAATCCATGGGGCCACTCACTCTTCCAAGCTGCGGTGGTGTGGGGCAAACTGAAGAGTTTATGAATAATAGAAACAGCTGTTCTGAGGCCACTGAGTGGTAGTAGTTGGTAAGAGCAGGTCTGGGTGAGAGAGACATGCTCAGTGGCCATGATCTGGGGTAGAATGCTATTTGGGTTAGGGATAATGGCAATGACCCAAGCAAAGGAGGCAAAATGTATGCTTTAGGGGTGGGGTGGGGCGAGAAGATCCTGCTGGATGATGAGCTCTTGCCACATTGTGCTTTGCGAGGCTCACTGCCTATTCTTACAAGTCAGAGACATGGGCAGATGTATGGTTGATGGTTTGCCTCTACTATGGCATCAGAATGTAGCAAAAGGAGCTAGTTAGTTTTAAATAAAGAAAGGGAGCAAGGAGAATCAGACATTAATTTTAATCTATTAGGGAGCTGAATCGGACATTAAACTTGATTTACTCAGAAGCTATATAACAGGCATAGCCTACCTAGGACCTAATGCCCGAAGCGAGTAGCAGGTGGGAAGAATCAGTTACTGGTCATTAGCCAAGATTATTGAGGGGGAGGGGTAAAAGAACAGGCGAGTTTCCTCTTCTGAACCCCGTAGAAGCCAAGGGAGTGCAGGGCAAGTGCTTCTACTATGGGACATGTGCAGAAAGAGCCAAGATGGTGGCCCTAAGGGGAAGAACCTAGCCTGGGAAAAGGAATGGATTGAACAACGGACGCTGAGCCCTGGAAGACCTAGGAAGTGGGTTGGTTAGGGGGAGGGCCCTATGCAAACTGGAGGAGGATTGGGAAACTGATTGGTTAATTTGAAACTAGCTGGCTCTTTTCCAAGCTTTAACAAAGCTTAACGAAGGCCTCTCTCTCAGTAGCAGCAGTTTGCTCACCTGTTTGTTTACGTTGTTCTCTCTCGGCAGCAGCTGCACAGGCTCCAAGTGTAGCTCCAAACATGAGCCTGGATAGAGCAGCACAGTGCTGGCGAGAGCACAGATGGGAACAGGGTAAGCCAGCCAGATGGGGACAGAGACTGAACTGAACTAAGCTTTGGCATGGACTGAACTAGGCCACTAATGGCACAGGATTTCTGGACCCTGACCTTCTTCTGGGCTTGATGAAGACAAGGCTGGACTTCTTCTGCAGCAGGACAGAGCTGAACTATCTGACCATGGATGAGACAGACTCCAGACACCTAGTGACAGCCCTTTGTGATTGCTCCAGCTTTAATAAATCTTATCACTACACCTCTTCCTTCCATGTGTGGTCCCCAAAATGCTTTTCTTGTGACACCACAAGAAACCCATTTCCACTCACAACAAGAGATCCCTGGGAGCTATGGCCAGTGTGACTCTGTTGGTTGGGCCTCATTCTGTAAACCAAGATGTCATGAGTTCAATTCCTGGTCAGGGCAGGTTGTGGGTTCGGTCCCTGGTTGGGGCGCATGGAGGAGGCAACTGACGTTTCTCTCTCACATCGACGTTTCTCTCCCTCCCTCCCCCTCTTTCTAAAATCAATAAGCATATCTTCATGTGATGATTTATAAAAGGAGCCTCTAGGAAAATGAACCCTGTTAGTTACTCTTCCCAGCCTCATCTCCATTCATAGAACATGGAAGACACCGTCTAAATGCCCTGCTTCTTAACAATCCTCCAACCCAGAATTCCTAAGTTCATTTCATAGAACATGAGCTCTGAAAGATGCTGATGGGTATTTAAAAGAAGGAGGGGGAGGAGGAAAAGGAAATAAAGAAAAAGGACACTTAGTTTGGAAAGCTTTGGATTCAACAGTGTTCAACATGGCAATTTACTATAGGGTCTCTGAGCCTTTAAAATGATAATGAGGGGAATCTAGAGAGCAGCATTTCCTAAGCTTCATTGACCATGGAATTCTCCTTCCAGAGCTTCTGGTGGGACGGTTGTTCTGTGGCAGCACTGATAAAAAAAAAACCCTCTAACTTCAGCTCCCTGTTGCAGCCTTTACATTAAATAAGTTTCCTACTTTGAGGGTAATTGGCCCATCAATGAAATGCACCATCATATGAAACATTCCTGGAGGCTCACCATCTCTGGATTTATTTATCAACCTAGGCAACTGAGGGGTGCATCACCTGTATTAAAGTTGGGCCCAGGAATATCGATTTCTACTTTTCTGTCACCATAATTACCAGCTTAGCAAACAGACACATTCATCGCTCCATCGACATTGAATCAATTCATCCATTAATATTTTTGAGCATCTACCAGGTGCAAAGTATTGTGGTATGAAACCTGGGGAAATTCAGGTTTATGAAAGATGAAAAGATGACTGCAGCAATCCCCCAAATTGGAAACCTAATTGGGGAAATAAGAAAGGTACCTTTTCCCCCCCAGGACATCCACTCCTGCTGCTCACTCACATCCCATCTTCAGATGCCTTTTCTCTGGTTCCTTTATACAATTATATTTCCCTGAATGCCTTCATTTTCCAAATCTCAACTGGAGATAGCTCTGTGTTTTTGGGCCCGTGTATAGTATGTATTATTCATATGCTCCCTTGTTTCTGAACAACTTCAGAAAACCAACTCGAGATTAATTCATAAAAAATAAGCTTTTTCCTCTCCCCCTTTATAGAGCCAAATCTGTTTCTCTGCCACGGTTGTGTTGGCTGATTGGGTTTTTCTGCTCCCCCTCTGCCCCTATTCTGTAGGAAAACCATGTCTCTTTAGTACTGCTGCTGCATATTCTTTCATGTCCCTGAAATACATACCATTGTGCTCTGACTTTTGTTTGGTGCTGAATCCCTTTCATGCTCTATCTTCCTCAAGGTCCTCTAGTCTTGGCAGCCAAAGATATTTCTGTTTGCAGCGGGGAGATTTCCATTGTACTTTTCGCATCACAAGTTTTTTGTTCTGTGAGGTGGCCTTTTGTAGTGGAGTTTGGTAATGTTTTTTAGCTGAAAACAGACTCCGCCATGCTTCATCAGTTTCATTCTTCTCTAAGGCACTACTGTCAGCCCACTGAGAGGACCAAGATCCTCCCGCTTACGAGAGGGAAGGGGGGTTAAAATTAGCAGCAGAAGGGTTCTCCAGTGTTCACTCACCAAAGGTGAAAGATACAGACCTGGCTGATCAATCACTAGGAATCTCAATCTTCTGAGGTTCAGGCACTTTAACCCTTTCTCTGCGCGAAAATATGCCTCTCCCCTTCTTCCTGAAGGACGCACCCCAGCCTCCTCTCTCATCACCCACTCGGGGTCAGCCACCATGGAGCTGCACCCCCTCTAATTCCCAGCAGGGCTTGGAAATCAGACTTAGAGACAGCAAGGTTTCTTCCCGGCCCAAGTCCCTACACTTAGCTCTCAGTGATGGACACAAACGTAACTTCAACTTCACTGTGATCACAAACCATATTCATCCCATGGCCCACCACCTTGTGCCCAACATATGGCTGGGGTCTCGGACTGAAAAAAAATACCCATTGAATGAATAAACCCACTCATCTGCTGACATTGAGCAAACCAGGCTTTGAAGAATGCTATCCAGGGGCACACCTGCTACCCACCATCCCACCTCCCAGACACTGTTCCTTTGTTGCTTCTTGCTGGCACAGTTTTCTGGGCAGCTGGGAGGGAAGTGGATGTGGCACAGAATAGTGGTCTGTGAGGTGAAGTGGGGGACGTGAAAGGGCATTGACCCAGGAGGATGAAATGCTACCCCTATGCGTAATGCATCAGTGCAAACATGGGAAGGCACTCTTAAAAATCATGATGCAAATCATTGGTCTTGTTTCAAGTTGCTTCTTTCCTGGTGTGTGTGTGTGTGTGTGTGTGTGTGTGTGTGTATGTTTGATATTACTCCAATTTGTTAGCTCAAATCAATTCCCTCACTTAGAATTTTCAATTTAAAAAATATCTACCCTTACACTAATTGTTGTCATTTTCACCTATCCTTCAATATTTTATTTATTGTCCTCTATCCCCCATAATATATTATAACATTTATATCATATCAATGTACACTGAAAAGTTACTCTTTTCTTTCTTAAATGTCTCTCACTTTCTTTTCTCTTGGTTTTTGTCTTTTTTATTTGGGGTTTTTCTTTTTATCTTTTCTTTTCTTTTTTCTTTTTTCTTTTTGTGCTCTTGACCCTAGTCCCTTCTCTTTGACTAATTATAATTTATTAGTTGTTATGGCAACCCCAGATTGCACTTGGTACCTCTCTTTCTTGATGTGGCTGTAAATGAAGATGTTAGTAAAATAAAGATTTTACTCTCCCCAGAGTTTCTTCCCTAAGCCTTTCCCCATCCTCATTGTTATCTCTAACCAAAACTCCCTGCACCTGCCCCCTCCAACCTACACACACACACGTAGCAGAGAAGCCGAAAACAACGTAAGTAAAAGGCGATAGCTCTCTGGTGGCCCACAGCAGTATTATTTACCACTGCAACACAAATGGAACTGAGGAATTCTGGAGCCAGAACAGCAAGCTGTGATTTGTGGGACCTTCGAATGCAGGATGCCTTTGGAGGCGGCTGCTCAGTTTTGGAATAGCAATCATCGCAGCAGGCCAAACACGTTAGGGGAAGACAGGTGGCACATTCGATTCTAATTCTTTCTGGCGTCAGCTTCTGCCATTCATGCCCTACCTGGGGCCCCTCTGGGGTGACTCAGATCACTGCTCATTAGAACTACCTCATTCCCTTCACTTTAGCCAAGATCCTGTCTGAATTAGCACTAAGCTGCCTATCTACTGAGTTCCTGAAAAGGTCTGCAAACTTTTCACTAAATTATTCCAGGCCCCATGCTTTACACCCCTTTAGGGGTACGCTCCATTTCTATATGTCTTCCTAACACATTATTTTGCTGTCAGTGTTTCCCTGACGTCTGTCACCTTGGTATCTAAGCACTCTGGCAAATCCACAAGGCTACAAACAAACAATGTGGAAAGAGAGAAGAATGCGCTTCCCTTCTGCTCTCTCATCTCCATAGGGACAGAGCAACACAAAGAGGCTATGGTTCTCCAAGGTCACACTGTGCGAAGTCAGGATGACGAAGCCAGGAAAAGACTGCAGAATCCTCACCTCCAGTCCCTGACCTCCATAACTCGACAGCACTCTGTCTGGTATCCATGTTTCTATAGAAAATACCAAAAGAGATTTTGTAGATGCTGGCCATGACCAGGAAGGAAACTTCACAGAAAGATCAAACATGTCTTCTTTCAGGTTCGGAAGCTCTGGATCCTGCCTCTTTTTCTCAAGGCTGAGTAATCAAGCACTCTTCCAATTTAATATTTATTGATACTACATGAAATCTTCAGAGGTTTCACTCATTCATCAAATCATTCGGTCATTATTAATGGAGAGCCTTCCATGAACAAACAAATGTTAGAGGTGAGTAACATTGGACATGCCCTCAAGGATTTGTAACCTACCAAGAAACTATATATATATATATATATATATATCCTGTCTGTCTAGATATATATATGTCTATATATATGTATATATGTGTGTATGTATATATATATAATCTATTCCAAAAAAATCAGCCATGTAAACTGTTTTAATTATATTGACATTGGCTCAATACTTTCTGGACAGAACTTGCATGAACCAAACTTAAATAAGCTTACTGGAAACATGTTATTTGCTATTTAGACTCTGAAGAGAGAGAACTAGATAAACCTATTCTGCTCTAATGGCCCTTACCAGTATAGTGTGTGTGTGGGGTGGGGGGGGTAGATAGTAATAGATAAACAAACCAACGGATAAGTAATATATTATAGTAAAGTAATACATGATGACATGTGATATAACAGAGAAAGATAAAGTGCTCAATATTTCTGTCTCACATGGGATAAGATAGATGATCAGAAGTATGATCTAGTTTCAGAATTGGATTTGTAACATGCCAGATCTCTGAAGGCTTCTTCTCTAGGAAACAAATGCTAATCACTTGTTTCTTGCCCATTGTGACCTCTGTAAAGCAAGAGATTTAACAGCTGTAATAGGCTAGTGACCAAAAACTTTAAAAGAATTTAAAGGTAGTTGAAATATACATGGTCTACTTCCAGCAGAGAATAAAAGGCTTAAAGGGTTAAAGGCTACAGGATCTGTGGGATTTGTGCAGTCCACTGGCCACTTGATGAACTGAGCCCCGGAAGAGAATGGAAGTATTCCTCTATCCTAATTATTTAAGCAGATCCCCTTGCAATTGCTGAAAATTAAAATAACACCACTAACCTCTTTGCCCTTAAGAATTAAAAATTACTTTTTTACTTTTATTTTTTAATTATATTTTATTAATTATGTTATCACAGTTGTTCTGATTTTCCCCTTTGCCTCCCTCCCTCCAGCACCTGAACTCCCTCAGGCATTCCCCCCACCATTGTCCATGTCCAAGGTCATTGTCCATTGGCTACTCCATATCTTATACTGTATTTTACATCCCCATGGCTATTCTGTAACTACCGAGCTGTACTTGGTAATCCCCTCACCTCTTCACCCATTCCTTCACACCCCCCTCTTACCTGGTAACTATCAAAAATGCTCTCCACACCCATGATTCAGTCTCTGTTCTTCTTGTATGTTTTATTTGTTTTTTAGATTCAATTGGTAAGAGATACATATTTTTGCCATTTTATTGTTCATAGTTTTGATCTTTTTCTTGAATAAGTGCTTTTAACATTTCATTTGGTGATGATGAATTCCCTTCAAAGGCATTGGCAAGAAATATTCAAAGTCATGAAGAGCAGGCACCTCCAGCCAAGATTGCTCTAACCAGCAAAGCTAACATTTAGAATTGCAGGGCAGATAAAGAGCTTCCAAGACAAGGAAAAAACTAAAAGCTATTTTTTATTTTATTTATTTATTTTTAAATGCTATTATTTATTGTTTTTAGACAGAGGGGAAGGGGGAGAAGCAGAGAGAGAGAGAGAAACATCAATGTATGGTTGCTTTTCACTTGCCTCCAGCTACGGACCTGGCAGGAGACCTGACTTGCAACCTGGTTATGTTGCCCTCACTGGGAATCAAACCAGCAACCTTTGGGTTCGCAGGCTGGCACCTTATCCACTGTGCCACCAGCCAGGGCTTAAAAGTTATTTTTTAAATATTAAAGTACCCAAAGAGATGTTGTAGATGCTGGCCAGAGCCAAGAAGAAAACTTGACAAGAATATCAAACATGTCTTCTTTCCTTCTAAGCTCCATATGTGTTCGAACCAGGAAGTTGGGGAAAATGGCTCAGGAAGTCAAGCTCAAGCAGAGCATGTTAGTCTCTCTAAGATCTGAAAACAGATACCAGTGTGCAGGACCACTGAAAATTCTTAAATTTTCAGTATAGGATAAAGGAAAGGAGAAAGCTGCACAGAAGGGTGATCTCAAAAGTGATGAGAATCCACAGGCCTTTTAAAGAATGGACACTCTGGAACTTAGAGGTGAATGGATACACAAGATATCCACACATAATTCAAGAGAGAGACTACAGCAAGCTCACTGAGAAACTTAGGTATCCTGTTCAGACCTCAGAAAGGTCATCCCTTAAGAGTAAAAACAGCACCCTAAAGTAAGAACAACACCCTAAGACTAAAGACAAAATTGAACTGTGCTCACCTAATAAAGAATAAAAATAATTCGAACAGAGCCCCTAAATCCCACCATAATAAACTGCTTACCAGAACCAAAAAGACACTATAATCCTTATAATGTATTATGCACAGGGTTTAGCATGCAATAAGAAATTACTTAACATGTAAAGATACAGAAATAAAATGTGACCTATAATCAAAGAAACCCATAGTCAATAGAAACAGATCCTAAGATGACCCAGATGTTAAAATTAGTGGACAAGAACTTTAAAGCAGCTATTATACATACAGTAAAAATAATATAAATATAACCAAGCAAATAGATTTAAAGTAAGAAGAGATAAAAAGGGCTAAATTAACATTTTACCATGAAAATTATAATATGTGAAATAAAATGCACTGAATGAACTTAAAAGCAGATGAGACATTTCATAACAAAGGGTCAGTGAGCTTAGACAGATCCCTATTTATGACGCAAACTGAAGGATAGAGAGAGGCCCTGGCTGGTGGCACAGTGGATAGGCTCCAGCATGAGAACGCAAAGGTCGCTGGTTCGATTCCCAGCCAGGGCACATAACCAAGTTGCAAGCCAGGTCTCCAGCCAGGTCTGTGGCTGGAGGCAGGTGAAAGGCAACCATACAATGATGTTTCTCTCCCTCTTCGCCTCCCTTCCTTCCCCTCTCTTTAAAAATAATAAATAAGATCTTTTAAAAAAAAGAAGAGAAAGAAAAAAATCTTTTTTAAAGAAAAACAACAGATTCCTTATTCTGTAAAACAATAACGGGTGTTAAAATGTCTTATAGTTTATTCCCAAAAGAAAAACATGAAAAATAATTAAAGATAATAACCAAAACTTTTCCAAATAAAGTCACCAGCTTGTGGACCCAAAGGTCGCTGTTTTGATTCCCAGGCAGGGCACATAACCAGGTTGCAAGCCAAGTCTCCAGCCAGGTCTGTAGCTGGAGGCTGGTGAAAGGCAACCATACATTGATGTCTCTCTCTCCCTCTCTGCCTCTTTCCCTTCCCCTCTCTCTGAAAAAACAAACAAACAAACAAACAAACAAAAATCCCAAATAAGACAAGAATCTGACCTTTAAATGCAAAACCAGTAAACTCATGTAGAATTCAAAAAACAAAAGACAGAAAATGTAGGAACGTCATATTTAAATCTCTCAAGCTGAACTATAAATAGAAAATCTTTTTTTTAATAAAGATTTTATTCATTATTTTCAGAGAGAGGAGCAGGGAGAGAAGCAGAGAGGGAGAGAAGCATCAATGCACGGTTGCCCTTTGCCTGCCTCCAGCTACAGACCAGGCTGGAGACCTGGCCTGTAACCTAGCCATGTGCCCTGGCTGGGAACCAAACCAGCGACCTTTGGGTTCGCAGGCCAGAACCTTATCCACTGTGCCACCAGCCAGGGCTAGAAAATCTTTTTTTAAAGCTCATGGGGGGAAATGCATTGCAGACAGAACAATAATACCAATGATGGCCAAGCTCCCATCAGAGATCCAGAAAGCTAGAAAACAAAAAAGGCCATTCTGTAAAGTGCTCAGTGAAAAATGGAAATAAAACCCAACAACTACCTAAACTTTTATAGTTAGCAAAAATAATCTTTAAGGTAAAAGAAATATTTTTAGATAAGCGGAAACTGAAAGAATTCATGTTCAGCAGATCTTTCCTACAAGATCCTCTAAAAAGTTCTTCAAGTTGGAGAATGGGACTTCTGACATCAATAATGAAGACCACAAGCACAGATATATGAGGTCTGTCCAGAAAGTATCAAGCCAATGTCAATATAGTTAAAACAGTTTGTGTGGCCAATACTTTTGGGACAGACCTCATATATGTAAGCAAATATAAATAACATTATGTTTCTTCTCTTAACTCTTTTAAAAACCAGCTGACTTTTTAAAACAAAAATAAAGCAATGGTTTTAACACACTTAAAAGTAAAAATATATGAAAACAATGGCACAAAGGGTGAGGATTAATGGTATTATGCTTCTGTAAGAGTTTCACATTTTATGTGATGAGATGAAATAGTAACTCTAGGTAAACTGTGAGAAGTTCACAATTGTACTAATTCCCTAGAGCAACTCTAAAAAAATACAAATTCACTGAAAACAACTATTAGAAGTTAAAAGTGAATGAAGTAAGGTCACAGGATACAAAGTCTCTACACAAATATTAGTATGCAAACGTTGGATGATGGAATTTTAAAATACTATTTACAATAACATCACAAGACACGATATTTAGGAATAAAAATAGAAAAGTATGTGTCAAGACTACATTGAAAACTACAAAATGTTATTGAGAGAGATTAAAGAAAATATAAATAAACAAGGAGCTATACAATGTTCATGAATTACAAGACTCAATATTGTTAAAGTGTCAATTCTCAAATTTTCTATATAGTCAATGCAATACTGATAAGAAACCCAACCAGACATTTTACAGAAATGAATAAATTAATTCTACAATGTTTGAAAATACAAAAAGTCTACAATCGCCTGGATAATACAAAAAGGAAGAACAAATTTGGAAAGCTCACATTACCTGTTTCAGGCTTACAAGTTTCCACAGGGGTTATTTTTACTCAAGTGTACAGAGAATCCCTGACTTATACTTATAAGTGGTTCAACTTACAATTTGTCGACTTTATAATGGTACAAAAGCAATGCACATTCAAATTTTGATCTCTTCCCAGGCTAAAAAAGTGCATCTGATACTCCCTCATGGTGCTCAGTCAGCCATGCAACCATGAGGGCAAACAACTGACACTCTATGGCAGTGATTTTCAACCCTTTTCATCTCATGACAGACATAAACTATTTACTAAAATTTTGTAGCACAAACAAAATTATTTTGGCCAACCTTATTAAAAAATAGATATAATTTTGATTGAATTAAAAATAGTAGCAATATTTGTCTTTTTTGCTCCAAAGTGATTTTTTATAAAAAGTTAGTATTCCTTTTTTTTTTTTCTTAAGGTATTTAATTAATTTACTTATTTTTAGAAAAAGGAAGGGAGGGAGAAAGAGAGGGAGAGAAACATCAATGTGTGGTAGCCTCTTACACACCCTCTACTAGGGACCAGGCCCACAACCCAGGCATGTGCTCTGATTGGGAATCGAACTCACAACCCTTTGGTTTGCAGGCCAGCACTCAATTCACTGAGCCACACCAGGCAGGGATGAAGTGACTTTCTAAAACATCTAGTATATAAGGATTTCTGGTACCAAGAACTAACCAATCAGATGCAACCGTATTATGCAACATGACCAATAAGATGCCATTCAATAATATGACCTAGACATTTTGGGGTCAAGACAGGGCATTCACATGGAACAGCTATTGTTACGTTGGCTGTTGTCATTTTTTAATTTGACAACCTAAGGAAAAGAAGTCAGTGACCCTGATTAAACAGTCAGGTATTGCACGTTTTAAAAATTCTTGCAGCATGCCAGTTGAAAATTGCTGCTCTACAATGCCCTATGTTGTGCTGCCAGCATTTTTTGGATAATGTGTTTTGTGTTCTCACATCCCATCACCTCTACAAAACACCCATCTGTGTCTCCTGCTCCTGGTGAAGAGACAGGAAAGTAATCTTGAAATGAAACTTATAATTGCTAACTATAGATGAACAAAAGTGTTCTTAGACTGTTTAGTGTAGGCTAAGCTGAGCTAGGAAGTTTGATAGGATCAATGTATTAAATGCATTTTCAACTTATGATATTTTTAATTTATGATAGGTATATCAAAATGCAATTGCATCATAATTTAAAGAGTATATATATAAAGCATACTGAGTTGCACACTTGAGATCTGGGTCTATAAATATATGTATATACATTGTGATAGACTGTATCACAAGAAGGTAAGGGGACTCCCAGTTGGGTACAAGTGAGAGAAGATGATTAAACATGCCACAACCCTCTTTTTCTTTTTGTCTTCTTTTTAAAGATTTTATTTATTATTTTTATAGAGAGGGGAAGGGAGGGAGGAAGAAAGGGAGAGAAACATCACTATATGGTTGCCCTTCACCTGCCTCCCGCTGGGGACCTGGCTGGAGACCTAACTTGCAACCTGGTTATGTGCTGTGACTGGGAATCGAACTGGCGACACTTGGCTTCACAAGCAGGTGCTCAATCCACTGAGCCACACTAGCCAGGGCTTCTTTTTGTCTTCTTTAGTAAATAACCCTGATGAATTATTATTAGTGTGGTTAAACCAAAACAACTTACCCCAAAATCTCTTCTCTTTATAGCTCCAAGTTGGAATTGATCAAGAGAAGAACTCCCACATGATTTTGGAAGACAAAAGTGAAACAGGAACTAATGCTCTCTGAAGGTTTCCATAATCCAATTGCCCAGTAGGTTCTCTTATTCACTCTCTCATTCATCTTTCTCATCCTCATCATTTCCTCATCCAGCCCTTTCTGTCAACTACTGATCCTGCTGAGCAGCAGCAAACTCAGGCTCACCCTCAGGCACCCATCTTAAGCCCCGGAGATGACAGTTGCTTAGAGGCGACATTCCCCAAGTATCCCCCACTCCCAGCTCCCTTGTGTATTTCCACTTCTGAGGCCAGACACATTCTCAGGGTATCTGGTCGATTGCTGGCTCATTTTCTGTTTACCTCCAGTGGTATTTGGGGTCCTTCACTTTTCCAGTCCCTTGATGATTGTGTAAGACCTGACTACCAGAATAAATCCCTTATCCCACAACTCTTCCTCTGATCCCCTGTGATAGAGCAGCCCTTTCAAGGGTGCGATGTGGCTCAGTGTACTGTGTGCAGGTTCAGGAATGGCATGCAGCACTGTAGTAAACCACCGCACAGAGCAGAGTCAAACAGATGACATTGAACCTCAGGTGAAGTTGCAGGTACCACTAGAGCTTTCAAAGTTGGAAGAGGCACTCTTGAATTAAACTATGCTTTTCCCTAAAGTCATCTGATACAGGTTCTGATTTCAAGAAAGAAGGTAACAATCTTAGGTCTCTGAGTCGGCCAATACACATAACTGAAAAGTCAGACAGTGTTGGGAGATGATAAAGATGTGTGTGCATATAGGCATACATTTGTATTTTGCATAGAAAAATAATGCACATCTTTTAGGATGGAAGAAAAAAGAGTAGTATATCAGAAACCACTCAGCTTTTGTATTTGGAAAATTATGGAATCTTAGAAAAAATTATCTTACATTCTTATTACTTATTTTGTTTACCATAAAATAGATATAAAACCAGTCTTAAGTTCTTCATAAAAGAGGAGAAAGTAACTTGAGTTTGCACTACATGCTAAGCATATTTCTTTTGTGTAACTGTCCTATAAAGAATGTGTTACTAGCTTCATTTTACAGATAAAACTATGCTTATTAAACATTTTAATTAAGGCCAAACAATGTTTAAGTAGGAGACCTATGAGTTGGTCTCATGCCTGGTAACTCCAAAGCCTGACCAGGGGGTTCCTTCCATTAGATCATCCTCATTTTGAGCATCAACTTCCATTGTAGAAAAGAACAAAAGTTGTAGTGTTGATGTTATCCCTGTGAAATTACCTTGAAATATGTATAAAGAAAATAATATTTAAATACCTCCAGAGTGTTACATGCATTTATGTGTTCCTGGTAAAATTAGTCACTTCAAGAGAGTAGAGATATATCCTATTATATTCCTGCTGCTTTTCAAAATATTTTCGGAACACCTCTCTCAAAATAGCAGAACTGCAACACAATTGTGTATGTGTATGTAAATATATTTATATATTCATGCATACATGCGCACATGCACATGTATTTTTATATACTACATAAATATGTACAACTTTTATATATTGATGTACATACACATTTTAGATAGATACATAGATATATAGATAGGTGTACATGGCACCAACTTTCCTCTATAGTCTCTAAGAATCCAAGATCCAAGGTGACTTTTTGAAAACTAACACTTCTTGAAGATGTTCATGCAGAATTTGAGCAAACACATATCAAGCATATTCTAGAGGGAATAGCTGCCTCAGAAAGAGGGTGAACAAGATGGCCTGAAAGGTTCTTTCCAATGCTGAGATTCCCTGTAATATAATTTATTATGTTTGTTTAAGAGAAAATCATTCTATTACATTATGGTCACACCTCACTAAAAAGACTATGCAAATGGAAGGTGGATCTTTGTTATGAATAGTAATAGTATGATTGTCCGTTTAGTAGAATCTGTTTGCTGAATTAATTTTCAGTGCTTCTCACTGTGAAGTCAGGTAGGCCCCTACTGGGTGCTCTTCTCTTGTTTAGTGTCCAAAGTCCCCTCTAGGTCTTAAGTTCCTTTATGACTCATGCATACTTGTTCATCACTCCAGTTTGGACTGGAATCAGAAGACAACTTAGCAGATAGTTTGAAATGAACAATAAATATTTGTTGAATGACAAAATCATAGCTTGAACAATCAACCTGAAAGCCTTTCTTGTCCTATTATCCCCATGAAACAATTTAGGTGGTGTTTATCAAAGGCTTCCTGCATAGAAGGCAGGCAGCAGGTCCTGCAAGGGATAGAGAGTCCTCTTGTATAGGAAGCATGCAGCTTAGCCAGAAGCCAGGAAGCATTGCATACAACCAGGTAAGCAAGGCTGCAGAAATGGCAGGCATTTCACAGGGACACGTTCTCCCAGGGTGGATGGGGAGGGCAGGGCATCACAGAGGAAGAGAAGTATTTCTGGTCCTCACAAAGGGAAAATCATAGGTACAGATACAGAAGCAGAAAGATACAAAACTTTTTGACAAGAACTGAGCAATCCAGTTTGGCTAAGGCATATGGTTTGTGATAAAGAGTGGTGTGAAATTAGATGTTGACTCTGGTCCCGTGGAAAGAGCTTTTATTGCCAAATGTACTCAGGCTAAATCATGGCACCCAAAGATAACCAAACTCTAATCCCTGGAACCAGAATGTGACTTTATAAGGCAACTGTGATTTTGCAGGTAGGGTTGGACCCTCTTGGATCATCGAATAGGCCCTAAATAGAATCACAAGTGTCCTTACAAGAGGAAGTCAAGGGAGGTTCGAGAACAGAGGAGAAAGCAATGTGAAGATGGAACGGAGAAAGACAAGAAGATGCTACACTGCTGGCCTTGAAGATGGTGGAAGTGGCTGTGAGCCAAACAATGAAAGGAACACAGGCCTCAGGGTGGTACCAGCCTGCACTGCCCTCTGGAGCCCACAGAGGGGGTGTGGCCCTGCCAACACTGTGGTTGCAGCCCGGTGAGAGAAACCTTTCCTTTCTGACCTCCAAAACTTTAAGAGAATAAATATATATTGCTACAAGCAACGCATTTTTAGTAATTTGCTACAGCAACCATAGGACATTGATACGACCAGGCGAAGGCGTGCAAGTGTTATTCACTGAGCCACGAAGAGTGTTAAAAATTCACATAGAAATGGATGGAGGGAAGGCAAATAGAAGGAATAAGGTGAGGGGAAAAGTCCCGAACGCTGGCTTGATTTTAGAAATGGGTAAAATCTCCCTGGATATTTTTGTTAGCAGAGCATTTGGGGATCCTCTGGGATAAAAGGTGCTAGAGGAAATGTAATAATGCTAATAAATATTCTATGATTTCCCTGGAACATGTCCTCAGGTGAACTACAAGGCAGCTCTAAATGTTACGATAAGAGATGTGGGAGACTCAGCAGTTTGGGGTCTCCGGGGCGCCGCAGAAACCTGACTGTGCTTGTCTCTCTTCCCCTGAGACTGGCTACCCTGCACGTCCTCCTCCCCAAACCATAATTCACAGGAGCCTCGGGGCGGGCGGGGGGAGCAGCAGCAAAGGGCAGGCTCAAGAGATATTCCTTTGAGGCAACAATAGCAGAAAGTGTTGTGAATTATTTAGCATTTAACCAAGGCAACTCAAGGCCCGTTCCAAATACTGAGCCCACGAAGGCTGGGTTCATCACTATGGCCTGGACCACTGAAGTTGATAGTGAGGACACATGTCCAGGCTGGGGCCTGAGGCCTGCTAATTCACCTCCCCAACAGATCACAAATCAGCAATGGAGGCTCCTCTCACAAAACAGCAAATTTTAAACCAGAGATTCAAGATTTCTGACCCTTTCAATGCTTCATCATCTTCTGAGAGTCTTTACAGAGTCAGGAGAGGCCATGATGTTAAAGGTGAAAGACCCCATATTTCAAACCAAGGGGTATGCGTTCTATCTTGGAGCAGAGGCGGGCTGTGGAGATCATGCCACTGAACCCTCTCATTTCACAGCTGAGAAAGCAGGGCCGGGAAAGTCCAGTGACCCTATGGAGAAGCTTTGGATTTCCCAGCCAGAGATCTTGCTCCTGGATCGTATCCACTTGGGCTGATGTATTGGAGAAATACATTCCCTACTATTGTTGACACTGTTGTCTGGAGAAGAAAGGTGTTTCTCTCCAGGGATGTTGCCTGTCCTATGTAAGGATCTACTTTGGATGAGCCCACATGTAAAGCAGAACTATTGGAAAAGGAGCTGTGAACATGGAACCAAATGGACCTGCACCCAGAATTCTAGCACTGAGACTTACTTGCTATGTGACCACAGGTTAAGTTCTTTGTTCTTCACCCTCTCTGATCTCCAGTTTCCTCAGGTATAGATATGAGATCATTTCTACCTCAAAGTTGCTGCAAAGATTAAATGGCATGATACAACAAATGCAAACGTGCTTTAATGGAATGCTTAGCATATGCTAATGCTGGGTAAGCACATGTTGGATGTGAATTTAAAGGAGTTTTTTTTTTAAGAACACAAGTATGAATATGAAGGCTTCCAAAAATACCTTCACTCACAGCCTGTTGTAAATATCTAAAAGTCTATTATTAGAAATACAGACTTTAGGTTCTAGAAGGACTGTCCATCTTTGGGAATTCCCATTAAAATGAAAGCACTCCAGACCCTCAAGAAAGTGTTACTTAACTACTTAGTAGGAATTAATTGTGAGGGGTAAACAGTGAAGTTCCTGCAAAAATAAGAGAAAAGAAAGAGTCAAAAAAGAGGGAAACAGAGAAGCCGGTTGTGCTGAATAGCACCAAATATTTATCAAATTCTCAATTTTCTTCAGGCCAAAGAAACATGGGAGCTAGAAATCCAACAAGATTTCTAAATCCTAAAACAAACCTAAGACATATGTACTTAGTCACTCTTAGAGTCTTTCCCCTTCATGCCCTGCGATCTCAGGTTCAAGTGACTAGAGACAACTTTTCATCTCTTCTGATCATTCCAACACCCTGGGCATTAGGAAATAGCAGTGTCCTGTTTCCATAAGAGGAAGCTGACACCCCAATTGTTAAGTGATTTATACAAGGCAACCAAGAAAGAAGTCATACCAAGGCTTAAAATTCAGTTTTTTCATAATCACAAGGGTTCTGAGAGCCTGATGAGATGTGCATCTCCTCCCCAATTCCCTTCCCCCCCGAATGCAGCCACTCACCTACCCAAAAATATATTTTTTAATTCTTAATATGCATGTTTTTCAAGTGTGTCTACTACAATCCCTGTGGGAGATGTTAAGGGGCTGTAGACCCTTGGTGAGAAGGCCTGCATTTCTGAAAGACTCAATGTTTCTTCTCACCAGACTCACCTTTCCCCCAACATTTTATTCAAGGCCACATAAAACACCATAAGCTTCTTCTGAGGTGTGGCATCAGAGCATTCAGTGGGTGGCAGTCCTTCTAAACACCTGGTCAAGGTGGTACATGTATACATGAGGGAGAACAAAAAGGCCCCTCCTTTCCGAGAGTGTTCATTGACAGACAGAGCGGGCAACCCACAATCAAACTAAAGCAACAGCAATAACTAAAAATCAATCCATGAGTTGATTTATTTTGGAGCCCGCTCTGCAATAATAATAGCTACTCGGTAAATGAAGTTTTTCACTGCAGAGAATATTATAAAAGTCTTATTTCGAAAGGAGTGATACCTCTACTTGATTCAACAGGGAAGACTTTCTAAAGGGGCCAGTCTATGTGATAATTGAAACATGAACCTCTTAGATGATGCTCCAATATTGGCCATTCTTCAAGAGGCAAGAGGACAAACTTAGGAGCCACAGTGGCTGACCTAAGTTTTGGTACTTAGGTCTACTAGCATGGTAACCATGGAGAAGTCCCCTAAAACCTCCGTCTTGTGCTTTCTTCATCTGTAAAATGAAAATGGTAATGGTACGTGATTTGTCATGTTTCTGTGGAGAAGAAAGCAGGTAATACCTACAGCCCTGAGAACCATACCTGGCACTCAGCAAAAACTCAGGATAAACATTTATTATCTGCATTAGCCTGAGTTCCCTGGAAAACAGTTCTTGGGACAAAACGCATGATAATACTTAATAAGGGAAGGGTACTAGTAAAATGCCAGGAACAAGAATGAGGGGGGAAAGAAGAGAAAAACGAAAAGAGGAAAAGGAAACACAGAGTCCAAGGTCATGTGTTAGCAAGATGACCACAGCGGCACATACACACACACAAAAAAAATCCCTGGAGATTCAGTCCAATGGTCATCTCCAGAGAGGTCACAGAGAACCACCACACTGAAGAATAAACCATTAAGAAGAAAAGGATGGAACCATTTATCTGCCCTCTCCTTTCCACCTCCACTCTTTTCCTGGACGTAGTTCACCTCACAAAGAACTACGTCCATATCCTAAGCTTTGTGACCAGGCCCCATCAGGTCATTTCTAGAGAAACCAGAGCTTCTGTGAGTCTGGTTGGTTCAGACTTACGTCCAGGAAGGCAGTGGCAGGGGTGGGGTCAGTGGCTGGGTGAGAGGATGGCAGAAGGGGTCAAATCTCTCAAAACTATTATTGTCAAACATGTAATTTATCCTTTTCTTCCACCCAAGTTGCTATGTTCTTATCACCTGGGCTAGCAGAAGTTTTTCTCCTATTTTCTGCTCCAATCACAGAAACAGAAACACTAGATTAAATCTTCCTCCACTGAATTAAATTTAAATTTAATGAAAGAACCCCAGCGAACCTATGAAAAGGAATGGATTTGTGGCCAAGAATCAGATGTGTGGTCAAGCTCCATGGGGGAATTTTCATTTTGAAACTAAAGACGGGAATGTTTTCCATTCAGGCTTTCTGTACACTGTGTTTCAGAACTGAGGTGGAGCTAGACAAGAGATCTACCAAGAAGAATTCAGCCTCTGCTCAGCTCCACAATGCCAATACTGACCAACAGAAGCTGAATGCGAGCACCTAGAAGCATGCCAGCCAGAGGCAAGAAGGCTCAAACTAATGTGTAGTGCCATAGGTTGGTTCTCTGAAAGCAGGCTATGAGACAGAGTTTGGGGTGCTAGCTATACATTAGGGACCACCAAGCCTGAGATGAAGGGAAGGACTGGGCAGAGTGAAAAGAGGAACTGTGAGGCAGACCCAGCCAGCCTCAGCCACGTGAACCGGGCAGGGAGCACTGGAGTGAATAGTGCCTGTCAGGGTTACCTTGTGTTGGTCCCACATGGCCAGGCCTTTCAACCCCATCTCTCTCAGACGTTAGTCACAGGCTTTCTTAGAAAATATGACCTCAGGTGAGGGGAATCTGGACCTCTAAACCCGCAGAGCCTGAGTTTCATGAGGTCTATAGTGGGCACTAGGGATGTCTGGAGTTGGGGGGTTAGTTCTGCTTCCACCCTTTCATTACTGGAATCATGTGGGGTTTTTTTGTTTTTTTTTTTTGTTTTGCTATTGGGGACATAGTGCCATGTAAAGGTTTTTGATTCAGTGAGTATAATGAGTTCCAAAGGACAGAACTCCATCCTTCCATATTGCCTCCTCCAAATTAATGCTGTACCTATGCCTTTAGAAAACAATTCCAGTGCTCTATCAGTTCAACAGAATCTAGATAGTGCGGAATGTGATGCATCTACCTGATTCTATGGTCATGGAACCACTCCATTTTGCCTTTGCTGTGAACTGGTTTCCCTGGCCTGGCACAATGCAACAAGTCAGTGGATCCAAATTTCCATGTGCTCTCTGACGATGGTGCTGGCTGAGACCGGTGGACCACAAAGGCAAACCCATGCTTAAAATATGTCTATGCTTATGAAAATAAAACCCAGGCTCTTTTGGAATGGAAGTGTAACTACAATAGACAACATACTGAACATCCTTCTCAAGTTCATATGTCAACATTCTAACCTCCAATGTGATGGTATGTGGGGCCTTTGGGAAATGCTTTGATTATGAGGATGGCACCCTCATGAGTAGGATTTGTACCTTTATAAAAGAGACCCCCTGACAGCTCCTTTTGCATATTCTGCCACTTGAGGACACAAGCCTGAGGACAGTCAATTGTGAATCCCAACGCAAGTCCTTATCAGACACCAAATCTGCCAGCACTTTGATTTTGGACTTTCCACAACTCTGAGAAATACATTTGTGCTGTTTTATAATCCACTCAGTTGTCAGTGGCTTTCTTATAGCCAGAACAGACTAAGGCAGTAGTCAATTTATCATCAAATGTTTACTTGGTCTCCTTAAGGAATCTTGTCATTCTAAAGTCCCCATGTTAGTCTCTGTTGCAGGCAGATCAAACATTTATCATCAGCAGAGACCAGGCTTGGGGAGTGGCAGTCCACATGGTTGAACCCAGGAATGTTCTCCACCTTTTCCACGATGGCCCATTTATTCATATGCCCATGGCTAACGTCAACAGGAAAGTCATTTTTTCTTGGCAATTGTTGTCATGCCTTTTTCCTGGGGCATAATCTCTGGTGGAAATTATCATGTAACACAAAGACCTCCACCCATGGTGCTCAATGCCATATGCCCATCCACCCCAATCTTCCCATCCTTGTCATTGCAAGCCCTTGCCCAGTCAACCAGGATGGCAGATATTACCAACTAGGCCCTGCCCATCGCTAACCTGCCTGGGCTGGGCTGTTAACCAAGTAATTGAAGCTCAATTACTCTACCTGAGAGTCCCCGTTAGTCTCCAGCTTTCTCTGCCCATCTGCTAGAGCTTCTGTGTACGCAATCGGAGAAGCGCTCCGGCTTCCACACCTGGTTCCCAAATGTCTATCGCGGCTCAGCTGTTCATTTGCATTCTGCACAGCCTGGCTAACCCCTAGCAAGAGCCACCCAATCCTGTTATCCTTATAACTAAATGCTTTCTCCATTCCTTCCAAACCTCTGATAGGCTGTACCAGTGGGCCTTCACCATCGGACCCCGACCTGGGGTTCGAGGCTTTCTTCGTCTACTTGTCTCCAGTGAAGGAGTCTTTCAGACAGCCAGGAGGCAAGCGATCCTGCTCCAAACCCCATCTTAGGTCACATCTTTGTACCATCTTATGTTAGTTCTGTCGTAGGAGGATTCTGTGGCGATAAAATGTACTAGTCAGGGGGCAACACTGTGAAAAGAAGGAAGCAGCGGGATCAGAAGAAGGGAAGTACAGCTGTGATTCAGGCCCCAGGGGGCTTTGGAGTGACCATTGCGGGTCTGTGTTGCTCCTTTTCAGACTGCGCTGGCTGGGTCCCTATTCCTCCCCCAGCTCAGGCTTCCCTAGCAAGGCCGCCATGCGATGAGGCAGCCAGCTGTGTGCAGTTGGGACAGACCCTGAATGGCGAGAGCCAGAGGCCCACCTCCAAGGTGAGCAGCAGGTTCTAAGGGGTTGGGCAAAGGCCGCTTCTCCACTTGTACCTGAGAAGTACTGCATCCACAGTTCCGCGCTTTCACCATTTCAAAGCTAAAACATGGCTGCAGTAGCCTCTCTGCTTTCTCTCTGTCTTTCTGTGTCTCCTTGTCACTGGTTAAAACTTGCAACAAGGGTAACTAGTTAAGTCTGTCCAGCATCCCAGAGTTCCTGACTACCAGTCTCTGATTGGCAGTCCCTTGCTTATTCAAGCCTGTCTATTTCAAATGCTCTCCTCACCTTCAGGGCATGTATTTGTTGTGTATGGTGTGTGTGGTGTGTGTGGATACCTTATGAATGTTTCACTCCATAGGTAGCCTCCCTCGGGCTGCAAGGAAAATGCCATGTGCCCTGCGGGTTGTCATTTAGATAACAATTAACTAAAAGGGAGAGAATAAGGACCTGCTGTGAGGGTCCAGAATTCATATATTCATATCATCTCTCTCTCCCTCTCTCACACACACACAGCCAGTCATTCCAGCTGGCGTTTGATTAGCACCACCACAGTACCATGCTAATGCTAATTGTAGCTGGCTCTTCATTCACTGAGAGTTTCTGCTCATTCACTGTGGCCTGCGATCGCTCACTAGTGAGTGCTAGGCACTGGAAGTACCTGTGGGGTTGAATGGCACCTTCTCTGGCCTTGTGGAGCTTGAGGTCCCTCGGGAGAGACAAACAAGGAGCAGCAAGTGAGATGACATGTGGTAAGAATTCTGACACACGTGCCCTGGAACTGGACTAACACCTGCTCCTGGGGAGACCTGGCAGGGTTTAGGCTACAGGATGAAGAAAATGGGTATGAGGGAGGGCAGATTTGGGGCAAAGACTTAGCGTCTAGTTTTGCATGTGTTAAGTTTGAGCTAACTGTGTACAATTAGGTGGAAACGTACAGTAAGCAACTGCGTATATGGGTTTGAAGCTTAGGTATAATAGCTGTGTTAGAAATATAAATTTGGAGGCAGTATGTTGATGTGATATTTTGCGGTAGTCAGTTCTATAACATAGTGTAGCCACACCTGTCCTTCTGCCTTTTGTAGTTGGAGGGAGAAGTAGCAACAAGCGGGTAGACACACTGGAAGTTAGCTATAAGCCACATAGCCTTAGGCTGGTGTGGCTCAGTGGACTGAGCTCTGGCCTGAGACCCAGAGGGCCACCAGTTCGATTCCCAGTCAGGGCACCTGCCTGGGTTACAGGCCAGGTCCTCAGCTGGGGGCGTGCAAGAGGCAACCACACATTCATGTTTCTCTCTCCCTCCTTCTCCCTCCCTTTCTGGCTCTTTAAAAATTAATAAATGCACTATTTTAAAAAGAAAGGAAGCAAAGGCACTATGTAAATTTTAAAACTATAAGGAGAAGTTCAGGCAATGCAGAGGAAAGTAAATCCTACCATTTGGAGGAATTTACAAGTCAAATCCTTCCCTTGGCCCTTCAATAGAGAGGAAAGAGAACAAAGAATGGCAAACAGAGGGTTTTTAAATAAATCATAATTAGTAACACACCCATGGGCTCAGTGTGGGTGAACAATTAAGACAGCTAATTGTATGGAAGCTGCATGTTTATGAAGCCAGGGAGTCTCACCCCCAAACCAGGGAGCTTCCCGCCCCTGGAAAGATGTCTGAAGGGACTGAGGCGACCAGTGGGCCACACCCAGCCCCCCGACAAATAGTTGGTAAAGGTCATGGGTGTGTCCTTGCGCGTGTGTGCGTGTGCACACAAGCCGGCAGGAGTGCTGCGTATAACTACATGCTGAGAAATTTGGAGCACCTGAAATAGCAGCTGGCCTAACTGGAGGCGAACTCGATTCTCTTAACCAAGTACCACTCTTTGAAAAATGCTGCCCTCCTGCTGAAAGTCTTCACTGGCTACCCCAGGACCCTTGGGGATGGATTTGTGCATAGCAAGGGCGCCATCTAGTGAGTGATGCTGCAATTACTCACTGTGGACTTGATTCTATCCTAGGGGTACACACCCCGAGTGTTCCCGTGCGGTTAGGTAAGCTATGTGTGTAGTTGGAAGACCAATTCCCAGTTATGCACATCCTGAGCTACTGGTAGAAACAAACCACATATTCATTAACAGTGGAATTGTAGAAATAGATTAGGCACAGGGAAAATTTGTGGGAAGTGGGTTCTCGTTTCTCTTTGGCAATCTGTTTTGCATGATCCTTTTTGTCTTCAACAGCCCCAGGCTCTGGAGAGAGTTGGCATTTTAATTGTGGTTTCCTCTCCTTTTTTATTCTTTTTACTTTGTTAAAACAAAATTAGCTGGGTAAATTTCAAGATTTAATTGGATTTATCTAATGATTCATGAATTGGGAAGCATCGCATCTAGCAAATAAGTAAAAAGGAGTTCCAAAGAGGAGGTTTATACAGGGAGAAAGGGGCAGGAAAAGAAAGTCTCTAGCGTGCTCTGGCTGGTGGCACAGTGGATAAGGCACTGGCCTGTGAACCCAAAGGTTGCTGGTTCGATTCTCCAGCCAGGGCATGTAACCAGGTTGCAAGCCAGGTCTCCAGCCAGGTCCATAGCTGGAGGCAGATGAAAGGCAACCATACATTGATGCCTCTCTCCCTCTCTGCCTCTCTCCCTTCCCCTCTCTCTAAAAATAATAAATAAAATCTTTTAAAAAGAAAGGAAGTCTCTGGCAAAAAAGTGGGTTGTTTTGAACATCACCTTCATGGAAGAAAAGTAAGCACCTTTGGAGCAGGTTACCTCCTTAATGCTGACCAGATAATTCCAGGTTGACTGGTTAAAAGTTACATTTCTAGAGAAGCCAAAACTGCAATTAGGTTAAGTATTAACACATTGTTGACCAACAATTATATAGCAAGGGCTAACGCAAGTACAAGCACGAGTTAAACTTAGTGTCAATCAACAACGTTGGGGCTTGAAACATGAGCTTTTTCGTGATGGGTCAGCCACGTGCTCGGTTCTAGTTTGCTGATGTGGGGCCTAGCACATGTGACTCCATTTTGTTTCTGTTGTCTCTTTTCTTTTATTCTCACTAAGAATACGTTTATTGATTTTAGAGAGAAGGGAAGGGAGGAAAGGAGGGAGAGAAAGTGAGAGAGAGAGAGAGAGAGAGATCAATTGGCTGCCTCCCAGGATGCCCCCCAACAGAAGATTGAGCCACCTACCCAGAATGATATTTTTTTCAACATGCCTCATGAATCTGCAAAACAAAGCTTCTTCAGAAACAAAGGCTGAGTGCCAGCTACAACTGTCATCCTAAAAATCAGGGGCAAGAAATGGGGCGCAAGGCCCAGGTTGTCTCCAGAAGTTTCCTAGCCTCCGTTGCCCCTTCACCCGGCCTTGGCTTTCTTCCCCTGTGACCCACGTGTCCCTACACAGGCAGCTCCTGGCCAGGGACCCACTGTGGAGGAGGAGACTGGACAAAAGCCAGAAGACAGACAAGAGGACAAATGTGGTCATGCTGGGTGGGAAGAGGAAATTGGGGCAATATTATTTAATGCTTGTAAAAGAAAAAGGATTGGGGAGCAAAGGTCATCTTAAAAGAAGAGGGCAGAGGGCACTTCTGATCTGAGAAACAAAAGATTAGGAATACTTGAGAGATGGCGACTGTCAACTGCCGATAGATCAGGGGAACAGCAACGAGTCAGCAGTTGTGAGGCTTTCAGAGATCTCGGCTTGGGAGAAGAGGTAACAATTTCCCAGGCATCTTCACCTTGACATGCTGCTACACAGAGCAAGTTGGTTGTGAAGCTGGCTGAAGGAGATTCCAGGACCAAGAAGAGGGAAAAGAAATAGGCCCTTCACTGCACCACCCACCAGGAAAACTCAGTGGTAAAAATGCAAAAGGAAATTAGGGCGGAGGTGAATCCCTCCCCCCGGCATGCAGGGGAGTCCCTTCTAGTCTGCCTCTGGCACAGACCACCACCTTCAAGGACAGAACTAGCACTCAAAAGTCAAACTCACTGTCTATTTTGCACGTGTATGCAAAAGCAAGGTTGTTGCCAGTACTTCTAACAGAAAAACGGTAGTCTGAGGACAAAAGGCAAGCAGACTGTTTCACTGTATAAAATCGTCTATATGAAATCAGAAATAAAACTGCAAGAGAAGCAAAAAAAAAAAAAAAGTTGAGCAGAAACCCTACCCTGGGCATAAAAATGAGTTGAACTGAGCAAAATCATAAATGCAAACCATCCACATCACCTTAGCCACAGGGGACGGTGCCCCAGAATAGAATTTAATGCCAAATTAAATGTTCCAACCACCTCTTCTAGCAACAGAGCTGTAAAAGAGGAAAACAAATCAAGACTGTGCCGCTGTGGCTGTGGGATATTGGCTGACACACATAAATAAGTATATAGGAGCCAGTTAATCTGGGAGTGGGGTGTTTGTGCCCAGTGGGGTCAGAGAATAAGGGGGCAATCATCCAAAGAGGTGCCCCGTAGAGGTAAGGAAATCCATCACATTGATTTTCCCTCTGGCACCTCAAATGGCATTTTCCTTTTCTTTGTCGAAGCTGCAGAACTCCCCAGGCTTTACCTGATGCCCTGAAAGATCATGGATTACAACAGAACCCCTGGACAGAGGAAAATAGGGGAGGGGTGTCCACATCAGGGACTTAGTGCCTGATAAGTAATGGTGTCTCCTGGTTGCATCAGCAACAATGGCCCCACAATAGTAAGATGAAATATGAGTCACAAAACCACAGGGGACTTAAATTCAGATCTGCATTCCTTTTCCAGTTCTGTGGTCCAGGACAAGTCATTCCAAGGAGCGCTCGGACCTCAGCATCCTTTCTGTTATACAGAGTTGGCCTTGGACAAACGTGTTGGAAAATCCCATTCCAGTGTGTTGTTTAATGTGGGAACGTTGCCATAAGGGTAAAAGAATGGCTCTAATGGAATGTCTGCCCCTAACGGCTGACTCTGATCATGTCCACTGAGAGATCAACAGTCAAGTCCATTTCCAAAGGGTTCAACTGTGTTTCACCATGAAGAACTTAGCTTTGTCTTTAGAAGACATATGAAAAGACAGAATCAGTAATTTACCTCTCACGAAAAATGCATACAGCTTCCTCATTTCATAACAGTGTTCTAGAAATCATACTAAACTAGATTGTTATAAGCCAACTACTATTTTTTTTCCTGTGGAAGATTGCTATAATTGGAATGGCATGCCACGTCAGGCATTGGGTATCAAATAAATCAGAGGCATCGCCAACAATATGATATAAGAGAAGAATTATAACAATAAACTTTTATAACCATTTAAAATAGTAAAAGTGTGCTCCAACTCACATAAACAGGCATAAGCACATTGTGTACGTTGGTTATACAAAAGACCCCAATGTGCTGTAAAATGTACATAGAACACATAAAATTCTAACTTTGGTGTACCATAAATTCAACCTGAATCCAGCATGCTAGCTACAATAATTTAATGAAACATTAAATGAACAATAATTTGGATTTTCTACTTATAATTTAGAAGTTGAGGCTGATTTGGTTAACTTGGATCTCTTAAGAACAACAACAAAAGTTAGCTTAATTCAATGTGTTCCTTATTTTTTCCTTTAGAATAGTTTCTTGTAATAAGCAGGACATTTCAACTATTCCACAAACCATGGAAACATCTCAAAGACAGTAGTTGCCAAGACGTGTTTCTTTTTTGAAGAGAATAATAAATGGTACCTCCCCAATGACATCATTTAAGTAAAAGCTTAACTCCCCTTCACCCCTCTTGTCATCTCCCTTGTTCAAAAGTTGTACTCTGTATTGGACCCAATAAAGGCCAACCAATAAGAGAACTGTAAGTGCTACTTAAATCACTCCACATGACACTTTGTTGACAGCTATTAGAGACCTTCACACCTTATCAGAAAAAGGGAAAAAAACAATCACAAGTCATTCAAATGGCCTTTTAAAAGCGTTAAAACATTTTTCTCAGACATACGACAGTTACAGAAATGCACATTGACTGCCCGCAGTCTTGGTAGAAAAAAATAATAATCATTAATATTTTCAGATACTTTACAGTTTACAACTTTTATGGAATTTGCTTATCATAGTTACCTAGTTAGGAGACTGTGTCAGGCACTAGAGGTTCCTATTTTATGATTAAAGGAATAAACATGTTGGGGTTTTAAAAGTAGAGAAAGGAATCAGGAACTGAGGCATTGCTCTAGACACGTGGAGAGGAGCACCCACGAGCGTTTCATGAGTGTGAGTTCATAAATACTAAAATGAGGGAAGGTAACTTAGGGGCAGTACATCCTTCAGGAACCCCCTTCATAGCATTCAGTTCATTTTAAATGGTCCATGGCATTATGCTTTCTACAAGGATGCTCCTAAGTGAATGGGGTTACTGTCCTTTAAGGCAGACCACCCCATTTTTGACAAACTGTTTCAATTGCTTAAAAAAGTCTTCCTTTACTTCTCCTAATTCTGTTTTCTAGAATCTAAAAAAATATGCAGAATCCTTCTTCTATGCAATATTTCGGATATTTGAAGACAGCATCATCTTTCCCACTTGTAAGGCACGGCTTCTAGACTCTGTCCGCCAGGTGTCTATTCTTTGACTTATATAGGCCATTCTTGAAGCCAGGTGCCCAGAATTATCCACAAACTCTAAAAGCACCTGACTGAATGTAGTGGACTGAAGTTTCTATTAATACAGCTTAAGATAACAGTAATTTATGGCTCTTACTAAGCTTGAATCCAACCCAAATCTCCACAACTTTTCTTTCACATAATCTGAAATTGAGCCAGTTCTCTCCTATTATAATCACATTAGGTTGTGACATTAGCAAATATGGGAGGATTATCTTTATCTATTCAGCGTTCCTCAACAGCATTGCTAATAAAATTTAGGGCAGGATCATTCTTTGTCGTATGGGACTGTCTCATATATTTCAGAATACAATTAAGTATTAGTGACAACATTTGAAAATCATTGTGAGAGTTGAAAATAACTCTATACACCTCCAAAACCCTCTTAGGGAAGAAATTGCACTGAAGTTGTGAATTTTTATCGAACTATCAATTGAACTGTAACATGAAGAATAGAGCCCTTGGTCACCATTAAATAGATCACGTTTAAGGTTGACATGTATTTAATGGTGAACATTTTATGGATATGATTTTCATCCAGCTACACAGCTACCTAAATGTATAAGAGTAAACCCTAATTTCTTCTTCTTATTTATAATGGTAGGATGGAAATATCTGAAAATCACACTTTTAGAATAATAGCAGAGAAACTTAGCATAGGTAAAACATGACAAGTTGATGATATTTAGCCATAAAAGCTGATATCCAAAGTCAGCCCCCTAATGAACCATGCCCCTACTGCTCAGGACATTCTAGCCTCCTCTCTTTGGACATGGGCTGGCCCTCTGACTTGCTGACCCAATAAAATGCAGGGCTTTTTATTGCTTTCAAGGCTAAGTCACAAGCCTTCTAGTTTCTGGTTAGCTCTTTTGGAACCCTTAGCTGTCATGTAAGAAATCTGACTACCCTGAGCTTCTGTGTGGTGAGACCACACAGAGGTACTCCAAGCTGGGCCCAATTTTTCAGCCAAGATGCCAGTCACAGAGTGAATTGGTCCTTAACTTTCCAGACAAGCTTAGACTCTAGCCAGATTTCACTGAGGGACCTCACTCAATGAGCATGCAGCAGAGGAATTGCTAAGATGAACCCTTCAACATTCCCAACCCCGGAAATTATGAAATACAATAAAATTGATCAGAAGGGCTTACATTTTCTCCCCCAAATTCTTATTCTGCAGCAAACTATGCATTCATTTATTTGTTCATTTACTGCACATTTATTAAACTCCTCCCATGTTCCAGCATTTTGAGTGACATTGGAAATAAAATGAGTGATGAAGAAAAACAACCATCTCTGAATTTGGGACAATTGTAATAGCATGTAGGAAACCCATAAGCCAATGATTACAGCAGAATTTAAAGTGGCATGAGAGAGGTGAATGTGGGTGCTGTGAAAGCATAGAGAAAGACATAGGGTTGAGGGAATGAGAAGTTATCAAAGGCCCTTTGGCTGTAGTGAGTCACAAAAAAGTAAGACAGGATTATCCAAGACAAATAAAGAGGCTTAAAAGAATTTTTCAGGCAGAGGGAACAGCATAAAAAGACACAATGCAGTAGAGGTTCAGCATAGCTAAACACCAGAGTGAAAAAGTAGTGTTGATCTTTAAATAACATGAGGGTTAGGGGTGCCAACCACCTACACAATTAGAAATTCACATTTAAGTTTTGACTCCCCAAAAACTCTCCAAATAGCCTAGTGTTGACCAGAATTACCAAGAACATAAACACTCAATTAACACATATTTTATATGTTATGTGTATTATATACTGCACTCTTACAATAAAGCTAGAGAAACTAAAATGTTATTAAGAAAATTTAAAAGTTGGTCTGCAAGTTTTTTGCAACTGTCATAAATTTTAAAAAGAAAACAAAATCCATGTATAAATGGACATGCACAGTTCTGTGTTGTTCAATGATCGGGGTAATAGTGGTGAAGGGGACTGACACAATACAACAGAAAAAGAAGCTGGAGAAGCAAGCAAAAGCAAGATCTTTGAAAGTTGCTAGGTGCTACATATGGCAGTCTGCCTCCAAGACTATTTATTTTAGTTAATTGGCATTTGTGACTGTGGAGACTGCCAGGTCCAAAATCCGCAGGGTGGGCTGGCAGGGTAAAGACCTAGAGGAAGTTCAGTATTGAGCTTTGAGTCCCAAAGCTCTTTGTTGACAGGATTCCCTCTTGCTTGAGAGTAGGCAGACTTGTTCTATTAGGCCTTCGACTGATTAGATGAGACCCACCCACATTAGGGAGGTCAATCTGCTTTACTTAAAGGCCATCTATTTAAATATTAATCTCATCCAAAACAAACAAACAAATCCCTCACAGAAACATCCAGAATAATGTTTGACCATATATCTGGACGCAATAGCCTAGCCACAGTGACACATAAAATTAACCATCACAAAATCTGGGGCTGGGGGAGGGTAAACTGATATTTACTGTTTTTATCATTGAAGTCTTTGCCACAGCCAACACAGTGCCCTGCCCTGTACCTTGAACATAGTCAGCAATCCGCTAAATGGTTCCTCATGGTATTCATAGTCCCTGATGTGTTCAAATACAGTTAATGTAGCAAAGACAACAACAGAATCACAGAGGGGGCTTTTTCTCCAGTGTGTTTGTCAAGAAGGTCAATAAAAAGCTCAGCCTAAAACCATGTGCATCAATGGCTGTACTCCCTTCCCTGAAGTCTTCACAGCAACAGGTGCTGGGTTAGGGCAGTGACCGTGGCAGGTGCCCCCTCTCCCATCCCTAATAAACCACCCTTGAGGTGACCTTGCTGACCAAGCCTACCTCTGCTGTCAAAAGTGAAAATAAGATGTCCTGGAAAGAGACAAATTTTCTTTTATTTGTAAAGACACCCACCATTTTTTATGTTTGTTTTGCTCTCTCTTCAGGAGAGAGGGAAGGGAAACGAAATGAGCTTGTCTTGGCTTAAGAACAATGTGAGATTCAGATGGTAGGAGACTGCTAAGGGCACAGTGATCTAGGGAAGAGAGAAAAAAGTAAGTCAGGGCAGATCTGAAGCAGAGGTTGGGGTGGAGTGGGGCACCTGGGGCCAGAAAGACACTTTGCCACCCCTCTTCACTGGTTTCAATCTGCTGTGGAGATGCAGCTGGAGGGTAGTCAAGTATCAAGGCCTTTGCAGCCTGTTAAAGCCCTAAAAAAATGTTCTTTGATGTTTCTCTTGCTCATTAAGTTTCTTCCTAAGGAAGAACTACCTAGTCTGGAGGGTAGAGACCCCTCAGGAGTCTGAAGATAGAATTCAGGGGTCCATGAACTCGAATGACAAAAAATTTCTTTTTTACTATTCTCTAGTTGAATTGAACATTTTCCAATAACTTCAATGTATGCAACAAACCCTAGAATATATCGGCAGTATCTATTACAGATATCTGAACATTTCTTTTATAGTCATTTCTACTTCATCCTGCTCAACTTGGGGGATCATGCCCCTGCTAGGATTCTACAGCTTCCAAACTTAAATGTACCAGTAATATTTTGATCTCCAAGTGGATCCTGGGATCCAAATTTAACTGGTTAGAAGCCATGGAAGAGGAAGAATGAGTATATTCCCTCTCAAAGAAAACCTTCTAGGTTGGATGGGTTGTTCATTTGGATAGCAAGTTATAGAATAAAACTGGTGCACTGAGCCCCCATCTGCATAACTGCAAGAAATCCAGTCCCTTCCCCAAGATGGAGGACTTGAACCTTGCTCAAATCTATTCGTAGTTGTTCATCAGCTTTCTCCCCAAGTCATTGCTTCAGGTCTTTCTGCCCATTGCTCCAGTTTCCCCATAGCTGGTCCTCAATTCTGCCATAGCCCTCCTCCATCTCATTCCCCCTAAAGTGTAGATGTAAATACCTCCATTTTGGCTCCAAGCACAGCTCACTGAGAACTATAATAGTTTAAAAACATGACTGCAATTTAGGGGGAAATCAAACACAAAACTTAAAAGGGAATGAAATTACAATATATAACTTTCTCAGAGTCTACTGACAAGCCTCTCCATAGAAGGTCTCATTTCTCAACCTTTTATCATGTGACTGGGGCTCACTCATCACCAGGTCAGGAGTCTCTTCAACTTGTTCACCTTCCAACAAGTCCACGTTGCCATTCCCAACTAGCTGGCTCCAAATAAAGTAATGAAAAACCCATTCACTGCATGATATTCTCTCCACAAACATGCATAAAGGTATAAAGAAAGCCTTATTTAATTATTAAACAGAATATCTAAGTCTGAAGCATCTGGATTTAGATTATTTCCCCTGAGTTAAGGCTTCCTAAGAACTACAGGTGATAGCTGCCTCAAAGCAACATAAATAGAATGCTGGAAAAGGTGACAAAATGCAGCTGCCAAAGTGCGGAGATAAAGAAACATGGCCCAAATGAAAAACAAAAAAACAAAAAAACAAAAACCAGATCAAAGCTTTAGAAAAAGAGTTAAATGAAATGGAGAGAAGCAATCTATTAGATGCTGAGTTCAAAACACTGGCTATAAGGATGCTCAAGGAAGTAAATGAGGACCTCGACAGTATAAAAAAGGTCCAGTAGGAAATGAAGGATACACTAATAAGATAAAGAACAATTTATAGGGTGACAACAATAGAGTGGATAATGCCAAGGATCAAATCAACAATATGGAACACATGGAAGCAAAAAACAACCAATCAGAACAAGGAGAAAAGAGAATTCCAAAAAATGAGGATGGTATAAGCAGCCTCTGGGACAACTTCAAGTGGTCCAACATTCGCATCATAGGGGAACCAGAAGAAGAAGAGAAGGGGCAAGAAACTGGAAATCTATTTGAAAAAATAATGAAACAAAACTTTCCTAATTTGACAAAGGTAACAGAAATGCAAGTCTAGGAAGCACAGAGAGTCCCAACAAGATGGATGCAAAGAGGCTCACTCCAAGGCACATCATAATTAAAAATGCCAAAGTTAAAGATAAAGAGAGAATCTTAAAAATAGCAAGAGAAGTTACCTACAGGGGAGTTCCTGTAAGCCTGTCAGCTGATTTCTCAAAAGAAACTTTGTAGGCTAGAGGGGATTAGCAAGAAATATTTAAAGTCATGAAAAGCAGGGACCTACAGCCAAGATTGTTCTATTCGGCAAAGCTATCATTTAGGATGAAAGAACAGATAAAGAGCTTCCCAGACAAAAATAAAGAAATTCATTATCACTAAATGATTATCATATAAAATGTTCAAAGGAGGACTTTTTTTAAGGAAAAGAAGATCAAAACTATGAACAATAAAATGGCAAAGAATAAAAATCTATCAACAATTGAACATAAAGAACAAACTAAGCAAACACAAAAAACAGAGATAGAATCATGGGTATGGAGTGTGTTTAAATGGTTGCCAGATGGGAGGAGGCTGTGGAGGAAATATGTGAAAAGGTGAGGGGATTTAAGAAGTACAAACAGGTATCACAAAATAGCCATGGGGACAGAGGGGAGAAAAAAAGGGATGGATGTAATACAACAACAATAAAATTAAAAGAAAAAAAAAAAATAGCCATGGGGGTATAAAGTATAGAATAGGAAATGAAGAAACCAAAGAACTCATACATATGACCCAGGGACATAAATAAAAATTGCCTGAGGGAGTGGGGTGGGATGGGTGGAAAGGGAGCAAAGGGGGAAAAACAGGACAACTGTAATAGCATAATTAATAAAATATAAAAATAACTTAACCTGGCCGGTGCCAGCCTGCAAATCCAAAGGTTGCTGGTTCAATTCCCAGCCAGGGCACATAACCAGGTTGCAAGCCAGGTCTCCAGCCAGGTCCGTAGCTGGAGGCAGGTGAAAGGCAACCATACATTGATGTTTCTCCTCCTCTCTGTGTCTCTCCCTTCCCCTCTCTCTAAAAATAATAAATAAAAATCTTTAAAATTAATTAATTAATTAAAATAATTAATAAACAGTTAAAGAGAAAAAAGAAAAGGTGGCCCCTTCCAATACAAAAGGAAGCTTACCAGCACACACCCAAGCTTCCACCCTTGCATTTAGAAGCTGCATATGATTGCCCAGATGCTAATTGTCAACAGTTTAAGATCCATGTTCTATCTCAAGGAATATGGAGTAACTATAGAATTCAAATAGCATTTCTGGCAGAGGAGAGGAGGTGTCTTTCTATAGTACTTGGGAAAAGGAATACCTAATTCATTCTGCTGTTCTTAGGGTATGTTAGAGAAGGCTGCACGGAGGAGGTATCCTGATGGAGAAGTGCACATTATCTGTGGACGCCGAAGAACTGCAAACAAGTTCCTGGTGTGAGTGATCAAGAACGGTAAGGACAGGCATCAGAATGCGCCGCTAGCCCATCTCACCTCCATTAGTTTTACTGAACCTTGAAATGGCTTTGGAAGTTGGCAATCGCCCCAGAGGATGAGAAGTTAGATACTTAAAAAAAGAAGGGCATTAAAGTTTTGTAAGTTAGTTCCTTAGTTAATCTATCAAACCCGTTTCAGTCTGAGGTAGCAGTGTATAAACTACAAAGGGCCTCTTAGGTTCCCTTAGGAAACATGGATAGCCAGACAGACAGATAATGCTTATCTGAGATGAAGAGGAACTACAGAAAGCTCTGGAATCACCTTTCAGGCAAGGTGTGTTCATTACCCTTGATTATTTGTAAAATCTTCTGGGTGTTGAGAAGAAAAATGGCAGAGGGTAAGTTAAAGATGGTTGATGAGAAACCTTTGTTAGGTGTGACACCTAAAATTTGTCTTTGCTCACATTATTGTCCCAAACGTCTTGAATTCATCAAAGGGGCTAGAAATACACTCTATCCTTCCAAAGCACAATTTTAAAACAGCTAACAATGGCAGTCACATGACCACTTCCTGAAAGATATAGCAGAGCATTCAACCTGCCTAATAAAGCTCTGGAAAAGAACAATGTCTTTGCAAGTTCTAGCTTGAGGTTTGTATATTTTAAAGAAAAGATAAAAGTGTTCTTTAATTAAATGAAGGCTAATGAACTATTAAAACCATCCCCTTGCTAATTAAAAGAATAAATTGAACTGGCTGGACCTTTCAGATACTCTGACACCCTCTGATTTGAATGCTATTTCCAGATGAAAAGGAGGTTTCCATCCCAAGATGAGTCACCTGGTTAAGGAAAGGTGGCAGCGAGGCCTGGCTGGGTGGTTGGATCAGTCACTGAAATAGCAACCAAACGAGCCTGCGGAGGTGGGCCCAGTGCTTTGGATGCTAGGTTTCAGGTCAATGATTGTGTGCTCACTAATGTATCCCCAAGCATTTAGAATAGTTCTGGCATTAGTAGAGGCTAAAAACAGAAAGAAAAAGAACAAGTAAGAAAAGTAAGAAAAGGAACAAAAAGAAATAGGGACTGTCTTTGGTGAATCAATCAATAAAAGCATGCTTACCTGGCAAATAGCCCTTCTGTTTTTAGTCTACCTTGGGGGTCTGACTTTTCCTAGTCTAGAGTCTAAGTCAACCAGAGTCAAGGGCAGACAGCAAGTGAAATGACTGCTATTCACGTGGCAAAAGAGGTTAATATGCCCAGTGTTACAAACTAACTTGCAGACCCCAGCCACACCAACGTATTCCCTCTCTGAAGATCCTACTGAGAAAAAGTCTAAAACTTGTGTCTTGGTTCTGCCCCTTTTCTATGGACAAGATGTACTTGGCGTAATTGCGAAGGCTTTGCAAAGGCTCAACAGCTCAGCTAGAAGCCACCAAGAAAGCTGTTTGTTTGCTCCTGTAATTGGGACGCAACACATTTGTCTCAGGCTCCTGGTGATCGGGGACAGCGCATTACGTGAGGTCGCCCAGGCCGTGCCACTTATGAAGTCTTGCTTATGTCAACATTATGCACTGTACACATTTTTTTTCTTTTGCTGGGGGCAGCTGAAAGGAAGTGACACTAATATCTATTCTATCCAAATATTGCATTTGCGACACAATCCATAAACGTAATGACTAGTCATCAATAAAGCAGAGAAGCCTCTGAAAATCGTAATGGTCACCTCCCCCACCCCAAATTAAAAAAATAAAAAGAAACAACAAAAATGCTGGCAAATGGTAGGTCCCTTATCTTAATTACTGGCTTATTTGCATTTAAATGAAGGTTATTCTATAATTACCACTGAATGTTTGGTGTTGGAGTTGAAATACCACTCTGCGGGCTGTCAGCCCATCGCCTGTTCATTTCCCCTCATCTTTCTTCTTCGCTATAATCATCTGACACAGGCAGGCACAGAGAGGTGCGGGCTCTAACTTCCTTTTTTAAACCCATCAGCACCTCAGGGCACTTTGTGGATCCTGGGACATCTCTCTGCAGTCCTGCAGCAGGTCACCAAAAAAAAATTAAGGAACTCTCCTCTACCCACAATAAACAACCTCAGAGAGGGCCAACTTGTGAGCCCAGTTTACTTGGCCTGACTAGGCACTGGCTATGATACAGAGGAGCCCCACTCCCTTCCTGTGTCCCCACCACACCCTGTACAAACTGTACCATTTATCAACAAACACAGCCCAGTCTCATTCTCTGAGACAGGGGCGTCCTATAAAGTTGCCACAAGAGCACCCACCGAATGCCCCCTACCAGAAATTCAGGGTTCAGTTCCCGCAAGCATTTGGTCACAAGACTTTCATCAACCCATCAGTACAAAATTGTGTTTATGCTTACAGACATCTTATTTAATATATGTTGTTGATCTATGAACTTCGAATTCATGGCCAAGAACACTAACTCATACCTGAACAGAGGTTTTTTGACACATACTTCTCCAGCAGTCTCCTGGCTCTCAGGATCGCTTAGCGGGGCAGCACTACACTGACAACAGGACCATTGAAACACCAAAAATCCCCAAAAAGAAGGTGGGCACGCACTGAACAGACCACCACAAGGGTATCATTTAAGTAGGAGAGCTGAAACAGGAAGTTAGAGCATCACCTTGTTTGACCTCACCAGGGAACAAGCATGTGAAGTGGCTCAACTATTTCAGTTTTGTGTACGTCTGTGAATAACTGCAAATACACCCTGGGTATTGATTTGGAAGGTCACACATAAATTCTAGTGATCAGGTAAATCCACACATAACGAGTATGAGCTCTACTGACAGCATTTCCATGGGTCATCCACCTCAAGATGCCCTCCTCAGGGACTAAGAATGAAATGCTGAGTGAGATAAGAGTGGCCCTGCCTGCCACAGTATGTGGGCTTCAGGTGGGGTGGGAAGGTGGGGAGCAGGTTGCAGAGAGAGGTGGTGGGGGGGAGAGAGAGAGAGAGAGAGAGAGAGAGAGAGAGAGAGAGAAGCTAACCAAATATATATATATATATATATATATATATATATATATATACCAAAAAAAAAAAGAGAACAGTCTTAAATCATAATAGTGCTATGAATTAAACAAACAAAGAAGTACTGAGCTAAGAAATGAGGGCTTGTTTTAGGTAGTAGGTCGCATTTAGAATTGAGAAGCCTTTTTTGCAGAGTTGGGGGAGAGGTAGAGAAGGAGAAAGGAGCATCACACAGGAAGAATAATGAGCATAGGAAAGGCTCTGTCCCTGGGAAAGGTGTGTTCCCCAAACTGTCCAGTGGGCCTGGAAAACGCTGCAGGGGAAGAGGAATCGACGGTGTTGAATGGGGCTAACGAAGGAGACAGGGCACCAGCCTTGCGAACCCAAAGGTCGCTGGTTCGATTCCCAGCCAGGGCACATAACCAGGTTGCAAGCCAGGTCTCCAGTCAGGTCCGTAGCTGGAGGCAGGTGAAACGCAATCATACATTGATGTCTCTCTCCCTCTCTGCCTCTCTCCCTTCACCTCTTTCTAAAAATAATAAAATAAAATCTTTAAAAGAAAGAAAGAAAGAAAGAGACAGGAGCTTGGCCTGGCAGAGTCTTGAAGACCCACTAAGGCAAGTGCACTTATTTACTGCTCCTCTTTACTCAAGGGCAGAGATCTCCTTGGTAACACGGCTCTACACTGGTGGGCACTTAGCAAGTATGGGCGACTCACTTACTAGGCCATCTATGAAACATGATGAGTGTGTCAGTTCCAAACTGAGTTTTAGTGCAGGCAGACAACCCCAGAATATTGTAGTTTAAACAAAATCAGGGTTTATTTTTCTCACTTAGCGAGAAGTCCGGATCTAGGTAGGTGGGGACATTGCTCAACAGTGTCAAAGCTAAGGTGTCTGGAATGTACTTGGTGTTTGCCTCCTGACTGCAAGATTACTGCTCCAGCTCCAGCCATCACACCCTAGTTCCAGGATTAGGGAAGTGCACAAGGTGTATGCACCATCTGAATTTCCTCCCCTTGTATAGTTTCTCTGGCAGCCCCACCCAGTGACTTCTGCTGGTATCTTACTGGCCAAAACTGTGCCATGTGCCCACCTGCATGCCCAAAGGAGGATAGGAAATGCATTATTTATGGCTGTATATGCCCCCCTTTCTAATACAATCATATTTGTTGGGAGGAAAGGAAGAATGACTTGTCCAGCAATTGGTAGTCTCTGTCCATTGAGGAAAGGGGACATATGTCTCAGCTAATGCCTTGGAGGTGCTAGAGTTATCAGAGGTAAGAGGGTCTGTAGGGACATAGAATGGACCCACATAGTGTATATGGGACTTGTAAGATGCTGAGGAAGATTCTCCAAGCTGAAATAGTTCCGTTCTTCCCCCTGTAGAGCAGGCAGCCCTTCCTATCAGGGGATGAGAGCCCCTCACAAATGCCTGGAATTCAAAGAATTAACCACTCCCATTAGCTTAAGTGAGAAAAATAATATACTCGGCTACATTCAGTCCTACTGCTAAATTTTGAATGTGTTCATTTGCCATTTAAGAAGGCCTTAGGCCCTGGGAGAATGTGCCATGGGGCAGATACGTTTTGATGCAGAAAGAAGAAGGAAAACAACAAAAGACCCAAAACGGGGCTATCGCTGAAGAAATAAGTCTCACGGAGACACAAAACAAGACAGTCAAAGCCAGTCTATAAAGTTGAGAAAGACTCTTCTGAGCAAGTGACATTTTAGCTGTCACATAACGAATCAGAGGAATTCAATTAACCATTAGGGTGAGGGAAGAATAAGAGCATTGCAGTCCCAAAATCTTTTGTAAATGTCAACAAATCAAAATGAAAATCAGGGCCAATGCCATCCTTCGGTGATAGAGACCATCTTCATTGTCTTTGCCAACTTATCCGAAATTCAAGTCTACTGGAAAGTTGCTTAGTTTCTCGGCTTCTTAAGGTAATTTCTGGGCCAGTGCCAGTGCTAGGACTTTGGTGGCCTTCCCTCTCTTGTGTTCTGCACTTTACATCCTTTGAGCTGAGCATTTACCACCTAAGCCTCAAGGGCAGCCAGGAAAGCAACCTACTGTGTGCCTTGGCTCAAATCTGCTTGGAGCAGGTGTCTCTTCCTCTGTGTGGGACAGAGAAATCAATACCTTTTGCTAGCATCTGCCAACACTGCTCCTGCCACGCTCCTGCTTGCTGGGCCTTGTCCATGTTTCTAAGCAGTGGGCACCTGGCACCACAGATGTACCCACTGACCACAGTACAGATGTCCCCAGGCATCTACGTGTGTGCGTGCATCCTCCGCCTAGCTGCCAGGAAAGGCTTTCCAACCGCAGATCCCATCATGCCATTCTGCTACTCAGGAACCTTCAGTGGCTTCCCTGGAGAATAAAACTTAATCTCCTTTGCACGACTTAGAGATCGTCCCTCATCTACTCTCAGCCCAATTCTCCAGATTCCCCTCTGGCATTCATCTTCTGCTCTCAAGCCACGCTGAGCTGCTTCCCACTTTCTAAAAGCATCACACTCTCTTCCAGCTTCCGTATCCTCTTCCCTGCAGGTCACCCTCGCAGGTCACCCTCGCCCCACTCCCCTCATCTGGCATTTTAAGACCAGGGTCTTATGTCACCTCCTCTGTGAAGGCCCCCACTGTGCTCAGTTACTTGTTCTCCTTTTGCAATTATTCTTGCGAATATTTACTGTATATCTGTCTCCCCTGCTGTCCTATAAGCTTCTTAAATACAGAGGACAGTTATAAATAACCATTTGTGCCTTCTCAGCAACTTGCATAGTGCCCGGCATATCCTGGGGCTTCAGAATCACTTGTTTAGAAATGAACCATGGTCCAGTGACTGTGGGTGACTTTGCGGTATGTGGCAGCATCTGTCTTCCTGAGAGCTGCCAGCCCTAGTGGCCCACCTCTGCATCCCCACCCATCCCAGGTTAGAGGAGATGTTACCGCGTGACCCTCCTGGAATTGCCCATCCGCTGCGGTGACTCAGTTCCACCCGGTGCCTCCTACCCCCTAACACACTTACTCCCACAACCTGAGTCCTCCTGCTTTTAGAGGTCCCCATGGAATAAGCAGCCACTGGAGGACTGACGGGGCTTCACACGGGGATCATAAGTAAATCTGGGGCCCCCTGACCCCAGGCTGTGGCTTCCACAGCTCAGGGCACATGTGATGTGGAGAGGCGAATGGCTGCGAAGAATACGCCATCTTCTGCAGCCTCCCCTCCCCTCCCCAAGTCCCCAGGGTACCGAAGTCCCCGCCTGTCGTGGGAAGGAAGGCTGTTTCCACCAGCCTCCCAAGGAACTGGGGCTTTGTGTCATTGTTGCTCTCCCTCCTCTCCTTCTTGCTTCCCTTATCATTTCCTCCCTGCACTCAGCCCCTCCGTCTTCTCTTGCTCTGAAAGAGCTTCCGCACGCCCTCCCCTTGCCCTGACAGGTGTGGGGAATGACCCCCCTCCGCTGGGGGCCGTTTGCTTTGAGGCTCCAGCTTTATAGAGGGTCATTTGTATTCCGTCCTTCCCTCTCCTGCTCTTGCCCAGTGTGTTTTGATGAGCTTCTCTCCGCAGTCATATTGTCTCAGTCGTTAACCACCCATTTGCAAGTCTGTAATTTACTTTTGATCATTCATTTTATGAGGCGCACAGGGTAAAAAGCCGATTCTGTCCTTTCCTTCTTTTTCATCCGCCCCCAACTTCCTCAGTCTTGTCTGCAGCTAACTAACCACTGGCCCCGAGTCCGTGCACACCCTTCGTGTCATCTCGTGGAGAGAGGCATGGGCTGCCTCGACCTTCCTGGAAGAGATTTTCCTTCTACTCTGCGTTCTGATGTGGCTCTTTAGCTCCCTGCCTCCCTCTTAGGGATTAGCTTCCCTGGGAAATGGAGTAGCTGGTAGGGGCAATTATTTGTGGGTCTATTGATATGGTGGTCCTTATTGACAGCAGGAGGAATCACTGGCAGAACTGGTAGGGTTGCCCTGCCAGGCGCTAACCCACCCCCACCCCCCCCGGAGGGGAGCTGGGAGCGGAGGCCCAGCCAGGACATCCTCGCTGACATTTCACAGCCATTTCTGTTCAGCTGGAAACAGCGTCAGCCCCGGGTGAGGAGGCAGCCGCGTGCCAAACGGGCACTCCCAGTATCTGGCTGCATTTCACTCCTTCCCAGGGTCATCTGAATTCTCAGTGAGTAAAACCGGCTGCCTCCCTCAGACCAGAGGAGAGAAGAGATGGTGGCGGGAGAGGCACAGACTCATTAAGCCCAATTTGAGCTCAGCGTCTTCTCTTTTTCTCTTTGGAAACAAACACTTTTCCTAAAGCCGAAATCAGCACTCACATCACTCCTCCTGTCAGAGGCTTTGCTGAGAAACATTTCCTGGCCGGTGAGGTGCCCAGGCCACCTATGGGGCCTGCCACCAGCAGTCTGCACAGCCGCAGGCCCCCGCTGGCACCCACAACCCCCTCCCCAGCCTCTCCCTTCCTCCCTGTTAGGGCTCACAGGGTGTCAGAAGCAGCCTTACTTGGGTGATCATATGTTTCATAGATTTCACCATATTGTCCAAACAGGGAACTTTTAAAAATAAAAGGAAGCACTAGCTATAGGCCATAAGGCAAAAGGTCTAACCTCACACTATCCCTAATCACCCAACTTCCAAGCCCCACTCCGAGGGATGACTCACAGTGTCAGGAGAAAATCTGGTGTCTCCTTGATGTGAAATTCAAACTGGACCTTCACAGAAAGACAACAGGATAAATGGTGGTCACATGGCATAGTACACTCAAAGCTGTGAGCTCAGATTTTCCCTTCAGAACGTGATCTAGGTTCACGTAAAAAGTTTCAACATGATGCCACCCTCTGCAGCAATACAACAGCTTTGCTGCCGGTGTTCGTTTATTTGTTTTCTGATCCACGTTTGTCCCAATGGTCTCAGGTAACTCACTGCACAGTTGCTTATACCTGCAGGGGACCTCGACAGTAATGGGCTTGAAATGCAGTTCTGAGCTGTCACAGCCGCAGAGTCAGATTTCTCATGATGAAATGGCATCCTATGGACATGGATCTTATGGCTTGGAAAGCCCAGCATCACACCATCTCACCCAGATGACAGGCTCAGCACCCGGCTTGCTGGTCCTGAGCAGAGCTGGAAGAGGCCTCGCAAGGTCCCATCAACATTTAAATCAGAGCAAGGAGCTTCTTCACAATCTCTTTATTATGAAGCCAGGCAGTCTTTAGAAGAGATATTCTTTGGACGATATTAGTAAGTCTAACATATCTTCGTTGCTAATTAATATCCCTGGATGAGGGAAAAAAAAGAACTTACTGAGTAAAGGAGCTTTCTACAAGAACTTACTGAGTAAAGGAGCTTTCTACATGAGCCGAGACATTCTGCACAAAACACAGCTGTGTGAAATTGGCAGTCTCTTCTAAAACATAAAATATCCAAATCGAATGGTATCTTAAGGCGTATTCCTTTTTTTAAAGATGTTATTTATTTATTTTTAGAGAGAGAAAGAGAGGGAGAGAAACATCAATGTGTGGTTGCCTCTCATGGGACCACAGCTGGGGACCTGGCCTGCAACCCAGGCATTTGCCCTGACTGGGTATTCGAACCTGCGACCCTTTGGCTTATCAGGCCAGTGCTCAATCCACTGAGCCAAACCAGCCCAGGCTCAAAGCTTATCCTGAATTGCCCTCTATGACCTGGCCCTACGCCATCATCAGCCTTGCTTCCATGCAGGCCTCAGGACAGGTTCTCTTCCAGGCTCTTGTCAATCCAACCAAACAGGGTTTATTTGGTCCACCAGCAGCTGGGTGGGTTGGAGAGTAACACACCCTCCGTACCTGCATTTCTTTTAGGTCCAAGACAAGCTCTGCTTCCTGGCCCCCTAACCACCCAAACACACATCGTTCCTCCCTTAGTAATCCTGGTTATATTCACCCTTCCCTGGTCCCTGCCTATTCAATATATGTCCCCTAAGCAACTCCAGTTATATCAAAAGATGCTTTTAGAGAATCAAATTTTGGCAATTCCATGAACTGAATCCTTTCTCTTCCCTTCACCCTCTGGCCCACATCACGAGTGCTAAGCATGCATAGGGGCTTGACACCCACTAGCTCATAAACAACTGACTCATCATCTGGAAACACCTTCATCTAGTATACCCAACATCTAACCGTTTAGTATGGGCAGAACACCGCATTGTGAAAACTGATGGTAAATGACCATGCCTATGTATTCTGCTTGGCAATAATTTTTCAGTAGCTGGGCCCTGGGTGAGAAGAGGGGTCCCAGGATACCAGAGGAAAGGCTCAAGCTTCGGGATGGAGGTACGAAGAGTACGGGGCAAAAAGGTGAATGAGCAAGTGGGGTGAACTGTGTAGAAAGTGAAGACTTGATGACAAAAGTGGCTCCAGACTCAGACCTGAATCCTGAGGATTTATGGACAGGTAGCATGTACCACCCACTTTTGAGGGGCTGCACACATATGCACAAGGAAGACAAAGCCTCTGCACCCTGGGAATTCCCAGCATGGTCTGGGAAACACGTGGAAACAGCAACGCCTGATCTGTTATAACAGACACAAATGAACAGCTCTAGTTGGGGGAGGAAATAACTCATTCTTCCTTGGGGAACTAAGGAAAACTTCACAGAACATGAAACTCTGGAGCTGAGTCTTGAGGGACGAGGAGGTGCTTGCCAGAGGGAAAACCAGTAGAGAACATCTCAGGTCAAGGTGGCCTCAACGTACAGCAAAAGACTAACAGCCAGGAACAAGGTGCGAAACGAGATTTGCATTGCAGGGGCCCAGAGAAGCTGAGGAAAAGTCAGTTGGGGTTAAAGGATGGTCAGAGGCAACAGGAGAGGAAATAGAGAACCTCAAAGAGTCAGGGAGGAAAGGAACAAAGATGAGATGGTTACAGGTGGCCCAAGAGCCCCGCACGGCAGCTCAGTGGGTCATCTCCACCCCAGGCCTATGGTTTCCTCTGGCACCTGACTGCCCGGCTATGCCCCAGATGCACTTGGGCCTGATGGGGACTCAAATGTTGGAGCATTTTAGTTTCAGGTAATAGCTACCAAGCTTAGCAATCAACGTAAGTGAAAAGCTATTGTTTCAGGAACTGAAGGAATGACCAACCTTGACTCCAGGGTGAGATGACGACCCCCAGAACACAAAAACCTCCTCTCAAGACACAGATAGAAGAATGCTGTGGCTTTTAGCTCATGAACTTTTTCCCTGAATTCCACCCCGGTTTCCGACATCTTTCTTCTCCTTATAAAACCGGCTCATTTGTAACAGCACGTAAGACAGTCTGTTAGGGTGCAAACCTACTGTCTTCCCAGATCTCGAACCATCTGAATAAAGCTCCCATAAAGACCAGCTTTTGGTTTCAGGTCCTCATACAGGTGTTCCTTTAGGAGTATAAAATAGCTCTATGTCCTAACTGTCCTTAGAAGTATACTTAGGCACAGTACATACAAAACATGCTTAAATGTAGGGAAACAAAGTCAAAGAGCACGTGTTCATAACAGGTACTGTATTACCTTGCGGCCTAATCCAGGGTTAGAAGTCAAACCACTAGCCCTGGCTGGTAGCACAGTGGATAAGGTGCCAGCCTGCGAACCCAAAGGTCGCTGGTTCGATTCCCAGCCAGGGCACATGAGCAGGTTGCAAGCCAGGTCTCCAGCCAGGTCCATGGCTGGAGGCAGGTCAAAGGCAACCATACACTGATGTTTCTCTCCCTCTCTGCCTTCCTCCCTTCCCCTCCCTCTAGAAATAATAAATAAAGTATTAAAAAAAAGAAGAAGTCAAACCACTTATATAAGTGTGCAGTTTATAGTAGGTAAAGCAAATGACCAAAAGGCATAGGTGACAGTGTCAGGAAAGAGCCTCAAGAATCGATGGTGGCTTCCTGTAATTTTAATCATCACTTTGATGATTTATTCCTGCTAATGTGGAGACTCACACTTGCTCCAGGCAGCTCCGTGATAAGATCTGTGGGGGCCCAGTCAGAAGAGTCACCATCTTTAAAAACAATTGTGATTGTTTTTATCTTTGTCTTTATCTGGTGTAGTAATACAGAATGCAATTTAATGTTACTTCCCTTCCCCTTTTCAGCAGAACCTCCCTCTCTCCCCCAAATAAAAACAAACTATTAAAACAAAATGACACTTTTCCTTTAAGGATTTCCACAAACATTTATATAGAGTGTGAATGGTAGATCTGGGCTAGAGGATAACATGTTTCAAGACTCCCCCAAAAGCAGTTATTAGAAAAATATATGTTTATATTTCAAAAATTATGTGTATGTATGTACATGTACCTATAAATTGAGGAAAAATGGAAAATGGTTCAATGATAAAAAAAATTAAGCTAAGACAAAATTATTTTGGTGGTATTTCCAACTCAATTTTTTTATACCTTGTATACTGTCTCCTCCTTGCCTGATACATTGTTTGAATCTCTCTTTTCTAAAATAAAAGAGGGGCCCTGGCTGGTGGCTCAGTGGATTGGCACCAGCCTGCCAACCCAAAGGTCGCTGGTTCGATTCCCAGCCAGGGCACATAACCATGTTGCAAGCCAGGTCTTCAGCCAGGTCCATAGTGGGAGGCAGGTGAAAGGCAACCATACATTGATGTTTCTCTCCCTTTGTTCCTCCTCCCTGCCCTTTTCTCTAAAAATTATGAATAAAATCTTAAAAATAAAAAAGAATTTAACATGGAGAAAATTTGAAATACCTGTTTGTAAATTTGTTCTAAGAGAGTGATAATAAACCGGTGTATAGTAACATAAATAACATATTTTAATGAAAAATAATGACATGTTCCAAAACAATTTGGTGAGACAAGTGGTATGTACACTTCCGTAAACCTCTTCACTGTACAGCTTAATAGAAGACAGCTGCATTTCTGTCGCTGCATTCAACATCCAATCTGTTATCATATTTGTTTTGGTTGCAGTATATGAAAGAAATTGAGCTTATAATTACACAGGTATATAATCTTAAAAAGAAAGGAGTATTTCCTTTTCAGATAATTGTGGGATATTCTTTGATATTCTAAACTTTGCACATGGTAGTTTCCTCAAGCTTAGTTGCAATGTGGAATCTTAAACCAGGTTTAGTGGGACCTATCTATACTGGGACCTAAATCAAGTTTAGTGCACTAAAATCCATTGATTCATCTGTTCTTTGGGTGGGTCATTTGCCCATGAACAGCATGCCTTGGTCACTTGGAAAATACTGGTTCACTAAATTATGCAGATCTTCCATATGCTGACTTATTTCACTATAGAACATATATTTTTTAAAAATACACCTTTGTTAGCCTCACCTCTAATTTCATCAGAAGTGTCCTGGAAGAATTGGGAAACTCACCAGATTTTACAAAACACTAATTTTCGTGTTATCGTTGGCAGCCAACGCTGCCAGTTTTGTTGTTGCTATTTGAAGTGACACTTCGTTTGGGGGAACATTTCTGCCAAGTTTATAAGCCTGAATCACCATAGCCTGTTGCTCTTTCAAGCAAAAATGGTATCTGCGATACTTCAGGCTTCTACTCAAATAATCACGTCTGTTTATGCCTCCAGACAATGCAGCAGAAATTCCGTGTGCACACTTCCCATCTTGTCACCCAGAATATTGTTTTTTGAAGATTTTTATTTTGTTATTTTTAGAGAGAAGGGAAGGGAGAGAGGCAGAGAGGGAGAGAGACATCAATGTGTGGTTGCCTTTCACCTGCCTCCAGCCGCGGACCTGGCTGGAGACCTGACTTCCAACCTGGTTATGTGCCCTGGCTGGGAATCGAACCAATAACCTTTGGGTTTGAAGGCTGGCACCTTATCCACTGTGGCACCAGCCAGGGCAGAATATTTTTTAAAAGTCGTTAAGGGCCAACCAAGATTGAATGAAATTGGTCATTTTTACTGTGCCATCAAGGACATTTTTAATTATGACGAGTGCAGTTTGGTGTCTTCACTTTAATTTGTGCCAGCAGTCTGACCCACCATTGTTTTGCACTGTAAGTGCAGATACCTACACAGTTTAAAAGGTCAATAATATCTCAGTACTACTAAAAAAATAGTGTGGTTTTGCTAACCTGCTGAAAGGTCTTGAAGAGACTCATGTGCCCATGAGCCACAGTTTGAGACCTGCACGTCTAAGCCAGTGTGGTAACTTCATTCAGCTTTGCCAAGGTATTGGTTAGTCTGGGCACATGAGTCAACTTCAGCCTATGATTGATGAAGGTTGGTAATGTTGAGAAAATTTTTGGAAGGTCTCATATCCTTAAAAAAGAAACAAAAATGCAGATATTTTCTTTTCTGACTCTGCGTGTTGACATTGTCTGTAATTCCTGGAATTTCACCAACCATCTTGCCATCAGAAGGGAAAAGCCATTACTTTATGAAAATACATTAACCATTTCAAGTGAGCAGGCCAATTTTAGTGTTTTATCTATATATTTTATGATTTTACAGACTTCAGATAGATTGCTCAGCTTTTATCCTTTAAAATTCCACACGTTATCGTTCTTTACGGTGAATGTTTTGGTGATTGCAACTGAAATAAAATAATATCAAGGTAGAAAAAAAAAAAGAAGATGGAAAGCCAAGAAAATCACAGAAAAGTCCATTCTGAAGCTCTGGCATAACTTTAAAACAGTAAATGAACCAACATGGTCACACACCCTGCCTGGCCTCTTCCTCTGTGAGATCACATACCTCTTCTCAGTCAAGCCATTTTTAATTGGATTTCCTTTTGCTTGAGATGATATAGTCCTTAACTTGCTAAGTCTGTAGTCCACCTGGGTTAATGTTACCATAGACACTTTTATATAAATCTAGTTTTCACAGTAGATTATAAGCTTCTTGAGGGAAGAGATACTTTAGAACTGCTTTACTAGTGATAAACTAAGACAGCAGAACATTAGGAAAAAGTGATCACTAAAAAATTTTCCTATAGTCTGGTGCCTTGAGCTCATTCTGTGGTCAGAACTTGCATGAACTCCCTCCATTCTGTAAGACACAGATACTTATCCATGAGTTCCTGTCATTTACGTTGCCTTTCACAAATCTTCTCCAGGTAATTAGTTTCATAATATATTGCTGTCTGACTTATCCTCCACATCTCCAAGGCCCATGCTAAATAATCAGGCAAGCATGCTTATAAAAAAGGTATAGCCCTGGCTGGTATGGCTCAGTGGATTGGCACTGGCCTGAGAACACAAAGGTCACTGGTTCAATTCCCCAGTCAGGGCACATAACCAGGTTGCAAGCTAGGTCTCCAGTCAGGTCTTTAGCTGGAGGCAGGTGAAAGGCAGCCATACATTGATGCTTCTCTCCCTTTCTTTCTCCCTCCCTGCCCTTCTCTCTGAAAATAATGAATAAAATATATTTTTAAAAATTACAGTTGTAATAAGTGCAGTTATGAAACGTACATACAGGGTGGGGCAAAAATAGGTTTACAGTTGTTCATATGAAAAATAATACAATAATTAATAAAGAATGATATAAGAATAAACTATTTTTGCATACTCACAACTATAAACCTACTTTTGCCCCAGCCGGTAAAATGATTATTAAGAGACTAGATTGAATTAATCTATTCAGTCTATCATAAACCTATCTAAAGGACATATCTGGAAATTATCCTCCTCACTCACTATTATGGGGTGTGATTTTCTCTCCTGAATATGCATGCATGATTGAGATGACTTTTTTTTCATATTCAGCCTCTGGAAAATTTCCACAATGTTCCTCATTTCATGTGCTGAATATTGGATATAATCTAAAACTTCCATTCATTTCCATTCCCAACCAATCATCTTAAATCTCTTTTCCTTTTCTGTTTGTTTTTTTCTTTATTTTTACTGTCCTAAATCTCAAATCTGCTATTCACAGTTTATATAACTTGGGCAATTAACTTAGCCACTCTGTGCCTATTTCTTTATTTTTAAATAAAGATAATAATAGGATGTATTTCATAGAATAGTTTCAAACATTTAGTGAATAAACAAACATAATGCACTTCAAAAACATCAGACACATCTTAAGAGCTCAATAAGAATTACCTACTATTACTATTTCTAACATTGTTACTTTGCCAAAAATGTGCTGATTCTACACCCTGTTGTACAGGAATTTAATCTACTCATTTCCCATCTTCTAGTAAGTGTAACAGAGCTATTAGCAATGATCTCTTTATTCTGTTCTATCCATGAGGGACATAAAAAAGGCCTTGCCCAGGTAGCACAGTTGGTTAGAGCATCATTCCCATTGGTGAGGTTGTGGGTTTGATTTCCAGTCAGGACACATACAAGAAGTAACCAATGAATGTGAAAATGAGTAGAACAACAAATCAATGTCTCTCTCTCCCCTCCCCCCTCTTAAAAAAGGTACTCTGTATAATGTTCCAGGGAAAAAGAGTAAACAAGGTTGTTTTTGTGGTTGTTAATTTCTAGTATATCAATTCCCTTGCCCTATTTTTTATTTTTCCTTTCCTTGACCTACCTTCTTCTTGGGATTCTCTCATTTCTTCTTTATCCTCAATCTTCAAAAGCCCCTCAAGACATATCTCCATATTTGAGCTCCATTCCATTTGTGTTCTAAGAGCCTTTAAGGGAAGAACAGATTTATCCTTGTCATTCTTATTGACTTTGTGGCCAGAGCTGGAATCTCAAGCAATTGATTTTTGTTTGTGTATAGTTTTGATAAACTGCAGTTCAGTAATTTTCCAGAAGGACAAAGGGCCTATGACAGATGGTGGGTTTCTCCTGTCTGATCAAACACCAGTTCAACTCTCTTGTTCAAGAAATTGACAATTCCCATGAGAATAGTTTGGAAAAATAAGAACATGTCATCACTTTCACTGAAAAGTAGCATGACTGATCCTTCATCCATATAGACCCTCCAGAGAACCTAAGGGACAAAGGCCTAGGAAGAAAGATCAAAGGTTCCTAATTAATAAACACCTTAATGTCCAAACCCTCTAGTGCTAAAAATGATGTTCATTCTAACAAAGATTAGTAGTCATGAAAGGCTTTTTCCCTACTGTCACCTATGGGGACATTTCCAAAGATAACTTCCCTGGAAACTCCTAGTTTGTGTCATCTCTCCTCTATTTCTAGTATTTTGTTTGGGTATCTCTTCTTAGGGTTTTCTTTTTTTTCTTTTTTTTTTTTTTTTTAACCTGTTTTCTTTCCAAACATTCTTCATTTGGACATAAAAATCCTTTACCTTACTTTTTTGACTGTTACTCTTTTCTGTCACTCCCACAACTGGGCTCATGAGGTTTAAGACCATTAAAGGCACCAAGAAATCTGTGGATTGGATGACCATGTAACTTATCCAAATCAGAATACTTCTGAAAATGAAAGGAGGTGTTATGAGTAATTATCCCAGGACTTTGGACATAAACTGGAATTGTCCTTGGCAAACCAGAAAAAGAAAATCCTTTCATAAGAAGATGGATACTAATATTTCTAGGATGAACTGATAATACAAAGCAGTTTCCTAAAATTGAACTTTCTGAGTCTCGTGCTAACTTTGAACTAGCGCTTTGGGAGTTTAGTTAAAAGTGTGCATGCAAGCCATCAGAAGTAGTCAAGGTAATTATGTTTAAATCCACCCCATCTAGAGTTTATTCATCTACAATAGACTCTCTACTGCCCCTGTGTGGTGTATGGTGGTTTCAAGAGCCCTTATCTGGGCAAGGACATTCTCTCCACCCTCCCATTCACCCTTCTGGAGAAGGATCAATGAGATAAATTAATGACTTCTGTGGGGAAGAGGAAAAGAGGAGTAAGGAGGGTGAAAGCAATTATTTTAAGATTCCAATATTCCCCTTTTTAGATAAACCTCAACATACTTGTACTCCTTTACCCCTATTCTTTCTTCTGATAAGAATCCTTATTGTCCTGCTGTTGGTACCATTCCTAGCACAGGAATGGGCCTGAGGATTGGATGACTTTGTCAGAAACAGACCTGTATGGAACCACTGTGGATAACATGAGGTCAGCAGAGTTCATTTTGGATCTACCATTGAAGAATGCAGCAGGCTTCTCAGGAAAGCCATAAAAGGTGACAGGTGACCAGAATTGGGGATTGGGGGAGAGGGAAAATATGTGTAGACCTGTCCCCAGACCAAGGCCAGGAACTGAATGGGATGGGATGGGAAACAGCTGAGCAAGAAGGCGACAAGGCAGGACACCAGCAGGACTGGAGGCTTTGTTGGAATATCCTCCCAGGCAGCCAGCCGAGGGCACAAGGATGCAAGCCCTGAGTCACAAGAAGGGACCACCACACTGTCCCCCATCAAAGCAGCCTCCCATGGAGGATATTCAAAGTACACCCAGGGAGCAACAGGCTACAGAGACTCCAAATTAAACATTTAATGAGAAAACACCAAAACCCTATCCAGGTCTCTCAGCCCACCAAATTTTGATCATGCAGAACCAAGTCTTCAGCATGCTCTCCCATTCAAAATGTCTAGAGAACTCCTGTCTGCATGCAATTCATCATCCAGCATTAGATGCTTAACGCAGCCAGGGCTCAAAAAACAAGAGACAAGAAAACCAACCGGCCCTTTCACCTCCAGATGTCCCTCATCTCCCCTCCACTTGATTTGGCCAGTTTCAGGGTTTGTGTGAATATCTGCCTCTGAATCTTGGTGTTCAGGCTGCAAAGAAAATGGCTTACTTACGACTGGCTAATAATACACCTGCCAAATTGCAAATATGGCCAAGATCCTTCTGTTGGCGCCTCTCGTTCCAAGAACCTTATTTTTCCTCAAGTACCATCTGAGATGTCTCTGTGGGTTGGTGTTTATAGACAGCAAGTGCCGCAGTTAGTTAATAATGTCAAGATCGCTGAGCCTCCCTAATGAAAAAGATACACAACATCAACTGTCATTTTAAACAAACACGCAATCAGGATAGCGGTGCTGGAAATAGGATCTGCCTAATTTCACGGCGATGCGGGGACCAGACTGTTTTCACAGTGTTTCCTCTGGCGAGCTCCGTTTCACAGGATTTCAGGAGAGAAACGGTGGATTTTCACAAGAACCGCAAAATTGTAAGTTCCGTGAAAAAAAGAAATTGCTTTAGCAGCTGGAACCCGGGAGGACAAATAGGTGCACTGATTACATCTTCATTGTTCACAGAGCAAGTTGTAATTATGCTGTGAAGAACTCATTTCTGATCGTCAAGTCTTTTCCCAGGAGAATATAAATGGTATTATTCTACATGTTATCAAAGGCTTGCAGCCAACTCTGCAGCACACGCATGCACGCACACGCCACACAACATACGCAAACGTATAGAATCCAGCTCTGGCCTGTTTTGTCCCCAAAGAGTAGAGCAGTGGACACATCAGCATCCTGCCAATTAGGTTTCAGCACAGATGTGCGAGCCACACTTCACTGACTCACTGGACAAGTTCATGCAGAAGAAATAAAAGAAGTCGGGTGGAAACTAAAAAAAAACAGAAGAGTGAGTTAGGAACTTCGATTATATAAAGTGATGAAGAAACTGAAGACAACGCAGTTTGGAGACCCCACCAACTGAGGTTTGCATAATGTCCATTAGCCACCTCTGAACAGCTTTCTGACATACCATCTAGCAAAGTGATGCATCCTGCTGGTCTTAGTTGCTGTTAACACGCTTCCAGCCCTGGCTGGTGTGGCTCAGTGGTGTGGCCTGTGAACCGAACCGACGGGGTCACTGGTTCAGTTCCCAGTCAGGGCACATGCCTGGGTGGCAGGCCAGGTCCCCAGTTGGGGATGTGTAAGAAGATGTATCTCTCCCTCTCTTCCCTTCTCCTTAAAATTAAATAAATAAAACCTTTTTTAAAAATTTAAATACCCTTCCATACACATATGTCTGGGAGTCTCTATGGTGTTTCAATGGCCATTGACCCTTGGTTTCAACTTTTCCTCGGATTCCTAAACCTTACTCTTTCAGGTATCAGCTAGATGGAAGCTCTGGAAGTTTCTGCCCCATCTCCATTTCCCAGGATACAGACCCTCTTCACAGGTCAACATTTTCAGCCTTAACTGGGGGCAGCTATTCGTCTGACCTAGGGAATCTACCTTGTGATATTATTAAACCTTATAAAATGATAACAATTGTGGAGCTAAAGTCCCCCAGGATCCCAGAGCCTGACCAAGAGGGAGAGAGCAGTGACAGAAATGTGTTCCTTCTGCAAGATGACATTTCTTCCATCTACGGGTCGTGATCATTTGTGCATCAAACACCAGTGAATCAAATGCATTTTGCTGATTTCTTCCGTATTTTTTTCTCATCCGAAGCTTTCATTTGAGGGAAAGAGGAGAATAAAAATGGAAATAGCCTGGGTGCTTGTAGACCTCATTTAATTTACGTTAATAATCATTTCTAACCCGCGGTGATTGGGCATCTCATACTTTTCGAAGCCTACCATGAGAGAGGCTGTCTTTGAGGTAAACTATAGGACAACAAGACAGATCCTACACTAGAGATTATCATTAGTGCTCAACAACTGGAGACAGATTTGCTATAAAGCAGAGGCCAGAAGAGTCTGGATGGCATGGGAGGAGAGAGAGGCTTTTTAATGTTATTTTAAAGATGCTGGGTCTTAAATACTTAGAAAGTGTTCAGGCAAGAAATTTTGTAATATTAATGGCTGAGTATGAATAAAGATGAACTATTGAGAAGGGAGAAATGAATTGGAACTGGTTAGCATGCACTAGTGCTACTATGCACCCACACTTGCAAAAAGGAGAAGCTGATGGGGAAAGAGAGAGAAGATGAATCCAAGATGTCAGATTCAGGTGTCATTATGGCCTTTGAAGTCCATTAGGCACAGCTGGAGAAGGATGATATTTGTATGTTAGGAACAAGGGCAACTGTGGAAGAAAAACCATTTGAGGTCACGGCTAGGAGTGTGTGTAACACATGACTCAGCAGAGGAAGGAGCTGTTCAGCGTACAGACAGAGCAGTGACCTAGCCGTGGACTCGGTGGTGACTGTCATGTTACCCTGAAAGTTTTACTACCTTGATTTTCCTCTTCCAGAAAGGAAAATATTGGATTAAATTACTCTAACAACTTGAAACCTCAGAAATGGACTTCACCGCACAATGACAGTAATTAGGCAATATGCGAAGAAATCAACTCATTTGCCCAAGTTGGGTTGAAAACAGGAGGAGAGCTCGGACCATAGACTGTTCTGAGAGTGGGGTGAAGAATTAGAAGGGACTACAGAAAACTGAAGGCAGCCTGGATAGGCAGTGAATCACTAACAAATGAGACCAGTAGGAGTATACCCATTCACAGCTATACCTTCTTGTTCCATCAAAACTATATTCTCTGATCCATCAATAAATACTTGTGGTTAAAACACAAACAATACAAAACAAAATGATGATTTCTATTACTGAACTTGTTTTGTTGTCCCTAAAGTTTATCTTGAAGGCATCCTCTTTTATGGTAGAATTTCAAAAGTATGAGATACCAATGGATCATGGGTTAGAAATGACTATTAATATGAAAATGAAGCCTACAAAGATCCACTCTATCTTTCTCCATTTGGTTCTCCTGTTTCCCTCAGATCAGAGTTTTGAGTAAGAAAAGGGATGAAAGAACTATGAGATCGGCAAACCACATCTGATATTTTTGGTGTCTGATGCACGAATGATTACAATGCCTAGATGGGAGGAAGGTCATCTTGTGAAAGGAACACTTTCAAGGCTGGGTCATACTTGCCTGGGCAGCTAGATAACTGAGCACAGCTATCCTCAGGTGATCTGGTAGGACGAGAAATATCTAATACCTCCAACCTCATAGCTTAAATCTCCAAATTCCCCTCATAATGGTTACTATGGTCATAAAAGGTACTGTCATGGGATTTAAGGACATGGCATTGGAGGGGAACAGGGTCCAATCCTTTCACCTGCATCTGGATAGAAAAGAGAGAGAAACAAAGATGGCAAGAAGATCTGAACTAGAATATTAGGTTGACTCTAAAATGAGTCACCTTCCACAAAGTCAATTTCACTCTGCTTCTTCTTATTATTACCACATAAAGTTTCTTCCCTGGGATGTACCAATAAATTTCAACCAATCTTTTAAAGAATCTGTATATCCCAAACCACCACTGAGTGTAACACTTACTAGGACACTAGGCCGGGAGGGGGCGGGGGATAGAGGCAGAAAAGTAGGAACAAGAACAAGAACAAGAAACCTGCCCTCACTTAGCTTTATGACCCTATTAGGAGATGCAGAGATAAGGGAACCTCATTTCCTGTGTAACTTTGATCAAGGCATTAACCATTTTTTGCTATTAAATTCTCTGATCCATAAAAGAAGGAGACAAGCACCTTCCCCACCTCACAAATTAAACATCCCCAAGTAGCCAAGGGCAGGAAGGATGGGATGGGCAACACAGGGTAGAGTCTAAGTACTAGCTTGCAAGCTTTTTTGAGTACATAGGAAAGAAGCACAGAGAGAAAAAGAGTTATTACAATAATAATAGGTGTCTAATAATAACCATCACAAGGCCAAATATTGCTCAGAATTTATGTGAATGGTGCCCAGGGCTGACTTCCTGGGTGTGTGTCCTGTGCAGTCACAGGGCCCTGTGTTCAGAGGGGTCATGTGGTCACCATCTTTTGAACAAGGGGCCCTGACTTTTGATTTGGCATTGGACCCTGAGAATTATGTCTGATTCTGACTGGACTTGAGGGCAAAGATCATAAGATCAATCTTAACAAGGGATCTGACATCCTGTCTGGGGGATGAAATAGCCCTTTATCCTGGTCAGTTTTCTTTCACGCTTAGTCTCTTTATTTTGTTTCTCCAGCTAAGTGCATTGAATATCCTTCTTCCACTCTACATGTCCTCACATCACAACTCTTTATGACTTATTTCATAGATATCTATTTTTCTTATAGATAACGTTATGTCATTTAGGGGTTTTGAAGTATAGATGCCGGGCATGTGCAGACCCACAAACATTTGGAAGTATTGTGAGTGCACTAGCCAGTGTGAAAGGGCCAGGGACCTGGACTCATGCTATTGGCAGTATTGTCAACAACAACAAAAAGGAAATCCAAGAGAAAATGAGCTCTTTTAAAAAACATCAAAAGCCTGCCTTAAGGCCTCTTCTGTCAAGGGCATTATGGCCTCTGAGTTACTAAAACATAAGAACTTAAAGAAATAATTACAATATAAAACAGAAAATCGTCTTATAACAACACTGTTGAAAGAGGCAGAAAATGGAGCAGTGTCTAAGAATGTGACTTTCATGTCAGACAATGGGGTTCAATCCCAGCTCTGTAACTTTACTAAAAATGTGGCCTTGGGAAAACTTCACCTGTATGAGTTTTCATTGCAGCATAACAAATTACCTCAGATTTATCAGTCCCTTAAACAACACATATTTATCATCTCACAGTCTCTGTGTGTTAAAAACACCCCGTACACACACATACACACACACACCATGGCTGCACCAGCAGTCCTGCCCAGAGTCTCATGAGACTGAAATCCTGGTGTCCCCGGGGCCACCAGCAGTTTTCTGCCATGTGGCCCCTTAATGGGTAGTGTATGGCTGTTTGCTTTTTCAAGGCCAGCACCAGAATCTCTCTGCTCTTGTCTGCTGAGACCAGTTTCACATATAACACTGTCACGGGAGTGACAGCCCATCCATCACCTTTGCCATATTCTGTTGGCTAAATGCAAATCACAGGTCCCACCCATGCCTACGGAGAGATTAGCAACAGTGGTGGACATTGTGGGACCTTAGAACCCTACCACAGTCCACCCTATAATTACAGTTTAGATAGAAAACAATGTATAAAATCACTTCTGGAAAAAATAGAATAGAAAAGTGTTTAAAAATATAGATTCTTAAATCAGACATCTCGGGTTCAAATTTCAGTCCTTCAGTTTAACTAAGGAGGCACCGTTGGGCTGGTTTCTTATTTCTCTAGGTTTTGCTTTCCTCCCCCATAATATGAGAATCATAACAGTAATTACCTCGTGGCAGGATTAAATAAGATAATGCTTTTAAATCATTTAGGAGAGTTTTCATTATTTCATAAACGCTCAACACATTCAATGTAATAAACATGTTCTCCTTTACGCCACCCTTGGAACAAAATGGAATCTAGTTGTAGCTTGTTGAAACCAAAGTCTCTTGGCAAATCAGAGGCACAGGCATTGCTGAAACCCAAAGGGCAGCGTTTATCCCCAGTGTCAGCCTGCTGTGCTTTCTGAACCTGAGGCTGCCACTCCAGGCTGCCCCTTCCCCTGCTGAACCACCTGCCCAGTGGGTGGGGAGAAGGGGCACAGTCCTTTAGAGTGGGCAGGCAAAGGCCAAGGTGGCAGGATGCACCTCACAGAATAGGCGAACTGGCTATAGGATAGGCCCCTGGGATGAGACTCAGAGAATGATTGGAGCGAGGAGGCATGTGGTACTATAAGGCTCAGAGTCTGGGTGGAGCAGAAAGGCGTTGGGGAGGCAGGGAAGCATCAAACATGGAGCTGCCGAGTGACCTTGCTCTCTGTAGCAAGCTCAGAGCAGCAGAGCTGGTGATGACACACACGTTTGCTATTGGTGCTGCTTTGAGTCACTCGCTATATGGCTGGTCTAGTCTACCTCCCTCTTTCCAGTATCAGTTTAAATGAGGGTCCTGCATCTGTAGGTAGATGTGTATTAAACGCCTGGAGAACTGCAAGAACAGCTCATCAGTGTTTGTTCTGAGGAGCTAAGATGGCTTCCTAGGAATCAGGCATAAATTTGGGCATGAATATGATAACTCAGCATTGTTACAAAACACCCCTTAGCAGTTCAATGATCTTAGCTAGTTTTAAGGAAGTAGCTTGAAGTATCACCTTCTTTGGAGTAGAAATTAATCTCCTAGTTTGACAGAGACCCTGGGGAAAAGGAGATGGTGGGGAAAAGGGGATTCAGGCATGAGTCAGATAGAAAACAGAATTGGTTTTACATCTGCCAAACAATTCACCGTTAACTAAAATACTTCCCCATACATTATCTCTGCAAACCTCACCAAAACGAATAAAGCAAAGGCAATACTGCCTTTATTTGCATAAGAAATCAAAGGCCTCCAGGAGATAAAATAGGTACCAGAGAATTTTAGAAGGCAAGTCTTCCAACTTCTCATTGAGTGTTCTTTCCTCTACAGAATCTAAAGCAGACCCCAAAATGGCCTTCCTATCACCCCGATGTTTATGTTAAGGTGACCTTCTGCATATTAATTGAGCAAGCTTTGTCCAGGCACTGCCAAAACAGAAATACTTTACCGGAAACTCTCTGAACCTGCGTTATAAAGGACATAGGAAAGTGTTGGCATAAAAGTTTGAATTAGGCCCTGGCTGGTGGCACAGTGGAAAAGGTGCTGGTCTACAAACCCAAAGGTTGCTGGTTTGATTCCCAGCCAGGGCACATAACCAGGTTGCAAGCCAGGTCTCCAGCTAAATCCGTGGCTGGAGGCAAGTGAAAGGCAACCATACATAGATGTCTCTCTCCCTCTCTGCCTCTCTCCTTCCCCTCTCTGGAAATAACAAATAAAAAATTGTTTAAAAAGCACTCATCTGACCTTCTGGAATATACTACACCCTTCCCTTCACTCACCTTCATGGGTGTTCTGGGAAACCGGCTTGGGGGTGAGGGACCCCCATGTAATGGTTGCTGACACGTGGAGTGTAATTCCTCACTGAACAGCAAGGGCAGGTCCTTAGAAAGTGCAACTTGAAGTACATACTGGGCCAGGTTATACAAGAAAACCAGGCTAACTGATATAAAAAAAGAGCTAAGCTCCGATGGCACATTTCTGGTCCCAAAAGCATCACCAACCTTCTAAAGAGACGGAAAATATTGTGATGTTAAACACTGAAAGTAATGTGAGCCATGCATACATTGAAGAAAGATGACTAGAAACAAGCCAGAAAATTCTTCCCAAGCCACTTATCCCAGTTCAGGTTATCGGTGGCAGAGAACTCAGCAGAGCAAGGCAGGTCCCACCTTGGGCAGGGTGCTCTCAGACCCGCACTGGCACAGGCTGGAGGGGGGCAGCTGAGACAGGCCCATTCTCCTCCCAGTACTGGGATGTGGGAGGAAGCTGGGGCCCTGGGAGGAGACCCACGTAGACCAGGGCAGAGCCAGCAGACTCCCCTCAGACAGTGGCTCCAGACGGGAATCCATTCTTCTCCCCTAAGCATTGTAACAAAACGACATTGATCAAACCCGAGTTATTTTAGGACCCGCTCTCCTCCTGTGATGACTGATTTCAGGCCACCTTTCCCAACCAGCTAGCAAAATCCTGATGTGGAGCGCGGGCGCGGGCACACAGCTGTGCCACTCTCCTTCCCTTCTTCTCAGTCCCATCCAGTCTCAGCTGCGAGGTCCAGTCAGTCCCAGCTCCACCTGTCTCACCACTGAGTCGCACGACCTCTGTGTCCCACGACCTCTGGGCCCCTCAACCGCGCCCTGGTGGGCAAGGACCGGCAAGTCTGGGGATTCTAGTAACGGGAAGCAAAGAAACACAAGGGCCTGAGAGTTGAGGTGGCTAAGTGTTCGCCCAAATCACGACATCAATAAGCACTTTGAATTGAAGAAAAGCCAAGTTCACCTGGTCTTGGTGGCTCGTTTCCCTCATTCGTCAGAAATCAACAACAGCGACCTCCGTCGCGGGGAGGCAGGAAACTTCATTAGCACCAGGTTTTAAAGGCTCTGATAGGAAAGCCAATGTGATGAGCACGCAAAGCCTCATTATCAGATAATAACGCTCCTGTGACCGGTTTAGATTGCACCCCTCTTCATAGCTAACCTTTTTCCCACAACGCCGTTTCATTTCTTTTTTTCTTGTCTTCCGGATATTTTTTTTACAGCCACTTTGACGCGCTATGATGACTGCTTCAATAAAAAACCTCCCAAAGATGACTGTTAACTACATGAAGAAAGCAGGAGGCTTCTCCCTTCCTTAAAAAAATTAAAATCTCATCCCCTGTTTTACAAGCAATGAAATCAGCGCCTTATTTGGAGGGTGTTCGTTCAAGGAGATAATCTATTTTTTTTTTTTTTTATGTAGAAATGATCATTGTACACTTGCCAGATAGTTAATTACATTAGGTTGTTATGCCCACAAGTGCAAATCAGCTTCATGCAGCAAGGGCTGCGGTCAAGATAATAGCAAGAGATAATGCAGCAGAACAACTGTGAAAAGAAAATGGTGCAAAGCATAAATGGTGAAAATCGCTGTTTGTTTTTTATATATATATGTATTTTTAGGAGGGTGGCAACATGCTCTTTGCTGTTATCACAAACATTAAAGCTTAATAGACCATCCATGAGTTATTTACCGCTCAGAAACACCTGCTCCGCGAGATAAAGTAGCAGCTATCTTTCTAGTTTTAAAATTGACATTCAGCCAGTTATATTTCTGGTCTCTCTCATCACTTAGATGGTTGTTGACTTTTCTTAAATGTCAAAGGAGGTTTTCAACTTAATTTTATTCCGCGAGCTAGCTTCTTCCCTGGGTTCTCCAGAGGCCCCACTTCTGGCCTCTAAGTCAGGCCCCAAGAAGGGGCTGCTAGGGGGAAATCTCTCAGAGGAGAAAAGCATTTACGAACCGGTTTTGCACACGTTGGAAAGAAAAGGGAATTGACCATACCTCATCCATAATTAGTCCTGCTCAGTCTTTACCGTGTTCACCAGGATGAATAACATAGTGGGCAACTGTAGCATACACCCATATCTAGGGAAGCACAGATTATAACTATATTTCTATGTTCTTATGTAAATGGCTTCGCCTTTCTTGATGTATCCCAGGGCCTGTATGATTTCTCATGACAGCTCTTCTTTCTGCATGTTCCTTCACTCTGACAGCTGGCCAGTGTTCTGCAGACTCCACAATCTGAATGCTGGAAGATGAAGTCTGGTTAGCTCAGCACTTTCCACTCCTTGGCCAAGTTCTTGACCGCAGACCATTTCATAGAACAGCAACTAGACTACGGCTAGACATTTCATTGACAGGGTGCTCACCATGAGTGGCCACAGGGTGCAAAGACTGCCCATCGCGCCTCCAATGGGTGTGGAACATAGATTGGCAGTAGCACCTTAAAGGAGATGTTGGGTGTTTTAGACATGCTGACTGACCAGCGCTGTGTAATACCCTAGGTCCTGAGGCAGCAGGTACTCACCAAGGTGAGGAGCTTCAGGAAGTGTCAAGGGTCAAGCAAAATCTAGCCTTCTGATTTTTGAACGACCTTGGGCAAGTGATTTAACTTCTTTTTGCCCAATACCCTGAAGGGGAATATAACATTTCCCTATAAGAATATAACATTCTTCCCCCCTAGGTTCTTAGGCTGACTTGATTAATAGTAAAAGACAAATTTAATTTTGTGTGTACAGGAGCTCTCAGGGAAATGAGACTCAGAGAAGTGACCAAAGCAGGCAGTTGATTTGTGTTTTAGACAAAAAAAAAGAACAGTTGACAAAACAAAGGGTTTTGGGTTTGGAGTAGTAAATTAGTGAAGAAGTCATAAAGTTTGGTTATGCAGCTTTCTCAGCTCTAACTGCTCTGTCTCTGGTGATGAGGAGGTCTCTTTACCTCCTGGTACAAGGAGGGTACCTTTCCATGAGAGATTTATTTCTTGCTCTCACGGGACAAAGAAGGATCAGAATGTCCTTCTTGCACCGGCTGTTTCTTAAATAACTTTAATTCAAAATAATCAATATGCCAAGTGGCATATGTAGGGGAAGGCTTATGCTGTTCCCCTTTAACCCTCATGTAAAATGAGGTTTCAAATGTTATCCACCTTATAAAGTGGTCATAAGGAGTCAATGAATTCACGTACAAAACGCTGAGCCTAGCGTCTGCCCCTGGTAAGTGCTTAGTAACTGATTTGTTGTGTTCATTTGCTTCTCATTTGCCTTTGGGTATGCGTCTGTGTACAGCTACATAATGTGGCATATTACCTCGGGTCTGAATTGGAATTCACGATGCTATAGTTCTTGGTCCATGACACACTTCCATCATTTGTATAAGCAGCACTCTCTTTTATTTTATGCCCTTGTTTATAATGTAACAAGCATCTAATAAGCCATCAACTGACAAGATCCTCCCCACTCATTTGCCTCCCTCTCTCCCTACATGGTGTGGGGTCACTTTGCAGCTTTGTATTATTCTTAGAACATATATACTGTGTCTAACAATAGGTTTAGTTTTAGTCGTTTTTAAACTTTATAAAAAGGGTGTTATATGACATGTATGAGACTTGTTTTTTATCTTTTAGAGCTATGTGAGGTGGCCCTGACTGGTGTGGCTCAGTGGACTGAGTGCTGGCCTGTGAAACAAATGGTCACCGGTTCGATTCCCAGTCAGGGCACATGCCTGGGTTATGGGCCAGGTCCTCATTTTGAGGGTATGCGAGAGGCACCCACATGTCAATGTTTCTCTCCCTCTCTCCCTCCCACTCTGAAAATAACTAAAATCTTTACAAAAAGGTAGATAGAACACTTCAGATTGTCATGTAGGCTTTCTCCCTTCCTTTTCAGTTCTGTGGAATCTCCTGTTGTGAGACAGATTATTTGAGGGCTCAGTAAATGTTAGGTATTACTTCCCCTTATTACTCAGTATGAGCCACCTCCCCTTGCCCTTTTCTGACATTTTGACCCTTTCGTTCAGTGGACATTATCTTCACACTAGAACTGCTCTCTGGCCAGCAATGGACCAATGTGGATGATACCCACCTGTGTTCTTCCTCCCTATCCCAGGACTCTGCACCCCTAAAAGGTGCCCCTGTTGTTTGGGCAGCTAGATCCTGGGTGGCGAAAAGAGACACAGACAGGACTAGTGAACTGATTGCTGCCTCTTCATTTCTTCCATGAGAAGAGGAAGAGCTTTCATTGACAAAGCTGTTATGCAAATTCGAATCTATCACAGCACTTTATTGGCATTCTTATCTGCCACCACTGTAACCTTGTCATTTCAGCTCCCTGCTCCTCACCCTCGCTTATCCTTTCACTGATGGGCCTGGTAGAAAAACTGCAGACTGTACCACTTTGTGGAGTCACGAATAGGTAAGAAATGGCTGGCAGATGCTGCCCAGGTGTTGTCTGAATACGGAAGTGGAAAATAAAGCTGAGTCTCTTTTCTAGTGACTGCACTGAGCCCAGTAGAAGACTCATGAAGTGACCCATAGTAGTTTGGCTGAGCTCCTTCCCAAGCAATTACTGTAGCCAAGCTCAGATGCTGAATTCTGATTGATTCTGGAAGATTAAGCAAGAAAATGAAGGCACCATTACATTGTAGCCACAAAGGTAAACTGGCTTTAAATTCATGCACTAACCCCAAAGAAAAAGGCAGGCTGCCGATGCTGCATGCCAGGTTAGCTAAATTACATCACATTGTAATGCGGATTTTGACCCTCCCCCCTCAGGAATGTGTATCCATGCTTATGACCAAAGACGAAATGAAGGAGGTTTAGGTTCATATTTCTTCCTGTCTCCAGATTGATCACGTTTCTGTCCTATGTTCTGAGTGTAGGAGGTGGGGCTGGAGAAGGGAAGACAGGGGAGTAATGTAATCAAACATGTACTGAAGAGGGTCTCTGTGAACTGGAACACAGCTTGTTACTGGTGTGAGGACCTCGTGTGGAAATTTTCAATGTTTGCCTGTTGGTGAGCTCCGAGTCCAACCGCAAGAACGTCACTCCCATGGGGGAACAAGCAGAAACTCACGCCAGCATCTGCTACGATGAGCGTCATGATGGCATTTGAATAAACATGTTTACCATGACAGCAGAGATCATTTCCTAGGAAGAGTGAGAACAAAAACCCACACCCACACCTGTCACACTCATGTGACCTGACTACTCTGCTGTCTTCGATAACAGGACTCAACTATTCTAAAAGATCCTTGCCTGGCAAAGCACATTTTGCAAGTAACTAACCATTTTTGAAAATTCATTTATGATTGATCAAGTTTTCAATAAATAATGTCACACTGATCATTCATGAACCAAGTCACTTCTGATCTTGTCCTCAAAACGCTCACCTCCCCATGTTCACCAACTGTAAACTCATATCATGATCTTCACCCCATCCATCCTAAACAGTTTTTGCTTTCCAAGGCACACAGTGAAGGAGACTTGCACACCTAGTAACTATCCTGGTTGCCCTACCACCCACCATGACCTGACAAGAACTCTGTGAACAGTAAGCAATAAACTCAACTCTGACTTATCAACAGGTTTGAGATGCCAGTGTCTGACAACAAGGAAGAAGAATAACAAGACAGGTGACGACTAAGTCTGGCAAAGACACTGGGGCTTCGCCAGCTAGGCAGGACAGAGAACTTTCCAAGAGAGGAGAAGAGCTGAGCACAGACAGGAATGCTTTTAGGAAACTAGTCCCAGGTCATTCCGGGGCTTAAAGTTCATTGTGTCTGCAAAGTGCAGTTAACCTTCTCCCTGTACCGAAGGACAGGGACTTAGGAAGCTCCCCTCCCATGACTGAGGAGTGTGAGCAACCAGGTTCAGACCTTCAGGAATAGTGAACACCTCCTGGTCACCCGGGGGCAAACACGTCACTTGTTCACTGCAGCTCTCCCACCCCGGGCTGCTGTCTCCATCTTTCTCCAGTTTCCACTTTATTCTGTTCCAGGAGGCCATCCTGCCTTCACAAGAACCAAATCCCGGTCTGCTGCATGCGTAGGTCATTGACCAGCCACTCTGCCTTTATGACAGTCATCATTGTCACCACCATCATCCTTCCCATCATCATCAAGGACCCATATTGGGAACGCTGGTCAGGAGAACACACTTGAGCGTTACACAGTTGCTCTCTGGACCCAACCGATTTCTTATTTTCCCCAAGATGCACCCCTTCCTTACAGGTGTTCATAAAGCCACAAACCACCTCTTCAGGACAATGTTTTCTTCCCAGAAGCCTCAGAGCTCTCTCTGCATGGGGCACAGAGATTTTACAGGTTGCACACAGGAGCAAAACCACATGGGCTCTGGCTGACATGGCTCTCAGAGCACCTGTACCTTCCTCCAGGGTAGCAAGTGGTGGCTTCAGGCTAAACCCTTGACACCCAGGGAGAAGCTAGGATGCGAATACACACAGTTTCATAGGCTGCTTTGTCCTCAGTTTCCCACAGACAATCTGTGCCTCCCTGGAAAGCATTGTGTTACACACACAGGGAGAGTGGACCTCTTGACCACCTACCCCAACCCCCAGTTTGTAGGCTGACAACCCCGGGCCAATCCTAGCTCTAACCCTGTGACCTCAGATGGGGTCCTGAAACGTTCTTAAGTTTGCCACACGGTAGAAGAGGAGAAAACAGTCCCTGATGTAGCAAGCTGTAGGCGCTGAAGGAGGAAAAGCACCTGGCCCATGGCCGCTGCTCAGTAAATGCTCATTTTCCCTTCTCACCCCGCTCTTAATAAGAGAATTGACCTTTTAAAGCAAGAAATGAACGATTCAATACCCTCAGCATCTGCCCGCAACGGGAGGCTACAGACAGGCTTTCTACAACCCCTCCCCTCCTTGCACTGCAAAGGATGACTGAATGCCGCGGGGGAACACCTGAAAGTGTCTTCCGAACTCGGTGCAGGTGACTGCAGAAGTGGAGAGTGGTGGTGAACGGGTGCCTTCAAGCCCACGACGTGTAAAATCGTCAGCACAAAGCGATCTGTCACTCTCCAGCTGCCTATGAAGTTGTTCTTTACTGCCGGGAGCAGGTAAGCCGACCCTTGGCAGGAACCCCAAAATCTTTAGCATTCATGACTGCCCAGCATTTCCCAGGGTTCCTGCGTGAGCTACAGAGATGTCCCTCAGCTGGCTGTCAAATGAAAAATGTATTACTCCCCTGTCTTTCTTGGCTGTCATCTCCTCACATGCTCAGCTAATTTAGTCTGGGAAGCCCACTTCTGCCAGACAAGCTGTACTTAACCAGGACTGGCGTGGTACCCTACTTCTTTACAACCTGTAGAAAATAGGTCTGATTTCAAAGCCAACTGTTCAGAGGAAACAGGAAGCTGAGTCTGGGAGAAGAGACGGACCTGTTATTCGAAAGCTTTCCTGTTAATTGGAGTTTCAGTCCCCGTCTTGGGTATCCTCTTTCGGTTCTGAGAAAGAGGATACCGTATTTTCCAATAAATCTTGAACCGTTGCCCAAACCTCAGATCATAACACCTTCCTAAGGTTATGGCCACCGAAGCGGGGTTTTAAAAGAAAAGGCCAGAATTTACACCTGCAATGATCAAAAATAAAATAAAACAGCAATGATCAAAGGACGCTAGAGACCTAGGAGGCGTCACATAGACCAACAGCGCCCTCTGCTGGGCACAGGCCCGTCATGTTCCTCTTTTTTCACTTTGTCAATCTTATTAGAGGTTTGACCGTATTTTTAAATCCTTTCCCAAAAAAACCCCCAGTTCTTCATTGCATTGGTTTTCTTTATTGTTTTTCTGTTTGAATTTCCTACTTATCTCATCTTACCTTTTTTATTTCCTTCCTTCCTTTTGCTTTGGGTTTACTTTATTCTTTTTCCAGGTGCTTGGGGTGACAGTTATAGCATTGACTTGAAACTTGAATCTTTTTTGTAATGTATAAAGTTAGTGCCCCTTTCTGATGGTGAATTTCCCTCTCAGCAATGCTTTACTTGTAGTCCACAGATTTTGATATGTTTTATTTTCATATTCATTCAGTTCAAGGTTGGTTTCGATTTCTCTTGAGGTTTTCTCCTTGACCTATAGATTAGTTTCAAATACACTGTTGAATTTCTAAGTGGAGATTTGCTCATTATCTTTCTGTTTTTAATTTCTAATTTGATTCCCTTGTAGTTAGAGAACACATCTGGGTGATTTCAATATTTTTAAGTTTTTTTATGGTTCAGGATATTGTTTAGTTTGTGAATGTACCATGGACACTTGAAGAAAAACTGTATCTGCTTTTGTTAAGTACAATGTTGTATAAATGTTAATTAGATCCTGCTTGTTGATGATGGGTATGAGTTTTTATATATCTTTACTCATTTTCTGTCTAGTTGTTCCATCATTTGTTGCAAAAAGGTTAAAGTCTCCAACTATAGCTATTTCTCCTTTTTGTAGTAACAGTTTTTATTCTGCATAGTTTGCAGCTCTGTTGTCTCATACATAAATATTGGTATCTACTCTTTTGTCATTATATAATGTCCTTCTTTGTCTCTGACAATTTTCTGTGCTGTAGTGCCTATTATATCTGACATTAATATACCCACTTTTGTTTTTCTTTGATTAATGTTTGCATGATTTTATGTACTCTCATCCTTTTATTTTTAACCTGCCTGTAGAATGTTAGTTTCTTGTAGACAATAGTTGGATCACGTTTTTTAAATCTACTCTGCCAATTTCTGTTTTTTGGGTTTTTTTTTAATTTGTGGATTTAGATCTTTTAATGATTTAATGTAATTATTGATATGTTAGTGCTTAATGATAATGTTTTATTTATTTATGTTTTGTGTTTGCTTAGTATAAGAAGCTGGTGAGTAATTCTTTCCTTTTATCACTTAAAAAATATTATGCCATTTTTTTCTGTATTATATCATTCCTGATAAGAAATCCATTGTCATTTGAAGCAGTTTTCCCTGTAGCTAAAGTGTCATTTTTCTGTAACTGCTTTCAAAATTTCTCTTCTGGGACTTTAGTTTTCTAATTATGAGATGTGTCTTGGCATAGATTTCGGGATTCACTCCACTTCTCAAATTGGTATGTTTATGTTTCTTGCCAAGTTTTCAGCCATTATTTTGCTGAGTACTTTTTAAATCCTGCTTCTTTATCTTTTCTTTCTGAAAATCCAATGACAAAAAGCTGATTTTGTTTTATAGTCCTGAACATCCCTGATTGTTCTGTTTATTTATTTTTACCTATTTTCTCTCTGTTGTTCAAACTGGGTGATTTTATTATTCTACCTTCAAGTTCACTAATTTTATCTTCTATTACCTCCATTATGCTGTTCACTGAGCTTTCTATTTTGGTGATTATAATTTTCAGTTCTAAAGCTTCCATTGGGTTCTTCTTTATAGCTCTTATTTCTTTGCTGTGACTTTCTATTTTTATTAAGTTTATATCTTTTCACTTGTTTCATGCATGTTCACAATTGCTCACTGAAACATTTATAACACAACTGCTTTAAAATCTTTGTCAGATCATTCAAACATATCCATTATCTTTGTGTTGCCTTTTTAAAATTCACTTTGAGCTCTTCCTGGTTCTTAGTATGATGAGTGATTTTTTTAAATTAAAGCCTGGACGTATTTGCATTGTTATAAAAATGGACCTTGTGACCAGCTTCCATTTTACCAGGTTTTTCCTTTACTGCTCCTGTAAGAGAGGGTATGTATCCCTCCTGTGACTACCAGTTGGAGGAAGAGGTCCAGGTTCCCCAGTTGGTCTTCACTGATCCTTGAGGCTGGGGGCCTTTCCATTACTACTGGTCAGGTGTGGAATTCACACTCCTATGGGGTGTCTGTTGATCCTATAACAATAGTGGCCTCTTTGCCCATAAATGACGATAAAAGCTCTAACTTGTTACTGGGCCTTCATGAGGCCACCACAGTGAGAAGAAGGAAGCCTGTACCACACCACCATTAGATGGGGATAAAATGCAGGCCCCCCGACAGGGTCTCTGTTGACACTATGATGAAGATGCCAGGGTGTAAGGAAGTTTCTTCACTCTACTTGATCTTTTCCTACAGTGCCCCAGTGGGGATATTGATATGCCTCTAGGGCCTTTCAAACAGTAGGAGTTTAGACTCCTGACCCACCCACTTGGCCTTTTCTAGTAGGGATGGAGGTGGGCCACAGTTTCTTCTGTGGAGTTTGGCTGCAGGGGAAAAGTTACTATCTAAAACTTTTATATCTTGATCGTTTTCCCTTCCTGAGACATTACTAAAGAAAGCAGGCATTTGTTGGGGCTTCATTTTCCATCCATATTGGCATTTCTGCACGGCTGGTTTCTTCAGTAACAAGTCTGGGATAGAAGAGGCCCAGAGAAAAGCCAGGGGCTCCACCACCTTCCTTCCTTCAAGCCCCAAACCCCTAGCACATCAGCATTCTTCTTTCCCCCTCTCAGAATCTTATGTTTTCTGGGTTTTTAGTTTTACATAATGAAAATACTCAGAAAAAGCAGTAAGTGGTTTTAAAAAGTTTAAAACTTAATATAACAACAATGGATTTGTTATGTCAAGTAGCAGGCATCTCAGGTCAGATATAAAATCAATTTGTTGGGTGCTTATGAGGTGACAGTTTTCTGTGCCTTTGAGATCCACAGTGAGTAATAGTCAATGTTTAGTTTTCCTGCTAAGAAAGTATGGCCTGACCTAGAAGACCAAGAAGATAAAAATGTCATCATTTCAGCTTGACTCACTGACACTACAGTCACCCACTTACTCAAGTGGCATATGTTGTTATAAGTCATAAGAAATGACCAGGAGTGGAGAATTCACTTTACACCATGACTTCTTAGAGAAGTCCTTTTGTCTTACACCATATACAAGAATAAACTGAAAATGGATCAAAGACTTAAATGTACAACTCAGAACTCCTAGAAAAAACAAAAACATAGGCAATTAAACCTCTGAAATTCCTCTTAGTAATTTTTGAGAGTTTTTATCATGATTAGTATCATGATGTAGGTTTAAAAGTTAACTTAGTAAATAGGTTGAAAAGAACTGAGGCAGATGACAGATTGAAATTAAATACACCAGCTGAAACTTGCAAGACTCTGCTGGAAAAATATTTATTTTTTATATTATTCATCAAGAAGAGAAAATTATTCTGTGATTCTAGCCAGTCACTGCATCTATACTAGGTACTACTATTATGAAAACTGGCCATTCAGTAGTGAATAAAATAGGCAAATATTTCTTTCCCCTTGGAGGTTACAATTCTGGTGAAGGAAGATAGGAAATAAGCCAATTACCTAGCATATTCAAAAGTAGGAAACACTAAAGAGAGAATTTAAAGAAGAAATGAATATAGGAAGAGCCAAAGATGACAGGAATTGCAATTTTAAAGAGGCTTCAATTTAAAGAGAAAGAAAGATTTTAATTCAAATCTTGGCATGAATTCTGGGAGGGAGTCATGTGACCATTTATGGAAGGGCCTTATAAACCAAGGAAGAGAGAATACGAAAGCCCCAATGCAGGAACATGTCATCATGTTTCAGGACCAGTGAGGAGACAGACCACCAAAAAGAAATAGTGAGTGGATGGTGGCAGGAGGAGATAGTCTTCTCAGTGATAGAAGAAGCCACTAAAGGCTTTGAGCTGAGACACAACATGACTGAACTATATGGGCAGTTGAATATAGTTTTATGTGAATCAACCTGGTGGCTGAGCAGATTGTAGAAAATGGGTAGAGGTGCAGAGCAAGGGAGGAAGCAGGAATTCTCATTGGAAGACTATAGACATTGTAGGTATGAGATGACAGTGGCTTTGACCCAACCGGTAGCAGTGGAGGTAGATAAAAATGGTCCAGATGTCATGGCCTTAAGGTAGATTCTATTTTTTTTAATAAAAAATGTGAGTAAAAATGAAATTGAGATGAAGATGAGATGTTGAAGTACTAATAAATAGAAAGTTAGTGTCCTCACCTGAGATAGACAATGGTAAGAGTAAATTCAAGAAGATAATAATTGGAAGTTTATTTTGGAACATATGAACATTTAAACTGATAGATTTGCAAATTGAGATGAGTAGCAGCTGGATCAGAGACTAAAATTAAAATGATAAGCCCAGCTGGATATCTTACCACGGAATCAATAATACATGCATGTTATTTAAAGACGGGATGCAGTCACTAAGAGAACAATGCCAACAAAGAGAAGCTATCTTCATTATGAAAAGGCCCTTGTAGGAGAGGAAATGAGAAAGAGTAAATAAATAAAACTTAAAACATTTTTCTGTAAAGGAAAACATGTTTGAGGGAAAGGAGGCTGACAGAGTACAGAAGAGTGGTTTCCAAGGGGGAGGAACTCCCTCTAGGGGCATCTGGGAATGTCTAGAAACAATTTTGGTGATCACCGTGGAGGCTGGGAATGGTGAAAGTTTGAGATATGTAGGATCGAGCCCTCTCTCTCCACCCTCTGACCAAAGGAGACATGGCAACTCTAAGAGGGGTATGATTATTCCAAGAGTGCAGAACTCCTTCTTAATTTGTCCAGAAGACAGAACTGGCAACATTAGTTAGTTGACAAGAGGAAGACTTTAAAATTAGTCAAGGAAGGAGTTTCAAATAACTAGAGCTGTCTGAAAAAGAAAACAGGCTGTTTTGGGTAGGAATATCTCTATTAATGGGAGTATTCAAACAAAAATGGGTGACATTTTCAAGCATATTTTTGTACCTGAAAGGGTCCAGGCTAGGTGATCTGGAATCAACCTCCCAAATTAAAAATCCAGGTTTCTTCAGATTTGAGACAGATGCCATCTAGATGTGGTATTCATGATCTTCCATGCACTTCATGGTTCAGGTATCATTCCATCCTGCTACCTGCTGGGCATCGCCTCCCCTGGCCCAGCACTGTCAATCTGATAGTCCATTAATCCCAAACCTCCCCACATTTCTTTGTCAGGGCCCCACTTTGACCTTTTAAGTATATTTCCATTTTCAAACCAATTCATAAATAGCTATTATATTTTTAATATAGAAGTATTTCACATTTACTTCTAAATAAATGTTCCTTCTCCAAATCCATTATCACTTCTTAATATGAGAATTTTTTAAAATAAATAGCTCTTAAGTAATCCAAATTTATTACAGTTCCTTCATTTCCAAAGTCATGTGCTACTAAAGACAGAGATATTAAATGTCTTCATTAACTCTATATGAGCTTTGCATCATTACATGCAAGGAATATTTGTTAAGAGTATTTCAACCTAGCCCTGGCTGGTGTGGCTCAGTGGATTGAGCACCAGCCTGCCAACTAAAGAGTTGCAGGTTCGATTCCCAGGCAGGTAATATGTTGGGATTGTGGGCCACATCCCCAGTTGGGGATCTGTGAGAGAGGTAACCCCTCAACGTATGTCTCACACATCAATGTTTCTCTCCCTCTCTTTTTCCTTCCCTTCTACTCTCTCTAAAAATAAATAAAATCTTTAAAAAGAGATAGAAAGTATTTTAGCCTTCTCTATGCATTCTCTAACACACCTTGGAGATCATGACAAAAGATGGATATAAACCATCCTCATTCCAATTAGTAGTAAGGAAATCGAATCAATAATAAAATATATTCCAAGGGAAAGTCCAAGACCAGATAGCTTCACTGGTGAATTCTAACAAACATTTAAACAATTAATATCAATCTTTCTCATGCTTTTGTAGGGAAAACAAAAGAGAAGTGAATACTCCTAAATTTCATTTTACAAGGTCAGCCTTACCCTGATACCACAGCCAGACAAGGACACTACACATACAGAAAAATTATAGGGAAATGCCTCTGATAAACCTTATTTTTAAATCCTCAACAAAATATTAGTAAACTGAATTCAATGGAATACTAAAAAGATTACTCATGATGATTAACTAGGATTTATTCCTGAAATGTTAGAATGATTCAATATATACAAATCAATAAATCTGATACATCACATTAACAAGGTAAAAGATCAAATCAAAATTTGCATCTAAGATAGATGCAAAAAATGCACTTGACAAAATTCAACATTCTTTCATGATAAGAACTCAAAAATTACTAAAAGAAATGTCAGAGATTTTTACTGCCATGGTTTTTCTAAGAGTTTTGTGGTTTTGAGTTATATTTAAGTCTTAAATCCATTTTGAGTTCTTATATGTAGTATAAGGAGGTGATCTAATTTCATTTTTGTGTGTATCTGTCCAATTTTTCTAGTAACTTTTATTGACTATACTGTGTTTACCCCATTCCATGTTTTGAATTTTTTTGTCAAGTATTAATTAACCATATAAGCATGGGTTTATTTCCAGGCTCTCTAGTCTATACATTTACCTTTATGTCTGCTTTTATGCTAGTATACAGTATATCTCTTCAAGCAAGAGGAACAAAAGAAAAAATAAATGTTTTTGCACAACAAAGGAAACCGTGAACAAAACAAAAAGGCAACCTATTGAATGGGGAAAGATATTCACCAGTGATACTTCTGATAAAGGTTAATATCCAAAATGTATAAAGAACTCAACATCAGAAAAACAAACAACATAATAAAAAAAATGGATAGGGGACCTGAATAGACACTTCTCCAAGGAAGACATACAGATGGCCAATAGATATATAAAAAGTTGCTCAACATTCTAATCATCAGAGAAAGGCAAGTCAAAATCACAATGAGATACCACTCATGCCTGTCAGAATGACTATCATCAATAAATCAACCAACAAGAATTGCCCAAGATGTGGAGAAAAGAGAACTCTCCTAAACTGTTGGTGGGAATACAGATTGGTGCAACCACTATGAAGTGTGGAGGTTCTTTAAAAAATTTTAAATGAAATTGCCTTTTGACCCAATGACTTCACTTCTGGGTATATATCCAAAGAAACCTGAAATAGTAATTCAAAAGAATACATGTAACCTTATTGTAAATAATGAAATATTATTTACAGTAGCCAAGATATGGAAGCAACCCAAGTGTCCATCAAGAGATGAGTGGATAAAAAAGCTATGGGACATATACACAACAAAATACTTCTCAGCCATTTTTAAAAAGCATGAAATCTTACCTTTTGCAACATGGATGGACCCAGAAGGTAATATGCTGAGTGAAATAAAACACAGAAATTAAAAAAAAAAAAAACACATATGATTTCACTTACACGTGGAATATAAAAAACAAAACAAAATAGATAGATTCATAGGTACAGAGAACAGATTGACAGTTGTCAAGAGAGGGGAATATTGAGAGACCAGGGGGGGAAATGGAGGAATTAAACTATACAAATTGGTAGTAATAAAATAGCCACAGAGTAGATTACAGCATAGGAAATATAGTCAACAATATTATAATAACTGTATGGGGTTAGGTGGGTACTGGAAACATCAGGGGGACGATTCTGTAAAGCACATGATTTTCTCACCTCTATGCTGTACCTCTGAAACTAATACAGAATAATACTGAATGTATACTTCAATTGAAAAATTAAAAAATTAACTTTAAGCCCTGGCTGGTGGCTCAGTAGATAAGGCACCAGCCTGCAAACCCAAAGGTTGCTGGTTTGACTCCTCAGCCAGGGCACATAACCAGGTTGCAAGCCGGGTCTCCAGCCAGGTCTATAGCTGGAGGCAGGTAGAAGGCAACCATACATTGATGTTTCTTTCCTTCTCTGCCTCTTTCCTGTCCCCTCACTCTGAAAATAATAAATAAAATCTTTTTTAAAAATTAACTTTAAAAGAATTGGTGTAGAAGGAACCTATCTCCATGAAATAAAGGTCATATAGGATGAGCCCTAAGTTAACATCAACTTAATGATAAAAGGTTGAAAATTTTTTCTCTATGACCAGGAAAAAAACAAGGATTTCTATTTTCATCACTTTTATTCAACATTGTACTGGAAGTCTTAAGCAGAGCAATGAGGCTAGAAAAATAAATAAAAGTCACCTAAAGCAGAAAGAAATAATTTAAATTATTAGGTAACATGTTATTATGAGCAGAAACTCTTAAAGATTCCCCTAAAAAAACAAACTATTAGAACTAATAAAAGTTTGGTAAAATAGCAAGAAACAAAGTTAATGTACAAAATCAGTTGCATTTCTATACTCTAACCATTGACTATTAAAAAGAAAAATAAATAACCCATTTACAATAACACAAAATAATAAAATTAATTTAACCAAGGAGATATACTATATACTAACAACTATGACATTGATGAAAGAAATTAAAGACACAAGTAAATGGAAAGATACTCTTTATTCATACATTAGAAAAATTAATATTGTTAAAATTTTCATACGACCCATCAGTGCATCTACAGATTCAGCGCAATCCTTATCAAAATCCCAACAGCACTTTTTTTCACAAAAATACAAAAATCTTAAAATATTTATGGAATCATAAAAGACCTCAAACAGCCAAAGCAATATCAGAAAAGATCAAAATTGGAGACATCATACTTTTTAATTTTAAACTATAGTACATAGCTATTATAATCAAAACAGTATGGTACTAGCATAAAAACAGACACATAAATCAATAAAACAGAATAGAAAGCCCAGACATGAACCTATACATATATGGTCAATTAATTTTTGACAAAGTGGCCAAAACTATATACTGAGGAAAAGGTAGCCTCTTCAATAAGTGACCATCAGTGGATCAAAAAAAAAAAAAAAAAGTGATACAATTACACAAGGAAATACTACACAGCAGAAAAAAAGAAGGAATTCTCCTACCTTTTGTGACAGCATGGATAGAACTGGGTAATATTATACTAAGTGAAATAAGCTAGTAGGTGAAAGACAAATACCATATGATCTCACTTATAAGAGGAATCTAATGAACAAAATAAATTAATGAGCAAAATAGAACCAGAGATATGGAAATATGAAACAGATTGACAGCAGCCATAGGGGAGTGGGGAGGGGTTAATGGTGGAAAGAAGGGGAAGGGACTAGGACAGAAGGGACCTTGTCCATGGACAAGGACAAAGGTGTGGAGATTGATTGTGGGAGCGGGGGATTGGCTGGGTAGAGTAGAACAAAGGGAAGAATATTGGGAGAATTGGAAGAATATTGAATACTCTACAACTATAGTAGAGTAACAATAAAAAATAAAATAAATACAGTTGGGAAAACTGAAAATCCACATGCAAAAAAATAAAAAGGAAAGAAGAATGGACCCTTATCTTACACCACTCACAAAAATGGCTCAAAATGAAATAAACACTTGAATGTAAGACCTGAAACCATAAAAATCCTAGAAGACAACATAGGGAAAAAAGATCTTTGACATTGGTCTTAGCAATGATTTTTTTAATTTCATGCCAAAAGTGAAGAAGAAAAGCAAAAATAAGTCAATGGGTCTACAACAAACTAAAGATTCTCCACAGCAAAGGAAACCATTGGTGAAATGGAAAAGCAACCTATAGAACTGGTGGAAATATTTGCAAACTACATTCTGGTAAGGTATTAATATCCAAAATATCCAATACATTCATACAAATTAATAACAAAAAAAAAGTAAACAATTAAAGATAGGCAAATGACCGGAATAGACATTTTTGTGAAGAGGAGACACAAATGTCCAACAAGTATAGGAAAAGGTGCTAAACATCACTAATTATTAGGGACGTGCAATTCAAGACCTTAGTAATATGTCACCTGATACCTGTTGGGACAGCTATGATCAAAAAGACAAGAAATAGGGCCCTGGCTGGTAGCACAGTGGCTAAGGCGCTGGCCTGCGAATCCAAAGGTCGCAGGTTCGATTCCCCAGCCAGGGCACATAACCAGGTTGCACGCCAGGTCTCCAGTCAGGTCCGTGGCTGGAGGCAAGTGAAACGCAACCATACATTGATGTCTCTCTCCCTCTCTGCCTCTCTCCCTTCCCCTCTTTCTAAAAATAATGAAATAAAATCTTTAAAAAAAAAAAAAAAAAAAAAAAAGACAAGAAATAAATACTGATGAGGATGTGGAGAAAATGAACCATTACATATTGTTTGTGGGGATGTAAACTGGTAGTGCCACTATGGAAAACAACATGAAGCTTCCTCAAGAAATGAAAAAGAGAACCACCATATGACCCAGCGATCTCACTTCTGGATGCAAATCCAAAGGAAACAAAATTATTATCTCAAGGGCATAGCTGTACTGGCATGTCCATTGCCACATTATTCACAACAGCCCAGGTATGAAAGCCAGTTAGTTAAGTGTCTGTTGACAGAAGAATAGATAAGAAAACATGAAGCCCTGGCTGGTGGCACAGTGGATAAGGCACCAGCCTGCAAAGGTCCCTGGTTCAATTCCCAGCCAAGGCACATAACCAGATTTCAAGCCAGGTCTCCAGCCAGGTCCGTAGCTGGAGGCAAGTGAAAGGCAACTATACATTGGTGTCTCTCTCCCTCTCTGCCTCTCTCTCTTTCCCTCTCTCTAAAGATAGTAAAATAAAATACTTTTTAAAAAAAGAAAGAAAATATGATACACACACAACAAAACATTGTTCAGCCTTCACAAAAGAAGGAATTCTTCCCATTTATGACAACACAGATGAACCTGGAGGGCATATACTTAGTGAAATAAGGCAGGTTGAGAAAGGAAATCGCTATATAGTATCATTTACATGTGGAATGTCAAAAAAATTATTTTGAACTAATTAATAGAAATAGAGAGTAGAATGGCATTTGTCAGGACCTGAAATTGGAGGAAATGGGGACAAGGTGGTAAAAGGGAACAAGCCATAAGGTGAATAGGTCTGAGGGGCTTTTGTATCATAAGGATTATTATAGTAGATAATACTGTGTTGATAATTAAAATTTGCCAGGAGCATAGAATTCATGTTTTCTCACTAACACCCTAAAGTAAATATGTGAGGTGATGGATGTGTTAATTAACTGAATAGTGGAAATCCTTTCACTATATACATGTATATCAAATCATCACAACCTTATAATTTTTGCCAATTACACTCAATAAAGCTGAAAAAAGTAGTGGCGATGCATTACAGATCTTAATACTACCTCATAAATAGAGGTAAAATGTATGACAAAAATAGCACAAATGAGTGGGTAGGAAGTGAAAGTATTTAAGAATCTTAATCTATAAAATGCTATAATATTCTTTTAAGGTAGACTGTGAAAAAGTAAATTTGTATATTGTAAACCATACAGCTATCACACAAGTGTGTGCACACACACGAGGCTTTTTTAATCTAATAAGTAAAAAAAAAAAATTGAAGAAAAATGATATCTTAAAAATAATACTCAATCCAGAGAGAAATGGGAAAAGGGAAGCTAGGAAAGGAATGAATATGAAACAAATAGAGAAGAAACAAGTTGAGTGATTTAAACTTGACCATATCAATATTTACATTAAATGTAAAAAGTGCAAACTATGGGTCAGTCATCTATGACCTATGAGCCAAATGCAGCCAACTGTGGCATTTTTGTAAAAAAGTGTCATTGGAACACAGCCATGCCCATTCATGTATGTGTTGTCTATGCATTTCATGTATGTGTTTCAGGCTATAACAACAGACTTAAACAGCTTCAACAGAAACTACATGATCAAAAAGCCTAAAATATTTACCATCTTGCCCTTTAAAGAAATGGCTTGCTGCTCCTTAGTTTATATAATCCAAACTAAAATCAGAAAATCTCACATTAAATTTAAGAAATATAGTTCAATGTGACCTGCCAAAAAAAATTCATCTTAGTAAGAAACTCACCTTGAATATAAAAATATAGGTATGTTAAAAAGTAGAAGGTAGAAACAGTTCTGCCATATATACATGAATTGCAAGCAAGCTGGAATGGCTGAGATAATATTTGATAAGGCAGACTTCATACCAAGCTTTATCTCCTAATATAAAAAGGAGTATTTCATAAGGATAAAGTGGTTAATTAATAAAAAAAATTTTAACGTGCACTCTTCTAAGAATAGATTCAAAATACATAAAGCAAAACCAGAAATGAAATGAGAACTGAACAAATCCACATTATAATAGATTTCAATTCTCCTCTATCAGTAATTGAAAGACAAGATAGAATATCACTAAGCGTAAAGAAGACGTGAATAGCAGTATCAACCAACTTGACATAATTTATAGTAATGAATATTCTACCCCCGAACAGCTGAATACATGTTTAAGTGTTGGCAGAGCATTCATCAATATTCGTTCCAATCAGCATAGTTATTAGTAACATTACCTGTAGTTCAAAAGGATCCTTTCAGCTTACAAGCCCCAAGACTACAATATCCTTTTCTCTTCCTGAAATCCTACACTGTTTCTGTTGTATAACACTAGAAGGAACTGAAAGCTTAGTTGGTGGTGTGTTGTAGTCACTATCATTTCTCTGAAAATTACTCTTTCCGTTTTGGTACAATCTTTTCCCTGCCTTCTTCCCACCAGAGAGAGAGAAGTAGTCCACAATATAGTTGCTTGACTAGACACAGAAGGTGCTCAGATTAGGGACAAATAAACCTTGCAGATTGGCACACTCATCAGGAGTGTCCAGGGACGCTCAGAGTCCATGGTAACCGCCTGTCCCAAACACACAGTAATAAAATAAGTAGGTATTGATATAAGAACAGAGAGACAAGAGGTCAGTGAAACAAAACAATGAACTTAGAGAAAGACCGTGTCTTTCTCTAAGAATTTAATATACAGTATAATAAATATAGCACCACAAATCAAAGATGAAAGGATAGTGTATGTTTTAGTATATGATGTTCGGAAGAAAATCAAATTGGATCCCTAACTAACATTACATATAAAAGTAGAATTAAAAATAGATTAATGGAAGATGAAATAGAAGAAAAGGTCAAACAAAGGCAAATAATCTAATTTGAATAGAACAACAGAGTATTTTAAGAGGAGTAGCAACGGGTAAGCCTGGCAAGGCAAGTTGCTGACTTCAACTCGAACTATTTTTATTTGTTTTTATCTTAAAAAATAACATATAAGGTTTACTAATATTTAACACCTGGGTTGACTGCGGAACTCCAGCTTACAGATGAAGACATTTGTGATCAACATGGGAGAACGTGTCCTAAAAGAACCAAATCCTTTGTCATCCATCCTAAATCCCTTCTGTCTTGATGCAGTTAACATCTATGGGTACTTCCTAGGTCTCTGTGATGTCATTTCCTTTGTAGCTATTAGTTCCCTGCAGTGTCTACGCTTTATTCAATCCAAGCTTTGTGATAACAGATGCGATTTCCAGCTGTGTCTATATACCAACCACAGCGGGCTCATTAATAACAATTATTAAGTACTTTATGTTGCAAATTGAGCCCGTAGCAAGAGAAAACATCCAGTCACTTGTTTTATGGCCTCTTGTCAGCACTAACTGTAAATTCCCATTATCTCAACATTATCAGCACTGCAAAGTGGATCTAAGCATAAGTCATCAATAAAACTTGCAAACAGCTCAATCATTCTGGAAAGAACAGAGCATAAATTAACGCTTGACGATGTAATGTTATATATGAACTTAAATAATGGCTGAGGCCTTCCTGTCAGCTAATTATGCAAATTATTATTTTTAAGACTTTCATTTGTATTGCATGGCTGGTGCATTCACTTAAACATGCAATTAGAAGTCAATAAATATGCAGTCAATGCACTGCCCTTGTACAACCCAAGAGTTCTTACTAATGATGTATGAAGAGCAGTGAAAATGAAGAGAGAAAAGTTTCAACTGAGAAAATGTCTCTTAGGATTACAGGGAGTAGGAAAAAAAAAACACATTTCCTCTGAATGCTGTATTTTATAGAAGAAATCATTAAATTGGGAAAGATGAATAGCAGAGAAGCTACAAACTGTATGCATTATTGGTTCCTGGGTGGAAGCCCGTATGGATTTTCAGTCAATTGTAAAAATATTTACTTAGTTATTTTCCTGTGTTAGGTCCAAGCTGTCTTAAATGATAAAGACGAAACAGAGAGATAAACTGAACATATAAATTTCATTTGTAATAGAAAAATTGCCAATAAGCAAATGAAAATCGCCAAAACTCATGAAGACGTGCAAATTAAAACCACAAGATAATATTTTTCATGTTTTAAAAGTTAATTCTGGCCCTGGGGAGGAAGCAGTGAAATAGGAAATCTGATCATCCACTAAAACGGGTCTAAAGGGGCTCAAACCTAGAAGGCCCTATGCCAGGATCTACCAAGAATCCTAAACATGTCCATTATTTTGTTCAGTTGACTGTCTCAGTTTCAACATACGACATAATGATTTGATGTTTGTGTATATCGCAAATGATCACACTCAGGCTAGTTAACAACCAAAAACATGGAACACTGCATAAATTTGCAACTCATTCTTGCGCAGGGGGCTGCTAATCTCTGTATCATTCCAATTTTAGTTTACATGCTGCCGAAGTGAATAAAAGTGCCCATTACTTTTGAGCAGTCTTTCTAATTCTGGAAAATTAGCTACAGATTTAGTACATGAGGTCTATGACACAGACTTTATAATGGCAAAAAGGACAAAAGATAATAAGCTCCATTAGAGTAAGAAGAAATTAGCTAAAATAAAGTCTAAAATAAAATGCTTAAATAATTCATGGCACACCCATCAAAAATTATTTTGTGAAGACTATTTAATGTAAAAATGTTCACAGGGCACTTTAAATAGGTTATAAAATGCCATGAATAGTATAATTTCAAATATTAACCGTATTATAAAGTTTTTACACACAAATAGACATGTACCCACATACAAGGTTAAAAGAAATACCCTAAAATATTAAAAGATATAATGATGAACTGTTACTATTTTTATCATCATAATAATTTCCCATATTTTTGAACATTTCTTTCACTGGGAGCAATAGTTTATAACAAATCTAACTAGTAAAAATTTCAACTCACATGTTTTTCCAGACTTTTCATAACCTATATTCAGTGGACCCATCCAACCTTGTCTTTCACAATGGCCACTGGTCAAACCCATTTTTTCACTGCTCCCAAATCATATTCTGCTTTTCAAATCAGCCTTCACTCAAGTTGTGTTTTATGTCTATGCCCAAGGTAACTACATTAGCTGAGCAGTATTAAATTGGAATCTTAATGAATTCAATCTTTACCCAGAATCACATAGAAACAAAAATACCCTATTGTCTAAAGTAACTAACCCCCAAAGAAGGTTTTTCTTCGCATCTTTCAAAGGATATCAAAAGGAGATCCAATTTATCACAGCTACACTGACCCAAGTCCACTTTACCTCCTAATTTTCCCTTGCACCCCAACATTAGCTTCTTCCTACGATACCCACACAACTTCCTCACCTTCCCCTAACCTCCCTTCTTTAAGACTAACTTGACCTTTTTCACTAAGTCCTCTTTCTTTTCCACATCACATCTCTATCTCTGACCAGTCTCCAATAAGAGAGTGAGCTTCAGTGTTCACATCTATAGAGAAGGTAAAATAATAAACCCTGCCCTGCCACTATCATAAGATGTGAGATTTAAGTATTTTAAAACTGTAAAGTCTTATACATGTTGTGACTATTGTACCCCCTTTTCTTACTCATGCAACAGGTATTAATGAGTAACATGTAGTCAGTACTCTGCCAGCACTATTTTACCCACAACTATGGAAGCTATACTTAATTATTTCCTCTCGGTGCCGTTCTGAACCAAATTCATTGTTAATTCAATTTTCCTTCCAAAATACATCTCAAGCCATTCATAGCTCTCAATGTCCATTAGCACAAAGAACTAACCTGAGCATTCATGATCTCTCACCTATACTCGGGTAACTCCTGACTTGTCTTCTCATCCACTCTGCTTCCTTTCCACCCCATTACCAATATAAAAAAGGCAAAACTTTTCTTTAAAAAAAATTGATCAAAAGCCATCAATTCCAAGAGTCAGAATGTCCAATGGTTTCTCTAACAGACACAATAGGTCCAGTTATTTGAGTAACACAGGGATAATGAAGCTCATATACAATGGCATAAGAGTACAAGAGAGGCCTGACTGCTGTGACTCAGTTGGTTGGGCATGGGCCCACAAAGGGAAAGGTCGCCAGTTCGATTCCAGGTCAGAGCACATGCCTGGGTTGCAGATTCAGTCCCATTCAGATCCAAAATGAGAGAAAATCAACTGATATTTCTCTCTCACATTGATGTTTCTCTCGCTCTCCTTCTCCCTCCCTTCCCCTCTCTCTAAAATAAAAAGTAAAATACTTAAATTGAGAAAAGAGTACAAGAGAAAAACCAGAACCCATGAAAGGGATATTTACTTACCAGGGCACACTGCATGTCTGTGCAATTGGAGGGGAAAAAGAAGTGTACTGAAAGCTTTATGACACACACAGAGCTGCATTTTCCTTCTTAGATGTGTAAAGCACTGGAGATGCCTTTCAAAGTAATTCATTGACTACATTGAAACTGATAAATTACTTATTCAACTTTACAAAAATATTGGAACACGCTTAAATGGCTTTTACCACGGATGACTGAACTAGTGAAGGTTGGAAACCCGGCGTGCACTCTGTACGAGCTAAGTACCTCAATAGCTTCCATTACACTTAGAAAGAACTCTTCAGTCTTTGCTATTGACCTACAAGCCTCTGCATGACATGGCCCCTGCCTACCTCTCTCTAATCTCCCCATGGCTTATTATCTGTGTGCTGAATTTCTATTTCTTTACTGTTTCCACTCTTTCCCACATTTGTGTAGTGCCATTCCCCCTGCCCTGCTCTTCACCCAAATAATTTCCACAGGGGTTCCACCATGTTGAATCATGTATGTCAAACTCATGATAGGGTTTGACAGGAATGTATTTGCATGTGTGGCTGAGGAGCCTTCTGAGACAATGCTGCTATTAGAGTAGAAAGCAGTCAGCTACTGAAATGAGCTCAACCCATTAGCACTATTCACTGCAATAAAAAAGTGATTCTGAGGATGTCTATTGCGAGCATTTGCTTCATTCCAATCCCACAAACGGGGAGAGTTGTGATTTAAAGATTGTTGGGTAAAATCAGTAATTGCTTTTTCTCTTCTGGGAGACTGGTATACTATATAAAGGAAAATGAGTTGGATTCCTTCTGGAGTATGTATTGTAAGTCACTTATTCAATATCCATTTCCCCTTTCTTTGCTGATTGAACCTTGATTTTATTTGGGGTGTCAGTGTGTCAGGTTAAATGCTCCCTTCTGCATGCTCCCTGAAAGTCTGCTGTGTCCATGCAACCAATACGTTTATGGCTAATGACACACACGCAGGACGTTCCTGGGAAAAATGATATTTGGAGGGTGGGGGGAGTGAATGTACTTGACAAGATCTTTCCCCCTCTCTCTCATACCTTGCTCCTTTGAGTGTGGACATGATGTGACTGGACTTCCAGCAGCCATCCGGTAAACATAAAGTGACAAACTGAAGCAAAGGTCAAGAGATTCACAGAGATGCTGGCCGGACACCATCAAGCTACTGAGTGACTCCATCAGATATTATTACCAATTGCGAAGGAGCCTCCCCATTTAGGTATAAAAGAATCAAATATGCTCATGAGGTCTAGACACCTGCTATGCTTTTGTCTTCAAGGAACTACAGCTGAGAATGTGACCTCATGCTCCAAAAAAGCCAGAGAGCCCTTGAAGTTCCCAAACCACGTGGTGATTAATAATGAGGTGAAGAAGAATATCTTTCCTTATTATGTCTTATATTAAGCATAAAATAATAATTAAGATATTTTTCAGAAACCCTCATTTCCAAATAAGCATCAGTTACAGGAAAAAGCAGTGTGCAACTGAGAACAAAGTGTTACTGTGTTCTAGAAGTTGAAACATCAATGAAGCAACTTTTCATTCAACCCTCTCAATCCCTGACAGATAGAGTGGTTGAATGTAAGTAGTAAGGATATCAATGTCCTAAATAACATGAATAATAGGGCATCTATAATGGATATTTCTTAAACTCCGTTTCCTGAAAAAATAAGATAAGTTTTATTTTTCAAGTGTCCATAGATTGGTTATGCAAATTGGTTTCTAAGACCTAAGAAGTAAGAGGGCTTTGCATAAAGACTGGTTGTACATTCACTAAAATCCTGGAGCTGCTCAATCCAATATGATAGCCACTAGACACAGGTGGATATTTAAATATAAATCAAATAAATTTTATTTAATTAAACTTTGAGTTCCTCAGTCATAGTAGCCACAGGTAGCTATTGGAAAACACAGATAGAGAACATTTCCATTATTGCAAAATGTTGTATTGAACAGTGTCGCTCTGTATGTAGATTGAGACACACATCTTGTGTGACTTGGATATTCCTCAGTATATAACTAGTTTGGTTATCAGTAGAAAGCAAGCCCCATAAATTAAGAGATTTTTATTGAAAATGCACATTGCTCTATCTCTAATATCCAGGTAATAGTTTATCCACACCTGGTGGTTCATAAATGATTGCTTGATGAATTCAGAATTCTTAGTTCAATTAGGTATAACATGAAACATGTTTTATTAAAAAAACCCCTTGACCTTGCACATTCAATATGCCTAGATCACCCATCTCATTTTCTTTCTATTTTATTTCTATTTAAATTTTAGTCCAGTCTAATGATTTCTGGATTCTCATTCACTTATTAAAATCTCAGTCTCATTTAGGAAAGTACGCTGTCAAATTCAAATACTATTTTTACCATTACTGTACATAGTTTCCAAGTAGGACACTTAACTCTTGCCCTCTATCTTTCTTCCTCCCTCCTGCTTATCACGGTCTCTCCTGTTCTCATCTTCCCTTCGAAGAGCAAACTTCAAGAAGATGCACCCTGACCTGCCTTAACCAGCAAAGGAGGCAGCAGCAGAGAGCGAAACGATTTTGATTATGTGACTATCAATCCATTTAAAGTGGGCAGGGCCTTCCCAAGTTTTGGTCTGCTTCTGCTACTACCAATGCTCTTTGCTGTCAAGGTGGTCTTATTGTATAAGGTTCTTGACACTTTAACCCAGAGCCCCTTCACATTGTGGGAGATTCTTCAGCCTCCTCCCAAACTCTGCCAGACAACCACTGAAACCACTCTTGCTTTTCTTAAAAAAGGCTTAATCTGCTTTTAATCAGCTTCATAGTTCCAATACCTTTCCTTACTTTTGGAAACTACTTTCTATACCTACTTTAAATTTTCCTTTGCTCTCTTCCATTAATTATTCTGCTAGAATAAGTATCATGTGGTGCATCACCCTTTTTAATATTGTATAACTCGGCTGCTTGCTTATTTTTGTGATCTCAAATTCCTTTAATAGTGTCAGTTTCCCCGATGTTCTAAACAAGATGACGGACTTGGACATACAAGGTCTGTCCAGAAAGTATCGAGCCAATGTCAATATAATTAAAAGTTTGTGCAGCCGATACTTTCGGGACAGACCTCATATTATGTCACTGTTGACTTATACATGATATGTGCATGAGTCATCCAGGGAAAAATATGTACAGTGAAACAAGAAAAGGATTATGACAGAGCTTAAAGGAATTTTAACATTTAAGGTTAGGGAAAAGCAGAGGAATCAGCCAAGAATACTGGGAACCAGTGGAGTAAAGGAGCAAAAATGAGATTGTAGTTCTTCAGAAGCCAAGGATGTTTTAGTAAGAACCACATGGATATGAATGTCAAATTCATGTCAAATCTGGTTCGAGTAGGATAAAAAGTGAAAAACCTGATTGCAAACAATTTCACTCAATCCTTTGAATCTCAGGAAGTACCGTAGAGACATTCTTGTGATTGTTTTTCAGGTAGTTTGCACTCAGGTGGACGTGAAACAGCAGGGAGCTATGTCCCACCTTTCCACCTCTCTCTCTCTCTCTCTCTCTCTCTCTCTCTCTCTCTCTCTCTCTCTCTCAGAGAGAGCTACTTTGTGATTTAGGAATTTGTTGGAGGAGGAGAGAATAGGTCGCTGGGGCAAAAATACAAATACTGTTGGTTTCTAGTAATTAAAATAGCCTTATTATTCTTGAACTTCGTAACTATTGTTAAATTTCAACATAGAACGTTATTTCTAATAACAAAATACCAGTTTTGGTTGATTTTCTTCTTTATTACAGGTCTTCCCTTGCATTTTGTTGTTGTTGTTGTTGTTGTTTACATTTTTACTGAAATGTAAAAAACACACAGAAAAGACCACACATCTTAAGTCTGATGAAATGTCATAAAGAGAACATGTTCATGTAACCATCCCAATATCAAAAGTGGAACATTAGTAGCACCTCAAAAGCCTAGTAATCATGTGTTCCTTCCTCCTCTCCAAAATAAATACTACCCTGACTGATTATTCTAACAAAATGAAGCCACATTGCTTATTTATAAACTTTATATGAATAAAATAATACAGAATGAATTATTTTGGTACTGGATTATTTTAATAACATTAAAAGATTTATGTATTTTATGTGTAATAGTAGTTCATTTCTTCTCATAGATATGTAGAATTTTATTATCTGAATATACTAAATGTATCTATTTTACTTTCCATAGAAATTTGGGGTTTTCCTAATTTTTATTTATTACAAGGGCAATTATGATCATTCTTTGCATGTACTTGGTACACAAATTTTTACAGTTACAGGGTTTACATATATTTGACTTGAGTAGATCATGACAATTTTTTAAAGTGATTATATGACTTTATATAAACTTGAAGCTTATACCCTTTGACAAAAATGTTTCCATTTACCCCACCCCCCCATCCCTCAGCAATCAACATTCTCTTTTCTGTTTCTATTATTTAGTTCAGCCCTTATAGATATAAGTGAGGTGATGCAATATTTGCTTTTTTGTCTCTGACTTATTTCATTTAGCATAATGCCCTGAAGGTCCATTCATATTGTCCCAAAAGGCAGGATCTACTTTCTTTTTATGTGTGTGCACACTTACTGATTCAATGTAGTCCCTATCAAAATTCCAATGGCATTTTTTACAGAAACAGAAAAAAATGCTACTAAAAATTGTATACAACCACAAAAGACCCTGGGATCACTAAAGCAATCTTGAGATAAAAAACAAAGCTGTAGGCATCACACTTCCTTATTTCAAACTTTATTACAGAGTTATAATTGTCAAAACAGTATGCACTGGCATAAAAATAGATGCACAGACCAATGGAACAGAATCGAGTCCAAAAATAAACCCACACATGTATGATTAACATCTTTTTATTTTTAAAAAGAAGCCAAGAATACTCAATGGGAAAAGGATAGTCTCTTGAATAAATGGTGCTGGGAAAACAAGACATGCAAAAGGATGAAATTAGACCTCATCTTACACCACTCATAAAAATAAACACAGAGTGCATTAAAGATTTAAATGTAGACCAAAAAACATAAAACTCTTAGAAGAAAACATAGGGAGAAAGCTCCTTGACACTGGGTTTCACAACAATTGAGGGGGAGGGGTATGACATTAAAAGCTCAAGCAACAAAAGCAAAAATAAGTGAAACTACTTCAAACTAAAAAAAAAAAAAAAAAAGAATCAACAAAATGAAAGGCAATCTACAAGATAAGAGAAAATATTTGCAAATCATATATCCGATAGGTTAATTTTTAAAATATATAAGAAATCCATATAACTTAATAGTCAAAAGAACAAAAACAAAAAAATCTGATTTTAAAATAGGCAGAGAGCTAGAATAGATATTTTTCCAGAAACTATTACAATTGGCCCACAGATACATGAAAATATGCTCAGTATCACTAATCATCGGGGAAATGCAAAACCACAAGATAACACCTCATACATGTTAAAATGATTATTATAAAAAAAGAAGACATGACAAATGGTGGTGAGGATGTGGAGAAAAGGGAACCCTTGTGGACTGCTGGTACAATATAAATTGGTGTAGCCACTATGGAAAACAGTAAGGGGTTGTTGCTCAAAAAATTTGAAGTTAAACTAGCATATGACACAGCAATTTCACGTCTCACCATATTTGAAGGAAATGAAATCATTGTATCGAAAAGATAGCTGTCCCTCCATGTTCCTCATAGCATTATTAACAAAATCCAATGTAAGTGTCCATCAGCAGATGGATGGATAAAGACAATATTATATATGTATGTATTATATACATTATGTATGTGTGTATGCACACACATAAAAAGAAAGCAGATCCTGCCTTTTGGGACAGTATGAATGGACCTTCAGGGCATTATGCTAAATGAAGTAAGTCAGATACAAAACAAGTATTGCATGACCTCACTTATATGTGAAATCTACAAGGGCTGAACTAAATAATAGAAACAGAAAAGAGAATGTGGATTGCTGAGGGATGGGGGTGGGATGGGGTAACTGGAACATTTTTGTCAAAGGGTATAAACTTCAAGCTATAATTATGTCCTGGGGTCTAATATACAACATGGTGATGATAGTTAACAATACTGAATAATATACTTGAAAGTTGCTAAAATTCTCTGTGTTTTCACCACTCACACATGAAAGGGCAATTATAGGAGGTGATAAAAGATATTAACTAATATCATTGAGATCATCATTCTACAATCATATGTATAGATCAAATCATCACATGTATATCTTAATTTCACATGTTATATGTCAGATATATCTCAATAAAGCTAGAAAATAAAATTATTTAATTTCTGGATGGAGGAGGTAACATGGTTGTATAAATTTATGAATATCCAGCAGTGAAACAAGAATGTCCATTGCTCTACATCCAATCCTTAATATTTATCAATCTTTTTAATTTTGCAAGCCTGATGGATATAGATTGGTGTCTCATTCTGATTTTAAATTGATGATTAATGAGGTTGAAGATTCTTTTCATTTGTTTTATGATCATTTGTTAAGTACCCGGTCAGGACTGTTTCTCATTTTTCTGTTGGACATCAGATCATTCTCACTAATTTGCAGGAGTTTTATTCATAGAAAAATATAGATGACTTCCGATATGAGCTCTTTGTCATTGCGCATTTCATATATCTTCTATTCTGCAGCTTATCTTTTCAATACTTGATGGCAATTTTTTTCTTTTTTAATTTAATTGTTGTTGTATTACATCCATCCCCTTTTGGCTCCCCTCTGTCCCCCTCCCCACCCACCCATTCCCCCGAAAGTTGATGGCAATTTTTAATGACCAGGAAAGTTCTTAATTTTACGATAGTCCAACTTATTTATATTTCCCTCTAATGCAAATTATTTTTGTTCTCTTTTAAAGAAAATTGTGCCTATGCCAAGTATAAAAATGTCCTCCTATGCTATCCTAAAATCTAAAATTTACCTGGAATCAATGTGCATGTGTGGTGTAAGGTAGAGGTTCCCTTTAGTTTTTTTCTTGGGGAAGAAGAGATCAAAATGTTTTCACTCTTATAATAGTTTGAAAACCACATGGCTATTCTAATTATCATTTAATGAAATCCAAAAGGACAAAGTAATTGTTCTAGAGTCACATATCCATGACCGAACCCTGGTAGCTATTGACCCAACTTCTCATTTTAACTTGCTTCTCTCTTCTTCGCTTTTACGTCCTTCCGCAAGGGCCAGTGTCCTAATGTTCTTCCCAACTACTTCTCCATTTAAACATATTTTCTGTAAGAGACCAATGGTTAGAGCTTAGTGTTATCATTTCTATTCATATCTATACTTCAAACAATCATTCTATGGTGGACTCACAACAGGCCGCTATTATATGTGGAAGAATTAAACAGATGCAACACAATGTTCAAACTGTCTTTCATTGTTGCTAACGGCTCCCATCTTAGGCCAGAGTTAACAAAGGCCGGTACATTTGAGAGAGGTGCTACACACAAACAGCAGGACGTGTGATAAATCAGTGCCGCACCTGTGTCCCACACTACCGATCTTTAGGTGTCTTTGCTGATTTTATAACCGTCACTCTCAAATACCTGTATAACATAAGGCTGAGGATCCGTTGAAGGAGGGGGTAATTTGAAGAGACTCCAAAGGGGTAGAGAAAGTTATTCATTTTCCTTTTCTCCCTGTGCCTGCAAATTATCGACCTGGTAATTAGTGAGCGCTTATTGTGTGTTATAAACTACATTAAGCCCTGGCTGGTGTAGCTCAGTGAACAGGCACCAGCCTGTGAACCCAAGGATCTCTGGTTCAATTCCCAGTCAGGACACATAACCAGGCCACAAGCCAGGTCTCCAACCAGGTCCCCAACTGGAGGCAGGTGAAAGGCAACCATACATTGATGTCTCTCTCCTTTTTTTCCTCCCTCCCTGCCCTTCTCTCTAAAAATAATTAATAAAACCTTAAAAAAAAAAAAAAAAAAAGCTACATTAAGTTCTATAAAAGATTCCCATCATTTGATTACCACAATAATCCTGTGAGGCCGACATCTTCAAGGTGAATGCCTGCCCCAAGAGTGAGTACCTCTATAATTTTATGCCCTAGGTACTCTCTTGCTTCACTCTGGTCCTGGCCTTGCTAGAGCGAAACAGATATCAAAGACAGAACAAAATCCCACATTCCCCAGTCTCTCAGATTCTGTATTCAATTTAAGTTTTACCAATTAGATCCCCTTGAGTGATTCAGGATGGAAATGAGCAGAGGCCACCTTTTCACCATTGTTTATGCCAGCAAGTAAAGACCTGGACGTATGAGAATCAAGACAAGGCAGCCAGATGTGACATTTCAGCATCCAGCTCCCGGCTTCGTTGGTCTCAAGAGGCCTGTGTGGCAAAGACAGTGGCTTTCTGATCCTGGGTTGCAGCTCTGGTACTGTGTCTTTGAGCGCAATAATTTCAACACTTGGCTCTGTTCCTGCAGTAATTCCAATTATTTCGAACCACTTAATCTTCCAAATAAGCCCCTTTTCTGCTTAAGATACCCAGAGTGGTTTCTGTTGCATGCACTGAACCCTGACAGCAGCAATGAATACAGAATGGCATTGGTATTTGATTTTCTGCTTTGTCCTAATAGACACATCAAATCCCATACCTAGACAGAGCCAAGCCTTTCCCATCTGGAGCTTGCTCTGTTATCATGAGTCAAGTTAGCTATGGAGTGAGGAGCCAGGTGGTACCCACACATGGGCAGCAAGATCTGGCATGCGCTTAGCTTTCCATTAGCAGCAGCTCTGGGAAAGGATGCTATGCAATTGATCTAAGTCAGATCACCCTGGAAACTATACACTCTCCCCTCATCACCGGTGCATGCCTTCCCAGATTACGAATCTTCAGGTTTTCTTCTTGGCCGTATTTCTGATCCTCCCAGGGTCAGTTCTCAACTCTCCTTACTGAACACTGTACCCTGTCCTTGATCTTGACTGTCCTCCATAGCTGCACCATTCACACACACATAAACCCTTATTCATTCCCTGCTTCTATAACACCCAACCCTGCACATCCTGGTCTTCATCCCCCTAACCTTCCTCTTGAGGCAGTAATGCTTTCAATTACTATTTTTCACTTAGGAAGAAAAAAATCACCAGAGCTTCGTAGTAGGTAACACAACAGTGATGATTTTGGCAGGACACTGGCCTTCTCTTAGCCGAATATTTTTTTGTCCTATAAGGCAGCTTTATCAGGATAATGATGCTCCCCCTGCTGTTTAATGCAATGCTGCTCTTGTCTCCTGAGCCAGGCGCACTGTGGACACCAGGCCCTCTAGGGCTTCCCCATGTTTGCACTGTCGAGCTCAGATCTCAGAAAGCTGTTCATTTCCTCTGAGGTAATTTGACTGCAATTAAGTTAAGCTGCCACCAGGTGAATATTGGAGCCCCAGTTAAGCCATTTAATCTCAGTAGCCAGGCTCCCTATAGGCATGATAAAATGAGGAGAGAATGTAGTTTGATTTCCACTTACTTGTGTTTAAAAAAATAAACAGGAAAAAAAAAAAAAGAAAGAAAGAAAAATGGTAGTTTAGCCTGCTATTTAATCAGAGTCAAAATGGAGTATGACAGAGATATCTTATTCATGTGTTTAACCAAAATTTGTTGAGTACCTACTAGTTGGAAAAGATTGCTCTAGAATCTGGGGTAGGGCAGAAAACATGTCAAACCAAGTACCTGACTTCATAGAGCTACATTGTAAGGGGTAAAACAAGCAGCAAAAAAATTAAAATAAACCCTGGCTGGTAGCTCAGTGGAATGGTGCCGACCTGTGAACCCAAAGGTCAGTGTTCGATTCCCAGCCTGGGCACATAGCCAGGCTGCAAGCCAGGTCTCCAACCAGGTCCATAGGTGGAGGCAGATGAAAGGCAATCATACATTGATGTTTCTCTCCCTTTCTCCCTCCTTCCCTGGTCTTCTCTATAAAAATAATGAATAAAATATTTTAAAAAATTAAAATACATATTTATTTTATAAATCATTATATTTATGATACATATAATTATTTATATAATAATATATACTTCATCCCCAAGTGCATTGGCCTATAAAAACAGATCAAATTACAATAATAATAACAACCTAGATTTTACTGACTTTCCTTGCCCCACAAAATTAGCTATGAAGTACCTCGTTCTTCTATAAAGGAATGTCCCTAACCTTGTCTCCAACTGTGAAGCATTTCTAGGCTTTTTTAGGATGTATCTCACGTATGCTTACAGATAAGTCTAGCCAACAGTCTCAGTTAGCTATCATGTGATTCACATCAGCAACAATTAATGTTTATTCTGAACAACCATCACTCACTGGGTACGATTGCCCTGCCACACACAATGCTTTTATCTTCTGTTTATTGGTTAAACACTCATTAAACCTACTTTGCTCCAGCAGGGGGATAAGACCATTATGTCTCTGTCCTCATAGAGTTTATAATCTTGCAGTGAAGAAAGACAAGGAACAGAAATATAGCTGTGAATAAGTGTGCCAAAAGGAGAGGTGCAGAATACCATAAGATCACTTAACAGATGAAGCTAAAAAAGAACACATGCTTCTATCAATGTCCCAGAATGGTCTATAAACCTCAACATTGTTCCAAGAAGTGACAGAAACTGAACACATCCTCCCACTTAAAACAATGCAAAATCAAGGCATACATATAAAATAATAGTCCTGAAGACATTAGACATTAGATATCAAGGGATAGTAATAAGTGGTGAGAAACAAAGTTAGCCCTATTGCTACCACAGTCTACTGCCTAGAGAGATCCAGGAGGGGCAACTCTTGCAGAGCCCTGCATACTCCTTGAATTAAGCAGATGAAGGTAGAAGCCAATGAGGTAAAGGCAGTTAGAATGTAGTAAGGCAGGGTACCAGTAAGGAACTGCAAAGTATTCCTCTAGAGTAGTCAACTGAGTTTATTGACACATGCATGTGGGGAAGCTACGTAAGATCAGAAAAGCAGCAAACAAAAGCATCACGAAGAAGAGACACTACGTTCTCACAGGGCTGGAAGCAATGTCTGTTCTCATCAGCAACAGGGGGAAGCTTCCTAATTAGCTGTGCATTGAGAAGAGTGCTCAGAAAGGTTTTGCTGGCATAGTGGTGAAAAAAAAATCAGCCTCAAATTAAATGTGTTTCTAGTCCTGCTTAAAAGAAACTAAAGGTGAGACCTTGCAAGTAACTTAAGTACATCCTAGAACAAAACTCAAGAATATTGACAGGAGTACAAAAGCATCAAGCACCAAGAAAAGGGCCAATGTCTGATATTTAGGGAAAAAAAATAGCTAGGCATGCAAAGAAGCAAAAAAATACACCCCATAATAATGAAAAAATTAATCCATCAAAGCTGACCCAGAAATGAAAAGGCTAATTGAATTAGTACACAAGGACATTAAAATAGTATTTTAAATTCTATTCTATATGATTAAGAAATCAGATTAAAAATTTAACATGTTAAGTAGACACATGAAAAGACATATTTTAAAGATTCAAGTTGAACATCTAGAGATAAAACCAGAGTCTGAGATTAAAAGAAAAAAAAATCACAAGATGGAATTGATGGCAAATTAGACACAGCATAAAATATTAGCAAACTTGAATATATTGCAATAAACCATCCCAAATGAAAAAAGAGGGGGGAAAAGGACTGGAGGAAAGATCCATCAGAGAGCTGTGGGAAATTTCGAAGCGGTCCAATATGCATATTTAGAGTTATGAGGAGAATAAGAAATGGAAGAAACAGAAAAAATACTTGAAGAAATATTTTTTTAATTTCCATTAAAAAAAAAAGATGTTATTCATTATTTTTGAGAGAAGGACATGAAGGAAGGAAGAAAGGGAGAGGAGGATCAATGTACAGTTGCCTTTTACCTACCTCCAGCTGGGTACCTGGCTGGAGACCTGGCTTGCAACCTGGTCATGTGCCCTGACTAGGGAATTGAACCAGTGACCTTTGGGTTTGCAGTCCGATGCCAATCCACTGAGTCACACCAGTCAGGGCTAAAATTCCCATATTTTATAAAAACTGTAAACTCACTGATCCAAGAATCTTAAGACCCATGCAAAGGAATATAAAGAAAACTACATCATACCAAACTGCTTAAAACTAATAATAAATAGAAAATCTAGCTATCATAGAAAAAACACATTACATACAGAAGTAGGTATGTGGTAAAGATGATGGCAGATTATTCATTAAAAACAATGCAGGCCAGAAGTACCTTAAAGTGCTAAGAGAGAAAAACTCTGATTCTATATTTTCTTTACCCAGTGAAAGTGTCTTCCAAAAATGAATATAAAATAAAAACAATTTCAGACATAAAAAACCTGGAGGAATTAATTACCAGAAGCACATTTGATCAAGGAAGGAATAGTAGAAAAATTAGAATGCAGTCTGATCTCATATATACATGATATGTACGTGTTATAGTCTTGTGGGAGATATATATATATATATATATATATATATATATATCCTCATATAAATATATGAGGACAAACACCAACATGTGGCACAGCCCCAACTGGGGACCTGGCTCGCAACCCAGGCATAGGGCCCTGACTGGGAATCGAACCAGCAACCCCTTGGTTCTCAGGCCTGCACCCAGTCCACTGAGCCATACCAGCCAGGGTGGTTCTTCCTGATTTTACTTCTGTGCATCACTTCCCCTTCACAGATCCAGGACTGGAGTTGAGAGGCAGGGAGGAGGTGCTATGAGCACCTAGGAACCTGAGTGGCAATCACTGCTCTGCTCAGAGTCACTGTCCTTTCAGAGCCTGGGGCTCTCTGTAATGTAGCTCAAGCCTGGAGCCAGGTTCCCTTGCCCTAAGAATGAGGGCCCTCTTGGGAATCACTGTAGTTTCTCACCTCAACCTCTATCTGGTAGATTCTATTTGCCAAACATCGAATGACTTGTCTGAACTCAGCATAAGACTTCTACCTTATATATATATATAAAGGGAAATACAATTGAAGCAAAAAAATTTTAAATAGAAATAATTGCTCACTTAATTTATCAATCATTGCTTAACCTACCCCTGGTTTTCCCTGCAGACTTGAGTTGAGTAATTTCTTCGGTTCAGCTACATCTGTATACCGCAGGTAAAAGCCCCTCTGTGGATAGATGCAAAACTCTGAGTTTTCAGCATTTTAATCAAGTTTCTCTCTGCAATCTTTCTCCCACAGATCCTTTAAGTCTCCTGACAGAAGTGTATAATTTTAAAGGGCTTTTGTTAAGGATCCTTTCCTGAGCACTCTGAGATTCGGCCTATAGAAGGTAGGGATGAGATATACTGATAAGCAAGGAGGATGGCTCTTTGGGTGAAAATGGGGAGAGGTCAAGGGGACAGGCCACAGGTGAGTATTGTCTTCAAGTACCCCTCTCTTCTCACAACATCCTAGTAAAACAAATAAAGATACACGTACTCCCCTGGGAAGCCTCACCTTGCTTCTAGAACTCCAGGTAAACATAATAAGTAGACAGCAGGATCCATTGCCCGAGCTGGCCACTTGCTAAGTCTCCACTTCTGACTAAGTAGAGGAGGGAAAATAGACTCTTAACCATGGCATTGATAATAGTCTGTTGATTATAAAATTGTGATTACATTCATACATCAGTAGATTCAATCACATATCAACAAATAACCTTAACCTTTTACGAAATGAATTCTGCTACTCTTTACAGAAAACATCTTGAAGCCACTAAAAAAAATTTTAAGCTGTTTTACTCTTATTCTTTCCCATAATTTTCCACCGAGACATCCTTTGGTGTCTTGTGTAAATCTATTGTGCTGTAGAATCGCCTGAAGTGTGTAAAATGCTTCCTTCATTAATTGTATTACTCCCAGCATTTTGATTTACCTGTTTTCCTCTCCTGTTCCATCTTTCCTGAGCAAGCACATGGACTCACAATGATATCCATGCCTCTCTTCCTCCCTTCCCCCTGATAACACTTCCAGGACCTTGACCAATCCACCACCAGTGAGTCACCTTCCAGCCGAGAGTCACAGCCCAAATGCAAATGGTTAAAAGATAAACTCATCATAACATAATACCAAAGCAACCCCTTCTTGTGCATGTTTTTCTGGACAGAGGGGAAACCAACCTCTTGCTCTGCGTGATCATCCACGGCCATGCCCCAGAGTTCCTATCAGCTAGGGAAGTTTTCCATTGCTTAAGCTGTCCTTTTAAACATTAACATTGAGCTCCCAGGCAGTGTTTGTTCTGTGGCTTCTTTTGAAAAGTTACATCCTTTTTCTAATTATAACCCCAAGTGTCCATGACTTTTAAAACAGATTTAAGTTGAACATGAATATATTTTTAAACAAACACAAACCTCAGGAATGTGAGAGAGCCTCAGAATCTTTATGAAACCTCAAAATTAACCCACTATTAATTGCTAAGCAGAACACGAGACAGCACGCTTATTCACAGCTGGGTGCCATGGGTATTGGCAAATAAGCAGGTTTGACACTTTCTGGTACCATAAAGACTCTGGTAGCAAGATTCTAAACTTCAAATCATAGCATTCAAGAAAATCCCTTGACCAAAAAGAGTAATTTTTTTTCAAAAAAGGAAAATTCCTTGACAATATTTATATTGAAAATCTAATAGAATTTTTCTGTTAGACTCCTAGAGACAAGTGCAAATAATTTACTACCATCACATACAGAAGGATTTCAGTGAGACTGCATCTCTGCCCAGCAACAAATTTTAAATGTGAACCATTGGAAATTCCTTGCCTAAATGACTTATTTGACCTAAGCAGGTAGAGACAAATATGCACGTAGACTTTCTTTTTTTTTTTTAAGTATTTGGATTAAAGTCTCTCCTCCAGTATGTGTTTTTTTGTTTGTTTGTTTGTTTTTTTGTTTTTAAGATCTTACTTATTATTTTTTAGAGAGAGGGGCAGAAACAGAGAGAGACACATCGATGTATGGTTGCCTTTCACCTGCCTCCAGCTACAGACCTGTCTGGAGACCTGGCTTACAACCTGGTTATGTGTCCTGACTGGGAATTGCACCGGAGGCCTTTGGGTTAGAAGGCCGGTGTCTTATCCACTATGCCACCAGCCAGGGCTCTCCTCCAGTATGTTTTAAAAGCAGATGTTCTTTCTGAGGTCCTGACAGTCTTTTCCTATTTGTTGTTAGATTGCCTTGTGGTTAGCAAAGTTCCCAGGCATGTGCAGCACCACAGTGCAAATTGTTATAACTAAAGAAGGTGACTGCACTTAGCTAGTTCAGGGAAGATTGAGAAATAATTCCCACGTGGGAAATGGAAACTGCTTCATACCCTCTGAAAACTGGAAACATTTTAATGAAATATTCAGATAAAGCTTACCTCAACCAGTATTTGACATAATGCATTCATCACGGTAATTTGACAGGCTGCTCATACTCCCTTAGGTAGGTCTCCGAGGTGTGTGGGTCTCCAAAATGTGTCACCTAATCTCAGGTGATCTGAGGTAGCCTGCATTGAAGAGTTCTCAGAAGCAGTGACAGCAATTAGGAAAACTGATCAAACTATCTCTCTAAAGTTTGCTCTAGATAGACACTGTGGAGAACTTAACTTGATCAGATGTGTGAGTTAAAGAGAAAAGTAGATACTTTGAGACACTTGGAGTCTATGAAACCAAGATAGAGAGAGAAGCCAGTCCCTAAGGCTCCTCCCTCTACTGATGCCTTCCCAGTGCTAACCCTTTTATAGCCAAACAATTAATTATCTTTTTTTGCAGTAACCTTAATGAACCTCTTTTCATTGCAGCATAAACATAACAAGGATACTGACAGCATAATAGTGATCAATGTAAATTGAGAGCTTACTATATGCTAAGCAAATTCCTACAAGCTTTCTTTTTAATAACTTAGCCAATGTTAACATCATCCTTTGAGATAAGTACTTTTAATGTCGATCCTATTTACAGATAAGGAAATTGAGGCACAGAGGAGTTAAGGAGCTTTCTTATGTTCAGATAGATAGGGAGTGGAAGAGCTGGGATTGAAACTTTAACAATCTTGCTACAAAGCCCACATGCTTTCACCTTTAACCTCTATAATGAAAAATGTGATAACCAAATTTTCAACGGTACAGACAAAATATCAAAGGGAAAGAAGAGGACAGAAAGAAAGGAAACAGGAAAGGAGGCGGTTGAGTTGGAGTTGGAACGCTTTAGATTAAGGAGAATTTGTAAGGCGAAGAGTAGAAATAAGAAATTAGATATGAGGAACCAAGACTATCCAGGGAGAGAGAAACAACACACAAAGACAAAGAAGACAAGAATAGGGGAAGGCATGATCCGGAAACAGAGCAGAACCACCAAAAGAGCTGGACTCACTCACTTGGGATGAACCTTGACTTTGTGAACCGGGCTGAAGAATTCATGCTTTATTTTATCTTGTCTCCTCTAGTCCCTCCACCACGTCTCAGAAATGTACACAAGTACTATCTCATGGAAGCTACCCCACCATGGCCCCAGTCCCCTGGTAAAGAGAAGAGTGCAAATACTAGCTAAGACTGCTATGCAAGTTGGAATTAGAATGGATACTAATTCACAACAGTCTCCTTCCACTTCAGCAGAAAAGTTAGGTTGGGGCTCTACCACGTCATTGGCAAACTGATAGAGCTTTCATCTCCTTTCTCTCTTTTGAATGTCCTGGGGCCTAGATCTTTATTGACTTTTGGCTTGGAAGTGACAGCCAACAGCCCTGGATGTGATGTCACCACTGGCCTAGAGCAAGTATAACCGAAGTTCTGAGAGAGTGGGATTAATCTGATGCACTCACTCAATATGTGTAGAAAACCTCAACCAGTTGAAGGGCTCACAAATTATAACTATCATGATGAACAAGAGTGGCTGGGGAATTTAACCCATGAAATCATCCCCAGAGTATCAACATTTTAACATTTAGCCTGTAGAATACTGGAGTTCTTAAAGAAAAATAATGTTCAGACCACTCTTGGAAGAAGGCATAATTACTTCACCTTGGACACTCATCTTCTATGCTTCAAGGTCCTTTCTGATGTATACCCCATGATGATGCCCATTAATGCAGCTTCCACAGCCCCTACAGCCATGGTCTGGAGCTTGGCACACACAGGACGACCTACCACAAAGGAATGATTGCAAAAAATCTGTCTGACTTGGAGAGTTCTCTGTTTCTTACCTGATTTTTCTTTAAGCATAAGATTCTATTCCTGAGTCTCTGCTAATAAAATATCATATGGGAAAAGCATGAGCTTTCAAGTCAGACAGACATAGATAAGGGAATTATACTGAGGATCATCAGGATGAGCGTGGCAGAAGATTCAGTTTGGGCACGGGGTCTACAATTGCTTGAATTAATCTGCAAAGCTATCACAGGTGACATGCTACCATTAACAGTCTAGAGCTCCTGTAAGAAACCAGCACCGGTTCTACTGAGGGACTGCAGAGAGCTCATTGAAGAAAGAGCTTTACTTCAGTGAGCTGCGGACACATACACACAGCCCTCTGATCAGTGCTTTTTGGACCCCTAAGACTTCAGAAGTCTCATCTGAAGCCCTGGGGAAGAGGAGGCCCCAGAAATCCAGGGCCATACTGGACTTGAATGATCAGGGCCAAATTCTAACTCCAACATGGATTTTGACTCCCAGGGTCTGACCCCGCTCCTCAGCTCTCATAGCTCAAACTTGGACTTGGCCAGAAACACCTAGGATGTCACACTCCAGGCTGATTACCTGGTGTGTGATCATGCCAGACACAGGTGACACACTCTCTGCATCGGGATTCCTGCTGGGAGTTCCGGAACGAAGGGCACAGAATGCTCAGGAGAGTGAGGAAGAAATCTGTGATTTCCACACAGAAAATGCCAGGATTCAGGTGACCCTTTCACCAGGCTTTTGTCAATGAAGAATCAACTTATGTCAACAGAGTTCATGGGATGGCTGTTCCCCAGTGAGGACCTGGGTGTGTGACAATTCATGAGGTCCGTTAGCTCGGCAGACCCCTGACAAGTCTGAGAAGAAAAGGTGAGGTGATGCAATGATCAAGGACTTTAAAAAGGAAACGATAGTGTCGAGAGGACGAGCAAGCATGTTTCATTTCCTCTGACAACACTATCAGAAGGGTCAGGATGACGAGCATCCAGGTGAATCTAGCCCAGCAGCCCAGCAAGCCTGCAGTTTAGCTACCACAGGCCTCACCATCTTTGTGGCTTCAACACCACACTGTTTGCATCTCTCCTCGCAGTGATTTCTGCTAGCAGAGAAAAAACGAGGCATCCCATGCTGAGGAAATGTCAAGGAGAAATCCATAATTTTCACATGAGCAGTTTTCAGGGTTCTGGCAAAACTGTGCCCCAGATCCCATAAGACTATCACAGTATCAATCATTTCTCTTTGGAGATGCCCAGGCCCGGCAGGTGCTGCAGTTCACAGCATTGGCATGGTGGGTTCTCATGCCCCCTCCACCTCGTAGCAACTCTATTCCTCCCGAGAACTCCAGACCCATGCGGTTAGAACCAGCTCTCAGACTGGGTTTCAGACGGGTTATAAATTACTGTTCTAATTGGTTTTATTTCCAGTTCAACATGGAGAGGGGAGCAAAAGATGGATCCCAATGAGATTTCAGAAAAGCATTCATTTCACTCTCTCACAGCATCTTAGAAGAGTTACAGTAAAAATAAAATGCAGATGCTCCCCTCTCCCCAGAACCAGCCTGTGTCTCAGTCTAATAAACTTTCCATTTCAGTGGGGGAATGAAGCTATTTGTCAGTTCCAATGTCAGGAATGAATGCAATTCGAATTCTCTAGCCATTTATTTCAACAATTCCCCATTCTACAGCTGAAATAACTTAACATAAGAAATAGCTGTTCACTCAATGTAAAACTTGCAAATCTGGTTCCACAAGGCATATTTCTTTTAAAAGAAAGAAAGAAAGAAAAAATCTGGAAGGGCTGTTGCATAAGATGCTTCATCCATCCATTTCAGGGGGATGGTAATACCCACGTCCACTGGCGCCCGTTCCTCCACCGTCCTAGACTCAGGAGGAATCCCCACTGGGCCAATCTCTTCACTTCCCTCTTCATTACCATCATTATAATTGCTTCCATTTCCTCATAAACATTCCCAATCCATCATCTTTTCTCTTTAAACTGGATGTGTTCATGAGACCCAAGTGGCCCTGAATGTGAAACCTTCAATGACGGAGACATGGAGCAAAATGAGAAGTAATGGTAAAATGTTTCATTTCACCCCAGACAAGTCCCTATGGCAGGCAGCCACAGACACGGGCCTGCGCTGCAGTCCTCGGCCGGGACATGGATTTGTGTGGATGCAGCACAGGAGGCTTCTGGGATTCCTGCTGATAGCCTTGTTCCTTCCGGGCTGTCAGGTTTGGAAGGATTTTTATTTTGTCACCAAGTGCCTCCCTACCCCTTGCCCTGTGACTCGCCAACCTGACAAGGGATAATTTGAGAACGCAGCATGCCAAAGGTCTGAAAAATGTTGTCCAGTGAAAAAACAAAATTTTAGCTTCTCATTAAAAATAATAACATACACCCTGGCTGGTGGCTCAGTGGATAGGAGCTGGCGTGCGAACCCAAAGGTCGCTGGTTCGATTCCCAGTCAGGGCACATAACCAGGTTGCAAGCCAGGTCTCCAGTCAGGTTCGTAGCTGGAGGTAGGTGAAAGGCAACCATACATTGAAAAATAATAACAATAATAATAGTAACATATATTGGTATATTATATAGCACTTAACACCTCACCAAGTACCAGATGTTCAAGTATTTTATGTATATTAACTTGCTTAACTTTCAATAAAATCTTAGGTAAATGCTACCAATATTCCCCACGTTAGAAAACTGAGGTTTGGTGGCCCAACCAAAGGTACAGAGTTTTCAGATGGTGGCACTAAAAGTGAACCTCAGGTACCTGCCACAGAACCTGGGTTCTTTACCCAGCACCTTGAGGCCGCTCTCAAAATTGCATATTCCTGACATTTCTAGAAGACTTTTTCTGGGAATTGGATGTTTCTAGCAATAGTTTTAGTGAGGTTCTATCAAAAGGTAGAAGACAGGATATTCACAATTCCCCTTCCAGCTTCATTATATCTATACATGTTTAATGCTCCTTTCCAAATACTACAGAAGAGCAAAAGGGCTAATCCTTCTTTTTCCAGTATACCTGTGTTTTTTAAAGTATATTTTATTGACTATGCTATTACATTTGTCCCAATTTCTTCCCCTCTGCCTGGTACCTTCCTTCCTTTCAGTAACCTCCCCCCTTTAGTTCCTGTTCATGGGTCATGCATACAAATTCTTTGTCTTCTCTGTTTTCTATACTATTCTTAACATGGCCCTGTTTTCTTTTGTTTTTGTTTTTGCTTTTCATACCTACCAATTATGCTTCCTAATCCCTCTATCTTTTCCCTCATCCTTCCTTCCCCTTCCCCTCACAGCTGATAACCCTCCTCATGATCTCCATATCTATGGTTCTGTTCCTGTTCTAGTTGTTTGCTTAGTTTGTTTCCCTTTTGGGTAAAATTAGGGAGGAATGAGAGGGGCCATGGGAGAGGGCTAAAGGCCAACACAGAAGAAAGGGTCAGACAGGGAGGCATCATGCCTATTAGGAAGACAGTGAGAAGGGAAGTCCCCTCAGGACAGAATTAATGAATTCTGCGTGAATTCAATTGCATGGGAAATGTAAGGAGATGTAGTTAGGTGGCAAGATAAACTGGAACAAGATACATAGGGCCTCGGGCATCAGAATAAAGAGTTAGGCAAGGTGTATCTATGGGACCAGTAGAGCGGCAGAAGGATTGGACAAGAACCACCACATCAGCATTACATTCAGTCCTCCTTCCCTGAGGCTCTGCAACTGCCCTACCAAGGCCCTTGCACTTTGCTCTTCGAGGCCTTGTCATTTCTGCTGCTTGCCCAGAGAAACCCAAAAGACATGCCCAAAGTCTCCAGGTGCCCCTCCCCGAAGTTTTGGCTGCTAGTTAAAACATTTCCCACAGCTGTTTGCCTGAGCTCCACCAGTACCAGCTGACAGACGCAAAACAGAGCCACTGGTCCACAGCCTCTTGCCAGTCTGTCATCAAAGATTTCTGCCCCTCATAATGAAGTTACTTCTGGGGGTCCTCTCTCACTTCCCGAAGAGGCCCAAGTGAAAGAGCAGGTTACATTCACAAGTGTCTGTCTCTCTCCAAACACTCTCTCCCTTCCAATCCCCAACTTTAAGTTCCAAAGAAAGTCTAGAATGATGAAAGAGAGAGAAAGAAGGGACCTTATTGTCACATATTCATCCAGGATGTTGGAAAGTGACGGTTTGACCAGGTGAGGAGAGACAGAGTGGGATCAGACACAAGGATAGGGTGAGAATGAGAGATGAAAACAAGTCTTTCTTGTTTTCATGGTTAAGGTATAGAACAATAATGGGTGTGTCACTGCCTGACAAAGCCAACCAGGACAATATTAACCTAAACCCTCAATTAACTAGATTTTTTTCTTCTCTCCACTTTTGGCATAAAAAGGCAAATAATCAGATTTCAGATTGCTATCATAGATATAAAAACCTATGACAGGTTGAGAAGATAAGACATAGCTTAGGAGAAATATTTCAAAAGATATCTGTTAAAGCACTGCTATTCAAAATGTACAAAGAACTCATAAAACTCAACAATATGAAAATGAACAACCCAATTTTTAAAAAGTGAGCAAAGACCTGAACAGACATCTTACCAAAGAAGATATAGATTAAAAAAAAAAAAAAAAAATGCAATGGGAAGATGTCCTACATCATATGTCATCAGGGGAATGCAAATTAAAACAATAATGAGATACCATTGCATGCCTATTAGAATGGCCAACCTCCAGAACACTGACAATGACAAATGCTGGCCAGGATGTAGAGTAACAAGAACTCAAATTTATTGCTGGTAGAAATGCAAAATAACACAGCAACTTTGGAAGACAGTTGGGCACTTTCTTACAAAAATAAACAGACTCTCACTGTACAATCTGGCAATCAAATCCCCTGGTATTTACCTGGAGAATTTGAAAACTATGTTCACACAAAAACCTGCACACAGATAGCAGTTTTATGCATAATTACCAAAACTTGGAAGCAACCAAAATGACTTTCAGTAGGTAAATGGATAAACTGTGACACCATAGAATATTTTATTTATCAGTGCTAAAAATATATGAAGCCACAAAAAGGTCTAGAGGAAACTTAGTTATATAACTAACTAAGTGAAAGAAGCCAATCTGAAAAGTCTATATACTGTATGATTCCAACTACATGACATTCTGGAAATGGCAACACCACGAAGACAATAAAAAGATCAGTGGTTGTCAAGAGGGGTGAATGGGCACAGTACAGAGGGTGTAAATGGTGCTGAAACTATTCTATCTGATGCTATAATGGTGGATACCTGTCATTCATTATATGTTTGCCAAAATCCACTAAAAGTACAACAAAAAGGGTGAATCCTAGTGTAAACAATGGACTTTTGGTGATAATAATGCATCAGTGTAAGGTCATCAGTTATGACAAATGTACCACTGTGCTGCAGGGTGCTGGTGGGGGAGGGGGGGTTGCGTATGTCTGGGGACAGAGAGCCATGGGAACCCTCTGTGCTGTCTGCTCATGTTTTCTGTGAACCTAAAACTACTCTAAAACATTGTCTCCTTTCTGCAGACCTTGCTGTTCAAGCTCTGCAGAAAATACAGACAATGCTTCTGAAGTGCTAACTTTTAACTGATTAGATTATGACCAGGAATGAAGCAGCAAAGGGTCCTAATAAACTGTAGGAAAAAATTTCAAAACACATTTACTAACAGCTAGTGAGGTGTTGGACTAAGCTTGGAGGGTCTAAAAATAGCATAACCCTGACCCTGGCCTTGAGGAGCTCACAGTGTAGTGGGAGAGACAGACCTGAAAACAGTTGTGCCAAGAAGCAGCAGCACCTCAGTTGCAGTAAATGTAAATTACTGTGGGAGCCCAGAGAACAGGTGAAAATTAGCCTGGAGCAGACTCCGGGCTCACACTCGGTGAACCAGAGCAGGGAGAACCATTAGTCACTGGTACCTTTATATGTGCAGGTGCGGGACAACATTGCTGGGCATTGTGCCAGGTAACAGAGAGACAACAGTGAGCCAGATGCCAAAGCTCCCATTGGTCAGGAAGGTTACAGTTTAAAAGCCCCTATTTTGCTGGTTTGATTCCCAGCCAGGGCACATAACCAGGTTGCAAGCCAGGTCCATACCTGAAGGCAGGTGAAAGGCAACCAGACATTGATGCTTCTTTCCCTTTCTTCCTCCCTCCTTGCCCTTCTCTCTGAAAATAATAAATAAAAATCTTTTTTTAAGCCCCTATTTTAATTACTGAAGAACCTGACATTTAAGCAGAAAACCCTTCCTAATAAATTTATTTAATAAGAAAAATATATTTGATATTCAAAGCACGGATTACTAACATTAAAAACTTTGAAGGCATTCTGTTAAAGTGGTCCTCAAACCTAGTCACACATTAGCACCATATAGCCATCTTTTAGTAAAGTAAACACCAATAGCAGAGTTTCAACCAGACCAATGAAATCAGAATATCTGGCAATTGGAAGTAAGTATTGATGCTTTCCTTTTTAATCTTCCCCCAAGTGATGCTGGCAAATAGTGGGAACTGAAAATGCCTACTGACCTAATCTTGTCTTTTTGTTGATTACATATCAGTGTCACAAAGTAGAGGTCAAGGTTACAGAGCCAGTCAATATAACAAAATCTATATTATGATGAACCATGCAACTTAAGAATAATAACATTACCAATACTTTACATCAATCTAATGCAGCCCTGTTCCCTCAAATAATCATCACTATCCTGAATTTTATGATTGCCTTTTTTGTTAGTTTATGCTATTTACCTAAATAACATACTAGCATAGCTTGATTTTGAGCTTCACAAAGAAAGCTTTTACCATATGTAATCTTAGGACCTTGCTAATTAAAATTTAACCTTTGGACCAGCATAAGTAACATCACCCAAAATCTTGTTAGAAATGCACGATCTAAGCCCTGGCTGGTGGCATAGTGGATAAAGTGCCAGCCTGCAAACTCAAAGGTTACTGGTTCCATTCCCAGCCAGAGCACATTACCAGGTTGCAAGCCAGGTCTCCAGCCAGGTCCGAAGCTGGAGGCAGGTGAAAAACAACAGTACATTGATGTCTCTCTCCCTCTCTGCCTCTCTCCCTTCCCCTCTCTCTAAAAAATAATAAATAAAATCTTTTAAAAAAGAAAGAAAGAAAGAAAGAAAGAAAGAAATGCACAATCTGGGGCACTAGCCCAGATTTACTGAGTGAAAATCTTCATCTTAACAGAAAGCCCACACGTTAGTTTCATAAGCACTGCTCTAAAGATTTGTTTGACCACTGAGATTTTTTCAAGTTGTTATATGTGGGTGTAGTTCTGTGAATGAGTACTTAGAATACCTACCGCATAGGTGAAGAATTTTTGTAGAATACATACCTAAGAGTGGGACTGATGGGGTAAATATATATAAAAGTTCAATTTCGAAATGCCAAATGACTTCCTAAAGTATTTTGAGTTTCATATACACTCTAGAATGTATGAGTAATTCTCTTGATTTAGATTTTTCTGATTTACTAATGAACTTGAAAATAATTTAAAATTCTTTCTCACCATATTTCTTCTTCTGTGGAATGCCTATTTAGTTATTTTTGCCAGTTTATTGGGTTATCTGGGTATTTTCTTATTGGTTTATAGTTTTTAGAAATGTTTATAAATATGGAAGTTTTCAATTGTATATATTGCAAATAACTTTTTCTAGTATATAGCTTTTTACTTTCTACTCTCTTCACATGGCTTCTCATGTACAAAAATTCTAACTTCTACTGTAATGAATTCATCAATCCTTCTACCTTAATTAGTGGTTTTTGCTTATTTTAAGAGAGATTTCTCCACCCTGAGGTCTGAAATATATTTGCCCACATTTTCTTCTAACAGTTTTAAAGTTGTGCTGTTATATTTAACTCCTTAATCCATCTGAAATTGATTTTTGTGCTTTTTTGAACACTAGAGGTCATATGTTATTTTCTAGATGTGGAAATCAATTACCCCACAAACATTATTGAATAGTTCCACCTTTCCTCCAGGTGATCTGGAAGCTTCTAGGACCATATACATTAATCAAACTGGTTCAGGACTCCTCTGTTTTGTTTTATTGGCCAATTTGTCTATCTTGGCGCCAATGGCAGAGTCTTAACCATCCATAATTTTATTATAAAACTTGATATCTAAGGGCAAGCCCTTTCACCTTATTCTTCTTCTCCTTTAATATTTTGGTTATCCTTGACCTTTGTAATTTCCATATAAATTATAAAGTCAACCTGTCATGTTCCACCTAAAACACTACTGGGATTTTTATTGGAATTGCATTATAAATCAATCTGAGGAGAATTTATACCTTTGTGGTATTGAAGTTTTCTTTCCATGAATGTTGAACATGAATGTATTTCAATGAAGTTTTATAATCTTCTCCAAAAGTTCTTAGAAAGTTTGGTTAGATTTATACCTAATTTTTTTTCAATTTTTTTGCTACTGTAAATTTTATTTATTATTATTTTTTGTAATGTTTTGTTGATAACATATAAAAATGTAAATAATTTCTATATATAGTTCTTTCACCAGTCACTTTGATAAATCCTTTCATTCATTCTAAAAATTATCAGTAAGTTATTTGAGGTTTCTATACAGATAAGTCATGGGATCTAAAAATATAAGTTTTTTCCTTATTCTAATCTACATGTGTGGCAGAGACTGCTAACTATTATGAGTAATAGATATTTTTAGCAACAGAACACTGAATCTTAGCTGAGATCATTGCTACCTGCAGTTAGTTGTGACCAAATGACCAACTTCAGGGCATTATGCTGTAAGCAAAAATGATATGTAAAACTTCCCCATTATAACCCAAAAGACTGGGTGCCACAATCCAGTTAACCGAGACTAGAATTTAGGGTGTGGCTGTATTGAAGAGTAAACTGATTCTGCATTTCCAAACAACAGGCAAAGAGATTGATATTCAGAGTCTTTTCAAGAATCTACCATTAAATTTTCTTACCGGCCAGAGAATGAAAGACAATACAGTGGCAATGATCAAATTAAGAATGATGCCTTCCCACACTAGATTATTTCTGCCAAAAGCCTCAGTAGAGATTCTATTAAGTTGGCTGAGAGAGAAGCTGTGCACAAATACTAGTAACTAAGAGATCTGGCAAAAACTACAATCTGACAAGGCGGTAGGTTTTGTTTACTTATACATGGAACTGGTTAGAAACTCAAAGACTAAAAGCTATTTAGTTTGTTAGGCATTATTTTAATGTGAAAACCAAAACCTCTGCACTTTGAATTACAAGACTGCTCATCCTTAAAGCCACACTTGAGCCGAAATGTGCACTAACAGGAAATGGGCTGTGAAGATTGTATACTCCCTAAAAGAGGCATGTGTTTCAATACATATTCTGGAAACATCTATGGAGAGCGGCAGAAAAGAAAAAAAACCCATAGGGCAAAGGCAAGGAACCACAGACAATGGACTGAGTTCCAGAGAGCAGAACCAACAGTAGCCCTGGCTGTGCTAAGTAAAGGTAAAGGCTCCTCGGCAAGACTTCATGGCATTTGGTGTTTTGCTTTCCAAGTGAGAATTTTCATTCTAATTATTTTTTCTTGTTTGTGTTAGTGAAGATATAGGCTAAGCTGTTGCAGGAAAAAAAGATATCGAAATCAAAGTTTATTTTGTTCTACGCTAATATTCCAAGAAACAGGACTCTAAAAGACAAACCAAGGTCATAGGCTGGCATGGTAGAGCTTTTATCCTAAATACAGGCTTGCACTCTCTTTTTCTGGGTCTAAGTTGTTGTCAATTTCTTGCTGGCCAGAAGTCCAGAGGGGACAGTCTGTCTTTTAGGAGGTAACACAGAAGGCACATGCATGATTTTTATATGCATTGCATTGACCTAAATTTGGCCACACATCTCCATCTAGCTTCAGAGTGGTTTTCAAACTGTGGTCTGTAGCTGCGCAGTCATGTGTCCATCTAAAACTCAACTACTAAAGAGTTAACAGAGAGTGAACTCCTAGAGACACATTAATCCGCTATTTTATATTTTACTTTATATTGGGAGGAAGGTACTCGGCCTTTTATTTTTTCATCAGTAAACCCCGAGAAGCTAAAATGAGACCTGATAAAGAGGAATAAACATCATCCAGGTAACCTGAACTTTGAATCATACGCATTAACTGAATGGGGCCTGGATTATTAAAGAAGAGTTTTCCTCTGTGTGTGATAAGAAGAGAACACATGAGTGTTTAGATGCCATAGGGGGGAAGCAGGCAGTTTTTTCACTTAGGTCTATCAGGGAACATGTACAGAATATTCATGGTAGCATTATTTGGTGATGGGATGTAGAAGGAAACCTCAGTGTTCATCTCTTATCGCTGAGAGAGAAAAATACATTAAATGTAGTAGATGAATACAATGGTCTATTATGCAGCAGAACAAAGTAATAAATTAGCAAACATAGGGTAATAGGGATAGCCCTTAAAGATATAGTGCTAAGTGGGAAAAAAAAAGTGACTTTTATGCCTTCACACCAGTCACAAAAATAAAAAATATATATTTAATAATCCAACAACACATATTTGTGGTGGTGGGGAAAAGCAATGAGAGTAGTGGTCAAAAGTATAACATATTAAAATAAGAGAAGATCCCGTGTATATCAGTGTTACCAACCATGATTTCAAAGAATAATTACCCACCATTTGCAATCGGGTCTGAAAATGGGAGAGGGGAGGTGATTTATGAAAGAGACTTGGGAGGCAAGTAGTACTTCCACTAACTGAAACTGATAAAGTGTATGGGATCATATCTACCCTCCTGCCTAAAACAACTATAAAACCAGAAAAAAATACAAAACAATACTTTTCAAGACATTAGACAACAAAACAAAGTCATTTCTGAGAAACAAGAACAAACTAGATGAACTCTACAACCGTCCTTTCATTGGCCTGAAGAAAGTTTCAAAGCCAAACTGCAGGCAAATACAGGTGGTCTCCCTAAGTTGAGAATGTCTAACTGCAAGTCTGAAGGTCAAGTTGGCTTGCACTTATAGGAGAGGGTATAGAGAGGCAAGCTGAACAGAGAGAACTCTGAATATCTGCAGAAAAGTCTTCTGAAATATTCAACTGACTACTGATCAGCACATGCAAGAGAGAACACAGCACAAGACCAAGGGGGAAATCACACTTGAAAGGGTTAGAGGAAATAATATCTATCACTGACACAGCATGAGAGCAGTACCTGTTGCTGTTAGCCAGGCCAGAAAACCTAATAAATCAAAGGATGCCAGGTAAATACCCAGAAGATCCAGGCTAAGTAGTAGAAGAGGTGAAACAAAAAACAGCAGAAGGACTAAACGTTACCAAAATGGACAAGTTCAAAAACTGTTTTGAGCAGTTGAAAAAATAACTCAATAGGTGTATTGCATCAAATAAAGAGTACTTTGAAGGTCACTGAAGTTTAAACATGTAAGAATAAATACAGTTTTCATTAATAAATTCCGGTTTGTTGAAGGTTCCCCCTTGTATAATATGAACTCTTTCTTTAAAAACAAAAATAATGAAAGGTATTTTTGGGTTTACTAAATATGTTGAAATCAAATGTACGACAATACCACAATGGTCAGAAGTAGAAAAATGGAAGTATACTTTTGTCATATTCTTAAACTATATGTAAAGTGATGTAATATTACATGAAGTAGGTTGCTTGACATTAAAATGTCAATGTACATCATAAACCTTAAATGAAACAAAAAGTATATGGCAAATGAGGCAACAAAGAAGAAAATATGGTATCATTAAACAGAATAATATAGCTATTATTTTACTTATATATATGTATGATATATGAGTGTGTATATATATATATATATATATATATATAGGAACAGAATCTTAAGGATATATTTTCTGAATCAGTCCAGCAGTTTCTGAAATTGGTTCTCTAATCTGACTATATTTAAGGGTATTAGTGACTCCATTTCCACTAATAAAGAAAGCACTGATAGCCTGTGGCATCATGTGCCAATAGAGACAAGACAAAATATTATTATTGGATAGTCCTAATCAAATACTTACAAAAGTAAGATTCTGGGTGACCATGTATTTGATACCTATTTTTGTTAAACTAACAAATTTGGTGCGATTGACTGGTTGCTCCTAAGAACACTGGAGAAAGTTGGATAAGTTCAGAACAAAAGTTAACAGCTCAAGCCCAGCATAAAATAACTGAAAATGTCTATGTTCTTTTTGGGGAATAAACCCTATTTCAGAAAACCAAACTCATAGCAGAGTTACAAAGCAAATTGAATTTTCAGTCTCAGAATATGGTACATCCTGTTAAACTGAGGACATTGTCTGGAAAGGAACTGGATCCTTTCAACTGGGATGGGGACATAGGGGCAGATCCTGATGAAGCTGGAGCTATTGAGCCCTTAAATTCTATTGAGTTCTTTGCCAGTAGAAGCATCTCTTCCACACTTGTCTGAAAAGATTAACCTGTTTCACCTGAGGCAACTGAAATGGGCTTTCCTGAAGTTTCTGCGTTGTAAGGCTGCTGATTCTCCTCAGTGCCTACACCCGTAGGACTTCTCTTTGCTTTCAGACTTAGACCAAGACTCTAGGACTAGCAGGCCCTTAAGAGTGAGATACAAATTATAACACATTAAGAAGCATACTATACACTAAAAGAACTACAGGTTTTTTTTTAAAAAACTTTATCCAGAAAAAAATCTAGGGAGAATGTGTGGGAATAGACATAAAGGGTGTGAAAAAAATGGTGGCAGGAACATAAAATTGGATCCAGTTATATTTACTGATAAGGACCCACTAAGTGGAAATTCTGAATTCCATGTACAGCATCAATAGTTAGAAAAGACTCGAACAGTTTGGTTGGCTGGCTGAAACATGGACGAAAAGCTGGCCAATACTAAATGAAATGGAAATGCCAGAGTTGCCATGATATACTGTGGAGGAAAGTATCCAAAAGCTTGGGAACATGAGAATGTTACAGTTCATTTATCAGGTAAGACCTTCTCAGCCTCTGTGAGAGGGCCCACGTGACATGCCTTTCACTGCAACCTGGGGAAATAAATTGTGAGGGAGCCCCAGCATCCTCGACTGTGCTCACTCCGATCCTTAGACTAGAACAGTGGGATCCAGTGCCTCTGAACCAGGATACCTAAATGCCATGGAGACAGTTGAATTCCAAGGCAGCAGGGTGTCAAAGACAAGGTGAGTGTGGTCACCATAATAGACAGCAGCATCAAAGCAGTAACCAGAATAATCTGACTCACAGAGATCTATATCATTGTGATATAGTATAGTTGACTATTGTCCCTAAAAAGAGAAATAGATGGCTCTTTCCCAGCTGGCACATGGACGGTGCAGGCAACAAGAAAAAGCTTCCTGCTATGCCAGAAACTTGTAAGAAAAAGTGAGGCCCTAGCTGGTAGCACAGTGATTAAGGCGCTGGCCTGCGAACCCAAAGGTCGCAGGTTCGATTCCCCAGCCAGGGCACATAACAAGGTTGCAAGCCAGGTCTCCAGTCAGGTCTGTGGCTGGAGGCAGGTAAAATGCAACCATACATTGATGTCTCTCTCTCTCCCTCTCTGCCTCTCTCCCTTCCCCTCTTTCTAAAAATAATGAAATGAAATCTTAAAAAAAAAAAAAAAGAAAGAAAGAAAAAGCGAAGGAATGTTGCAGAGCTGAAGGTCAAGCACCTGGGAAAGAAGTTTGCATAAAAGGTGTTTTGACAGGCAAGGCCAAAGCACATCTATGAAAAAGCCAAGCACTATCACTAGGAATATAAGCAGATGGCAGAACTGAGATTCAAATGGCTGGGATGGCAAGAAAAGCTGGATACTTTTATGTAGCTGCGGCTGCGAGACCCAAACTGACACCCGTCAACTACATGTCAATGGTGTGAGCCCAAAGGTCTGAAGGGTACTTATAGCTTCTTCACCTTCACTGGAACTTCAATGGCTTCTTTGTAAAGCTCAACAAGGCTTCAATTAACATGCGAAGGATTGTGAAACCATATACGGGAGGGGGGTACTGACTTCAGTACTGAAGTCAGTAAAGGAATTAATCTGCAAGTGTCATTATGACAAAATTAATGAAAAGCAAATTGCCCTGACAGACAATGCATTGATTGCTTGACCTCTCAGTAGATATGGCACTCTAGCAGTCTGCCTAGAATGTTTGGGAAACAGTGAGAAGGAAAAAAGGAAGGACTTAGCAAGATGAAAAGCAATATGGCCAAACAGGCAGCCTCCCCAGCCACCACATTCACATCAAACGTCAGGCCTGCTTCTCACCTCCTCCCAGTGATTGGTCTGTTTACAGGTCCAGGTTTGCTGCAGCACCTGGGCAGAAACTCACACTAGTCAAAATGACAAGAGCACTGGTATGCTCCTCTCAGAGCTCTGCTTCTTCATCAAATCCACTTTAGAATCAGAAAGGTAAGCCCTGGCTTGTGTAGTTCAGTGGATTGATCACTGGCCTGTGAACCCAAGTGTCAATGGTTCAATTCCCAGTCAGGGCACATAACCAGGTTGCCAGCCAGGTTTCCAGCCTCATCCTCAGCTGGAGGCAGGTGAAAGGCAACCATATGTACATTGATGTTTTGCTCCCTTTCTTCCTGCCCCTCCTTCTCTTCTCTCTAAAAAATAATGAGTAAAATCTTATAAATTTAAAAATAAAAGGGTACTCTTGGCTACCTTGGAGCTCCAGACCATCTGGTTCATTGGCACAGCACCTACTTTCAAGGTTAGTTTCTTACTACTCTCAACAACAGAGATGATGCTGCAGAGTAAACTTTCTCTCCGAACTGTCACAGGGAAGCCTTTAGAATCCCCTTACCCCTTCTATTAGTCCTCAGGGATATTTCTGCAGAGCATTAATGTGATCTAACTACACTTGAAGACATGTAATGGCCTGGGAGGGCAAGCACAGGCAGTCCCCAGCCCACATGGTCCTTTCCTGTGGGAAGGAGAACAGCAGTGAAGGGATCAGCATTCTGCGATCTCAGGGATGTTACCCAGTCTGCTTTGTGGACACTTTGATCCCAAATCAAACATTCTGCTTTAGAAGTGTAGTCATAAATTATGCCCCACAGCTCAATGATGGTTCTTTCAGTACTCAAAAACTCTTTATTCCAGGGGAGCAGCTTAGACAAGAACCTAGTATAAAGGAACCATGGACATGGACAACAGGTGGGATTGACTTTGGGGGGAATGGGTGGTGGGGAGGGAGACAGAGGGGAGCAAAAAGGGGATGGATGTAATACAACAACAATAAAATTAAAAAAGAAAAAACTCTCTTTATTCCAAGAGTAGAAATGGAGATGAGAGAAGGAGCCAAAATATGCTACTTGTTGGCATCATTTTTGGTGGGAAGTTGCCTGAAGATTCCTCTACATATCTAGGAACTAAGGTAATGAAGAAAAACTGCTAACAGCATGGAGAACGCTGCAAATGGGCCATCATAAGCAGCTCTACATAAATCATGTTCAACCTGTGCCAACATAAAAAGAATAGCCACATTGCAGACAGAGCTCCCAGGGACCAAGATGGGGAAGGGTGCCAGCCTTCCATGAAACTGGTACAAACGTTGTTATGCACGGTCAGTGCTACGGTCAGATATTTCATCTTTCTATCTGTAATTTTGTCTGTAGACAACGGAAGGAACAGTCACTTAACAAAAGCAATCAAACTACCCTGCTGCCTTATTTTTAAATATATTTGGGAAGGAATGGGGAAGAAGGAATGAAGTGGCTGGAAAGAAAATCACACCCTTGAAGACTCAGCATAAAAGCTGCCATCTCTATTAGGATCCCCCACCCCCAAACCCTGTGACCTACAGTGATCTTTCCTTCCCATGAATACCTATAAGATTTTGCACTTTACTGCACCTCATACTGACTTGCATTATTGGATACCCACTAATGATCCAAGGACTCGTATCCGCAAGGTCCTGTAGGACAAGGACAGGGACTGCTTATTTCTTCCACGGTGATTGAATACAGCAGATGCTTGAAATATTTGGTTGCTTGGGTAATGCCACCAGCAAATAATTCCAAACCACGAATATTATTTTGCTACACAGTATATGGAGTTTAAGAAGTAGGTCTATCTATGTATTAATATATGTCTTGTATTCTGCAATTCCTGAGACTAAGGTCTGAGAGCTGCGTATTGGGGGCGAGGGGGTTGCTTAAAGGAAACCGGTAAAGGTTAAACGGTGTCAGTTCAAGGGGGGAAATGCGCACATGGGGATTAAAATAAACTGATTTGAGAGTCTTTCGTAAACAGTAAAAGGTGTTTGTCAACGTCGTTTAATAATCAAACCGGGGAGTCCGGGTCTTTGGGGAACGTGTTGCACTCTGTTGGCAACCGCGCGCGCTGCACTCTTGCAGGTTCCGAGGCGGAATCGCGAAAGTGCTGCCAAGGCGGCTCCGCGACACCAGGGGTCGCCGAGCAGCGCCGCGTCCACCCGCGCGCGGCCGCGCTCCCAGCATGCCTTGCTCCCTCCGACCGCGACCCGGAAGCTGTTGTTGGCCGCCGCCGGCCGGCATCCGCGGCAGGATCCCGGCTGCGGAGCGCAGTCCCCCGCCGGGGCTGCCCCAACCCGACGGACCGTCTCTCTGAAGCGGGAGGAGGAAACATCATTGACCCCACTACGCGCCCAGGCTGTCTGGTCGCGCCGCCCTGGCGGTGTGTGACCCGCCCCGTCCGACCTGGCCCGCGGCGTCTGTAAGTGTTCGGGGAGGGAACCCCGAGGCCCTGCGCCGCGCTCCGTAGGCAGCGAGGAGACCCTGCGTCCCGGGCACTATGAGAGTCACGGAGCCAGGGCGGGAAGCAGAGCTGCCCCGGTCGCTTCGCGGTGCCTGTAGGACGCCGAGGGCCCAGAGCCGGGGTCGCGAATAGCACCCCAGATTTCCTAGGACCCGGAAAAGTGATGCCCCACTTCCCAACTCCGAAGTAAAAGAGAAAGAGGGCGGTCATCTGGGGCAGCCCCCTGGTCCTCTCCACCATGAAGGCAGAAACAGTGATCTCGGTACGAAGGACCCCAGCTGCGTCCGGCACTGGCTTCGGTGACCTGCTGAGTAGCCGGAAGCTGATGGCTGTGGGGGTCGTGCTCGGCTGGCTCTTGATCATCCACTTTCTGATCAATGTGTGGCTCCTCTGCCTTCTGTCTGCGTTGCTCATGGTGCTGGGAGGATGGCTGGGCTCCAACGCCATTGTAGGGGCTTCAGGTCGACTGCACCTGGAACGCTTCATCCCAATGGCCACCTGCCCCCCGGACCCCGAGGCAGAGAAGCAGCTGGAACAGGAGATCAATCGCACCATCCAGATGATTATTCGGGACTTTGTGTCATCTTGGTATCGCTCAGTGAGCCAGGAGCCAGCCTTCGAGGAAGAAATGGAGGCAGCCATGAGAGGACTGGCCCAGGAGCTGCGGAGAAGGATGGGCATGGTGGACAGTCATGCCCTTGCCCAGAGGGTCCTGACTCTCTGCGGCTGTCACCTGCAGAGCTTTATTCAGGCGAAGGAGGCCACAGCAGGGAAGCAGAGTGGTACAGTTGAGCCCTCTGAACTCTGGGAGGCTTACTGCAGGGCAACTGCCCCCCATCCTGCTGTCCAGAACCCCAGTGCTGAGGTTTCCTATACACGCAGCATTGTGAGCTTGTTGCTTCAAGGACTGGTGCCAAAGCCCCACTTGGAGACTCGGACAGGACGCCACGTGGTGGTCGAACTCATTACCTGCAATGTGATCTTACCACTGATCAACAAGCTGTCCGATCCTGACTGGATCCACCTTGTACTCGTGAGCATCTTCTCCAGGGACGGAAATGCTACAGCAGGGGTTAAACCAGTCAGCCCAGCCAGTGCCCTGAAGCAGCCTTCAGTGCCCACATCTCTGCCACTGGTTGTTGAGATGCAGAGTTCACCAGAAGTACGGGCCCCTTCTCCAGCTGCAGCCCCAGTGCTCATAATCAGTAATGAGCCAGAAGGACTGTTACGTTCTTCTCCAGAAGTTGAAGAAGGCCATGAAGCTATAGAGGGAGATTTGGGTGGAGTGCCAGAAGAAAGAAAAGGAGGAAACAACTCATCTCATTTCTTACAGCCAGATATCCGAGGCCCTCTGTTCTTATGTGAAGATGCAGAGCTGGAGTCTCCCTTGTCTGAACTGAGCAAAGAAACCATCATGCTCATGACTCCAGGCAACTTCCTGTCTGATAGGATCCAGGATGCCCTGTGTGCCCTAGGAGGTTCCCAGTCTCTGGAGTGTAAGGATGGTGAGGGATCTGAAGGAATTGAAGGAGCAGAGGCTGAGGAAGGAACAGAAACAGAGACAGGCCTGCTGGTCTCCATGCTGGATTCCTGCCCAGAGACACAGATTGGCACAGCAGACAAGGAGGCAGAGCATGGAGATGTCACTTCTCTTACACCTTTGCTAGGGAGTCCTGAAAGGACCTGCCCACCACGACCCTCATGCTTAAAGAAAGATCTTACCAATGGTGTGAGCACCCTAGATCCTAGTCTGCCACAGGTTCTGCTTTCCTCCTCTCCGACTGGTCCTCTCAGCTCAGCCACGTTCAGCTTTGAGCCTCTGAGCAGTCCAGATGGCCCAGTTGTCATTCAGAACCTGCGGATTACTGGCACCATTACAGCTCGAGAGCACAGTGGCACCGGATTCCACCCATATACACTCTACACCGTGAAGGTAACAGGATTGGAACTGGTCACCTGCTCAGTTTGGAATGAGTTTGGAAAGCAGTCGGTGAAGCTAGGGTTTTACTAGGGAAGGTTTGCTGTCTTTGCTGTGAGTCTGAAGTCCATTTGCAGAGCAGACTAGCCTACTTCTAATGAGAAGAAGCACACATTTAGTGCTTCCAGAGCATTTCTTTGTATTTTAACTATTCCAGAGCATTTCTTTGAATTTTAACTATTCGGTCAAAAAGTCTTCTCCTATACGAAATTACAGCTTTCATGCTCTTCAGGATGTTGGCTCTGGGGGAGCACATGGTACAAGTTCTTTTCTCCCACATACTGCTCCTCCAAGCATAGGATGACAGCAAACTTTAACCCCTTACAACATATCCAGTCTTCATGTGACTTCTAAATATAGAGATGATAGTTACTTAGGGAAAAAAAATATTCAGTTTAGCTCCAAGAATAATTCATCTGCCCTGAGCAAAACAGAAACATATGTCCCTTTAATGCATTCCAGACAAATGCTTTTTTTCATCAGTTGTTTTTAATTATTTTCCCACAGCTAATATATACCATCACAGGTTGCGTATAATGGCAAAATGGTTCCAACCCCATAATTCAGGGGTGAAAGAGGTAGTATCATTTTTATTAGTGTTGTGCCTTCTGTTTTACGCTCTGTCTGGGATTTGAAAAATACAGATGTAGCCATTTTTATAAATGAAAGTGTTAGCAGGAGGGAGCTTTGAGACTGAAGGAGTAGAGAGCAGTAAAACTCATTTTCCACTTTCTGGGTCACGGTAGGTTGGGAAATGCATCTCATTCCTTAATTCGGTCACCTTTGGAATTTGAGTTGTTAATACAATTTTAAGCAGCAATCTGACCTGGTAGGTTCGGGGACAGAATAAGAACAGATCCCTTCCGTTACGCCTACTTTCCTCTTGCTGTGTGGCTGTTGAGCTGGTGTGGTAAACATGGTAAACACATTTATTCACTCAACAGTATGAGACGGCCCTTGACGGCGAGAACAGCGGTGGCTTGCAGCAGCTGGCGTACCACACCGTAAATCGCCGCTACCGCGAGTTCCTGAACCTGCAGACCCGTCTGGAGGAGAAATCGGACCTACGAAAGTTCATCAAAAGTCAGGAGTTTCCCCAGCCCTGGAATACCTGCTTGCCTTTCACAGAGCCACCTTGATCGGAGAGGCTGGTGGCCTTTTGGTTTGTGGGAGGGATAGAGGAAGAGAAAGCAGCATCAAAGGTCCTTTACTTTCCCCCACCCTCAGCTTGCGTTCAGGTGATTTGTGTTTTAGAGCTTGACCGCAGTGGTCACTTGTTTCTGAGGTACTTTTTTTGTCACTGAATGCTTTGTTCTGGGGTTCCATTTAGTTTAAGCTTAAGAAAGAAATTTTCACATTTCCACTCATGGCTATGAGGTAGCTTGTGGAACTCAGTTAACTTCCAGATTCATAAATTGATTGCTTTTAAATATTAAAATATTATCCAGAAATCCTTGGCAACTTTCCTTCAATAGCCAAGCTTTCTTAGGTATATTGTAAGACATAGGGATAATAAGAAAATGTAAGCCCTGGCTGGTGACACAGTGGATAAGGCGCCAGCCTGCGAGCCCAAAGGTTTGATTCCCCAGCCAGGGCACATAACCGGGTTGCAAGCCAGGTCTCCAGCCAGGTGTGTGGCTGGAGACAGGTGAAAGGCAGCCATACACTGATGTTTCTCTCCCTCTGTGCCTCCCTTCCTCTTTCTCTGGAAATAATAAATAAAATCTTTAATTAAAAAAAGCCCTGTCATTCTCTTTAAAAAAAAAAAGTTTAACTCCAAAAATAAACTAGGAAGCAGCCACTTTGTTCATTTAAAACATATAATCTCGCAAACATTTTACTAAGTTTAGGTATAAATTATGGATTTCAGTTATGCATTTTTTTTAAAGATTTTATTTATTATTCTTTGAGAGAGGGGAAGAGAGAGAGAGAGCAGGAGAGAGACATCAATGTATGGTTGCCTTTCACCTGCCTCCAGCTACAGACCTGGCTGGAGACCTGGTTTGCAACCTAGTTATGTGCCCTGGCTGGGGAATCAAACCAGTGGCCTTTGGGTTCACAGGCTGGCACCTTACCCACTGTGCCACCAGCCAGGGCATTTTCTTCCTTAATAACAATAGTCACTACTGAGCCAAACTTGAAAAATTAGGCCAGGTTCTCTTCTAAGCACTTGACACATATTTAGCTCATTGAAGTCTCATAACAACTTATGAGGTAAATGCTGTTATTATCTCCACTTTACTGAAAAGAAAAAAGTCAAAAAAGATTAAGCAACTTGGTGAAAGTCATTATTATAGGAGGAATTGGAGCCTAAATTTAAAATGGGCAGTTGGATTTCAGGGTCCTCATTTATAACCATTTTACTGTATGGCCTCTTATACCTTAGTATTAACAATAATGGGAGTAGGTTGTATGTACATATTATATTCCTGTATGTACATATTATATTCCTGAAATGAAAAATCCCCTGGAGATACATTCATCAGTTTGGGTTTTTTACATATATGATATGTTTCATATGGAATAGCTCTCAATGATTGTTAAGTGAATGAACTCTCTCTCTCTCTCTTTTTTTTTTTTTTAAGATGTGAAGGGTCCTAAAAAGCTCTTCCCAGATCTCCCATTTGGAAACATGGATAGTGACAGAGTAGAAGCCCGCAAGAGCCTCCTGGAATCATTCCTCAAGGTCAGCATCCTTCTGTTTTGGCTCTACACCCATTTTTCCCACCAGCCACCCAGGCCAAGGTGGAGAAGTCTAAGGGACTGCATTCTCTCTTTGATGCCCTTCTGTGTCTTTTGTAGCAACTCTGTGCCATTCCTGAAATCGCCAATAGTGAGGAGGTGCAGGAGTTCCTTGCTTTGAACACAGATGCTCGTATCGCCTTTGTCAAGAAACCGTTCATGGTGTCCAGAATAGACAAGGTACCTGCTGGGCCACTCTACGCAGCCTTCGCTTCTCATCAGAGTGGAGGCAGTGCTTTAAAAATGAGGGGGTTCGAGGGGGCTGGTGAAAGGCATCATAGAGGAGTCACTAGAACATCGATAGAATTTTTAAGATCTGTTCCCAAACCTTGGCTGGGTCATCAACTTGTGGAATTATAGTGAGCAACTATGGGGGTAAATGTCCCTGACACTAAGTGTGCACATGTCTCCTGGGGACATAGTTATTCTAGTGGAGGAATGAGAGACTATATCTCTACCTCCATAGACAAGGTTTCTTATGGAGGTGAAGGTCACTCAGGAAGGCAACTGCTAATGTAGGGCACTAGGCTGGATTTAGATTGGTGTAGTGATTCTCTGCTGGAGAAAAGGGTGTGGGGACACTTGTACCTTCTTTAAGAGGACATCTCAGGACCTTTGGAGATGGTAGGAGAAGGACATTTGTGTCACACATTGGAACCTGCCCAAAGCAGTAGTTACCAACTGATTTTGCAATCCCCAAAGCAGAAGACTGAGGATGTTTATCAAATGGTATCATGTTTTAAAAGATTAGAAAACACTGCCTCATTAGAAGAAAAGATTCCTCCCTCTTTTCATTTAGGCTTCAGGGGATAAAATGATGAAGTGGAATTTCACGTGGTAGGAGTTAGGGGACATTCACTGCAACCAGAGAGGGGTGCACAAGGTATAATCCCGAGTTCCATGCAGATGTGTTCCTTATTTGATTCTTTGAACATCTGCTTACTGCATGCCTGTTTAAAGCTGTAGCCCCTACCAGCTGTTCATAATACAATAATGCACAAAACAGATAAGGACTTTACTCACAGGCTACAATTTTGTGAATCTGGAGAACAAGTCATATTTTCTAAGTACTCTGTGTTCTTTCCCTGGCGTGTTAGGCCCTAGTCTTTACTGTTCTTTTCTGTGATCATCCCAGCCTTGCCTTTGCTGGGCCTTTGAGAGGATTAGCACAGGAGTGAGTTGAAGAAGCCATGGTGCTGCTCTTAGCCAGTAGCATCAGTGAGAGCCACCAGAGGACGAGTAAATGTTACTTCAATATGAGAGGGTTTTGTTTGTTTACACAATTTTTTAGCAAATGTTTATACATAATTTTCCCATACTGAGAAATAGAGATAATTCTTACTTTTCATTGAGAATTGTTTTATTAGTCTTTCTGAGTAGAGAAGTTTATATCAACTTCAGAATTCTTAATTTTGAGCTGAGTGACTTTTGTTATTCTTTCTGTACTTAAGAAAAATTATTTGAATTAACTGGGAAGGTCAGTTCTTTACTCTGCATGAATTACTCTGAACATGTTTATATTTTACATGCCTCTAGACTATATTTCTTATTTTGATAATCTTCATTCTTCCTGTTCTTCATATATTCCCACATGTATTAGTTTGTTTACTCACATTTTAATGAATGTATCAATTTCAAAACTAAAACTTATTCTTTGATATACAAACAAAGGAATTGAAAATGAAAAATATTTAACCAGCCGGCAGACTTCCCAGGTTTTTATGTATTCCATTGTTTGTTTCAGTTTCTTTTCCTGTGACATTGTTATTAACTCTGTGAGGAAGATGATTTTTATGGTCTTAGAGAAAAAGAAGAGTAGTTGCCCCTAAGTTATTAGGTGATATCTGATATGCTGGTGGATAAGACTCCCTTAGATAGTGTAGCTACCTCCCCATCCTGATTGCATAAGCACCCTGAGAAAACTGCTCATTTGGTGGTTTCTGTCTGACCCAGCACCTCTGCCCTCTCACCTTTGCCCCCTGCAGATGGTGGTGAATGCTATCGTGGATACCTTGAAGACAGCATTTCCTCGCTCTGAGCCCCAGAGTCCCACAGAGGAGCTGAGTGAGGCCGAGACAGAAAGCAAGCCGCTGACAGAAGGCAAGAAGGCTAGCAAGTGAGAAGCCCTTCAGTCACCCAGGGACCGTTTCCCAAGCGTCAGGCTGATCCCCAACCCTCCGCCAAAGCCCATCCCCAAAGAGAGATTTGTCACACATACAAGTTTTTCTGCAAAGCTGGACTTCAGACTCCTTGGTGCTTAACCAAAAGGAGCCTGAACTCCTGCCTAGGCAGCCCTGCTGAATGTCTTGCCATGGGAACCCAGGGCCCCAGCTGATCAGGGATTTGTGACTAGAAGGAAAACTGTAGAAGGTGGATATTCTCCTTTTCTATTTTCCTGGAACATTGACTTGTTCTTTCCTATGAAGAGCTAAAGCCAATAACTGATCCTTATTTGCCATCATTCCTGGAAATCTTGGCTCAGAAGTTGCACATACTAGCAATAAACAGGGGAGGGTTCGAATGGACACCTGCAGGGCCCATTTTAGTAACTGGCTATTGCAGCTACTCCTGTGGCAGCATGTCCAATGTTCTCTGGCCACTTAAAGCCGATGTGTGGAAGCGAAGGGCACCTCCACACTTAACCTTCCTGGACACTAGGTCTGTGTCTGGGCCACGATGGACAGAGTGAGAGTGTGGGGGATGGAGAATGTATGTGTGTGTGACTGTTTGTCTGTGTGTCTGGTTGACTGTTCCTCTGTGTGTGCATGATTCATGGGCCAGTGGTAACACAATTCTTTTTACTGGGCCCATACTTTGAAGGATAACCACAAACCAGTGCTTATGAGAACCCTGTTCCCTAAAACAGTGAGGTTAGCACTTGCTAACTTGCTAGCACTTGCAGTCCCTTCCCTGGTTTTACTTGGAACACAGGGGAAGAAAGCAGATGCACAAAAAGGCACTAACAGCAACAACAAAAACCTGTGCCACTTGTCTAATCTTCAGCAAATATTTAACGAATATGTAGTATGTGCTAGCTACTCCTCTATCCTCTGAGAATATAACTAACATTTTTACAGTAGCAAACGCACTTTCACAGGTGCCCTATAGACAAAGCTTAGTGCAAATTGCACTATTATTAAGAATTTCCAGAATATATTGTTTGGAAGATTTGAGGGTTAGGTCTTCTCTGGCAATTCTGACCACTGTAAGGTCCCAGAATGAGTATACATGTATTTGTTTTTAGGTATTAATACTTGTTAGCCCTTTCTATAGGAATCAAGATCATGAATTAACATTTTTTCTGGTCTTTGTTTCCCTACTAGGTCCAGACTGAGGTTCCCATCTAGTAAAATTGCTCCAGCACTGAATATGACTGAACCGCACGAAAAGATTCTCTATTGTTTCCAGGAAAGCAATGTGGTGAGAAGTTCCTTAAGAACTCCTGGAATTAATAGGTGGGACGTTGATCCTGCAGTTATCAGCACTCGAGACATTCTCCAAAGTCAGAAAGGACTTAGGTGCCTTGCTAAAGGACTTCTTAACACCTGGATCTCTGATTTTTATGATGAAAGTATTTTCTCCAAGTGGTTTGGAACTACTACTAGTTCTGGGTTGGTAGGTTGGTTCCTTAAGGGTCGGCTATGGGTTGGGGGTAATGTGTGGCAGAATGACAAAGAAAAGCAGTTCCTAGAAAAGAACAGATAGCCCAAGAGTATTTTTGGCAAGTGAGAATACATAGGCATTTGTTTATTTGCAATCTTCATTAAAAAATAAAAGGCTTCCTAAAGAGGTCACAGTCAGCTGGGCTCTGTGCACCTGACACATTTGCAGGGAAAGAATAAGGAAAACCTGAAGCGCTGTGGTTGCACTTCTACTTTCTGCATTCTTCGTGTGATGCGCTGCTGGCTCTTTCCTCAGGAGTCGGAGATCCTGTCCATGTCCTCGATGGAATCCTTTATTGAAAAACAGACAAAATTACTAGAAATGCAGCCAACAGAAGCCCCAGAGAAAGACCCTGACCATATCCCCAAAGGATGTGTGGATGATTACTTGTCAGATGCAGCGGTGCCAGCCCAAGACCTTAGCAACAGTGAACCAAGTGAGTGGCAAGATCTCCGCTTCCACCCTGAGTGGTGTGGCCCAGTGAGTCAGGCTTCCTCCTGCAAACTAAACGATCCCCGGGTTGATTTCCACTCAGGGAGCTGCCTGAGTTGCTGGCCTTGTCACTGGTTGAGGGTGTGCAAGAGGCTACCAGTCATTGCTCTCAGCACATTAATTTATTTTCTGTTCAGCTCAGTAAGCCACGTGTCAAACACCTGTGTTTCAGGTACTGTGCTGAGTGCTGGGATGCAGAAAAGACTCCTACTCAGCCCCCAGAGCTGAGTTGAGCAGCGGAACAGGGCACAAAGACAGGGAGTTCCAAACCAACAAAATAAGATCCATGCTTATAAAATGTTTCCTTGCTGAAGTTCTTTTTGGCATGCTTCAGCCAATGTTTGAACTGCTGCTTTTATTTCTTCCTTTAGTGCCGGTGGTATCATTTTCTGGTTGGTCCCTTGTTAGTCTCTTTTGTTGGTTCCCTTATTAGCCTTCTAGAGCTTTCTTTTTGGCTCTCTGTTATTACTCTGCACACTGCATCTGGGTCGCCTTATATGTACTGTGGGCTTTAACACATGTGCTATGATGCCTAATATCAGATGTTGCATGTCCAATTGCCTAGTGGAAACCTGCACTGAGATACACCATGGCAACAGAAATACAACATATCCAGAGGGAATTCATCTTGTTCCCTGGACCTATTCCTTTTGTTTTATTTCTTGCCATGGCAGTTGATACCACCTAGTTACCCAGGGAGAGCAGGGACAGGGAAGAGGTGAGGGTACTATCCTTGCCTTATCAGCATTTGAGGCAGGACTGATTTGCATCCCAGAGTAATGAAGAAGAAAAATTGGGTGTCCTGCTTATTATTATGTTTGCTAAACTCGAATTTATAAGAAGAAAAAAGTTCATTTTCACCAAGATAAAGGCTCCAACTGAAAATAAAAATCACAAAATCTTGGGTTCAGAAGGAAAAGAATAAGTTTGATTTCATCGTTTTCTGGTGCCCATGAATAGTCAGTCCCCTGACCTGTGCTCCATGGACCTGGACCTCAACTCAACTGTGTAAAAAATGCAGTTACAACCCATCTCTTCACACCTCACTTGTTAAGTAACTCAAATATTTTTATACCAGAAGCATCAGAAAACTAAAAAATTATAAATAAGAGGAAATAGGTAAAACAATACAATCTAGCCCAAATCAAACCTGTAAGTTTTGAATATCATATTTCTAAAGAAATAGTTTATGCTCGAGCCTTTTTCCTAGCCCCAGGAGACTCAAAATGCCCATTGATAGAACATTTACCATTGTTTTCTCAAGAGCATCTGGTGCCTTGTTTGCTTTCTTATTTTTTACTGTTATGAACATTGTCACCACATGGTGGCAGCTCTAGGTAAATACTAAACCTGAGAAGATAATAGAATTTGGGAGGGTGACTAGGACTCAGTCAGAATGATGCTATTTCCCAAGGAACTCAATATCACATCTTTGAGCAAATGACTAGAAAACAAAAACATCAGCTCCATGCCCTCTTGAAGTACAGTACAGAAGAAAGAAAATGTATGGTGGATAGAACCCATAAGGAAGGAGAGCTTGAGGAAGCTAAGAGAATACCCATTGGTTCCAGACTAATAAAATTATTGTTGAGGATTAATTATAATATTAACCATAGCAATAGCACCAGGTAGCTAAGATTCATTCGGGAATATTATATATTCCTCAGGAAGTCTCCCAGGAACCAAACCACAGGTGACATGGGACCCCTCAACAGGGTTGGAGAACAGATGCCTCCATGCATAAAATCACATCTGTTCAGGAAACTTCAGTTTAGCATGGGTGTGAGCTCATTTGTGGCCAGTCTTTGAAATAGGAAAGAAATTAGTAATTCTCCTGGCATTTTCCCAAAGGTGTAGTGCTTTTCTTAGAACCACGTATTGTCTCAAAATCTAACTGAAGCTTCCTGGATTCCATCCCAACAGCTCTGTGTAATGGAGATGCTGTTTAAGTACTTTTTAAACAGGGGAATAAATCCCAAATCCTTTCCCCAATCTGCTGCCCACAATGTTTCTGTGGTGTTTTGTGGAGGCAAGTGGAATATCAGCATGGAAGAGGCTGGGCCTTGCCAGTTCCACTTAGTCACCAGTTGTGAGCGCTTCCTTGGAACAAAATACATTCAACTTTCTGGGGGAACTGCAAAAGAAATAAACTAAGTAAGCAAAATAATTATATTCAAAATCTTTACTAACTAAGAGTTGTAAAGAAGTTTGGAGACTATCACTAAACTTTTTAGATATAAAATAAACATCTCTTGGTATGATTTAAGAATTGCAGAATTATAAAAATACAAGGTAAGACAAAGGTAGAGAAGACCCAGTGCAGTGGAATATGTTCCTCAAGGATGAGTCTCTGAATTACTTTTGATGCCTTTTGATTCTCCAGAAACAGAGTTAGCTGACACAGCCCTAGATCTGCTCCACTTGCTGCTGATGGAACAGTGGAGATGGCTGTGTACAGAAGACATGCAGAAAGTTCTCCATCTTATCTTTGGGACCCTAATTCAGAGGTAAGACTAGTGGGTTTTTCACATTAAGGTCTCAAATTGGCCGTGATACTGAATTCTCCACTAGAAAGGGTAGAGTCCAGGAAACTGGTGGTCATGAAGGAAGATACAGGCTCTCCTCGAGGTACAGAAATGAAGACTGCCTGGAGAGTATCAGAAAGCTTTGATTAATCACCTTGTTTGAAGTTGAAATGGGTCTGCTTGTACAAGACTTCTGACCTAACCCATGGGGTTACAGACACTTCCTGTGATCCTAAAACACCTCGGCTAAACTCTTCCTACTCTGGGATCCATTCTACACCCAGTTATACCCCCAAGTCCTGTACTTTTACCTTGTTTCCGTGGACATTTCTCTTAAATGACAATGGATAGTCAGTGGCAATAAAAAATAAGAATAAGGAGAGAAAGATCAGTACTCTCAAAGATTATTTTCTGCAAAAGTGGTGTGAATATTCACAATTAAAGAAACACTGATAGTTAAAACTTGAATTTTATAATTCAGGCTTTGTAATCCTAATACCACTTGGATTCCCTGAAAGATTTGTACACAGGAGTCTTTAGCTGCTTACTTTCTAACCATGGAACTGCCGTAAGCTTTGCTAAACTGAAGAAAGCCAGAGATAACTGTGTTTGAACCAGATAGACACACATAGTGCTTGAGGTTTGGCTACTCTTGTCTTGATTTCTCTCTCATAAGACATCCTGGCAAATCTTGATCTCTTCTGTTAGAATGTGGCTCATGCTAGTAGGCACTCCAAAAATAAAAACTCAATAGAAGGATTATGTACTTATCCTATAATGTGTAGAAAATCCATCACCAACAGTTAAATCTCTCCTGTCACACTCAAAGTTAAATAACTCAAAATATTAAAGAGTTTGAATCAAATAAAGTAGGGAGAACTATATATTTGGGAACTACAGACAGATCTTTGAAGAAGTGGTATTTTATGTAGCTAGAGTTCAGGGCGATCTAACAGGAAACTTAAATGCAAGGTGATTGCAGGCTGGGAATTCCAAGCCAGGTTGCATGACCTAAGGGGACAGTGACTATAAATTCTCTCGTGATAGGGAAGAAACAACAATAGACTATAGAGTGGAGGCCATGTAAAGAGGTGAATATATTATGTACATGTACTCTATAATCTATTTCTTGGTTTGACCGGCAGAACTTTGGCCTGTTTTGTAGCATTCACCCCACTTTACCTTAAAATGCTTATAACTCACCAGCTGGGGAATTGTTTTGGTTTATCCTTATTCACTGAAAAAACAGTAAGCGCTTGTCAGTAGTGAACAAAACAGACATAGTCTGTTGCATACTCACAACAAAAAGGGCACTGAGCTATCCTACAGCCAGCCTATGTTACTTGTCCCGGACAGCTTGCATTTTTTAAAAAGAGGTTCATGCCGTGTTACATTCTTTGGCTTTGCTTTGGTAAGCAAATAAACTGGAATTTGATATCTCTTCAAAGCTGTAGCCCTCCCCCACCACAGCCTACCACTGCTACTCCCAGATGAGGGGTATGGCCCTAGCAGTTCAGTGTTGACCTCTCGGAGACTGTCCCCATGACTGCTGGCCAGCTGCAACATGCTGCTTTTCTCTCTGAAACCACAGGTATCTGAGTTGGACCCTTTTGCAGAGTCCTTAGGTTCTTTTTCTTTGAGCTCTGCACTTGGAAGAGAAGGGTCATTGGTATTAATGCCACAGGCAGCTCCTGCTTCTTCTCTAGTTATTTTGAACACACTAGTTATCAGGGATGGTAGAGCCATCTAGATTCAGATGCATCTCCTTAAAATACTGCCAGTGTGAGACTTCCAGCATTATCATCTCCAAGAAGAGTTCATTTTTTCTGTTCCAGTTTTGTTGACTCTCCTTGCTTCTTTAAAAGACCTCTCTATACCTAACTCCCTTGGGCTCCAGAGATTTCTGTCAAATCTTGAGCGTTCATTCTCATTCTCTCTCTCTGCCTCCTCCTGGTTCTCTCCCTCTGTCACTGTCTCCCTCCTTCCCCCTGTTCCTCCCCAGCAAAGGGAGAAAAATAAAAAGGAGAGTAAGTTCAACCTCATGACCCCTCCTTCTAAGCCAAGTTTGGAAGAGTTCTGACCTGAGCCAAGCTTCATAAATCTTCCTTGATTGTTGGTGATGTGGAGAAAGTGGGGGAGGGGAGCTGAAGAGAAGTTAGATGCCCAAAAAAGGCATTGTTAAGTCAAAGGGGAGTCTTGCACACATGCGCGCCTGACCTCGTATGTCAGTTTCTGTGCTGGGAACATCCAATTATGTAAGAAGGAGCACTCCTTATTTGGAATTAGAGACCAAATGAAGGGAAGAGGAGTGGGGGCCGTAGTCGTGTGCCAAGGGGTAAATTCAGCTTGTGCAGACTGTCATGTCCAGAAACAGAAGGAGCTTGCAGGATTTCTGCATGCATCAGAATCAGGTTCAGGAAGCTGGACAAGGATGCTGGCATAGATTAGACGAAGTTGGAGGGAAAGAGGAGTGGGACACTATGCTCCATTGATGGTAGAAGGTTTTAGGCAGGAAGATCCAGCCAAGGTAAGGAGTGAGATGATTATGGAGTACTACTGATGTAGAGTGAAGGAATGTGAAGAAGCTGGACCAGCGCCCTGCCTGAATGCCCAGCGTAATGCCATGGTAAAAATATGAGCCGGGCTAGCAGTAGAGTACTTGAATGCCACGTCCCGTCTCCGCCCTCCCCATGGCCCCAAGATGGCATCAGACTCTGTGTCAAAAGGGCAGCAGACGCATTCCTGGCATCTGCGTCAGGATTTCGTAGTAAGAGACTGTGTGTATACGTGTGGGGCAGGGGAGGGGGTCTGGAGCACATGGGAATGGCATGGTGCCAAAAAGTAGGGAAAAAGGAATGTTCTGTGATCTGTGGTTAAAGAGTAGATGAATGCATAGTCAAGTCAGGATGTATATAGAGAGGAAGAAGAAAAGAAAGGTTGCATTAGGTTCAAAGAGTTCAATAAGCAACAGACCCAGGAGACAAGCTCTGGACCTTATGCTGGGCCATGAGATCATTTTCTTACCAAAGAGGCCTCTACAGACCAGCTCCCAGCCAAGGTCAGGAGAATGTTCATTGGCACAGAGTATGGGACCATTGGAGAGTGCGTGCTGCCAGGTGGGAACTTGAGGACAGTTACGAGTAGATGATCATGAACTCTTTTGCCTCCACTGTTCTCTTGGGTTTTTTCTAAGTATAGTCTATTCAGGGGCCTTTTCTCCATGGCCATATCTGTGTACTAATGTGTGATGCATGGTTATGAGGGAGATGTAAGTTTCCACATTTTACGAGAGAGGAAAATGATATTCAGATTAAATAACCATCTCAGACTCAGAACTAGTAAGTGCGTCACCTAAGATCCCACTTATGTCACCCTGGCCTCAAAGCTCGTGCACTTTCTACTCTTCCAAACTGCCTCCCCACTCTCAAGCTTCCTCACAAAGCAGAAGCCGCCAGAACCAGCCTCATGTGAAAGCCCCAGGCCTTATTGCCATGTGATTGCTCTTGCTTTCCATCTAACTGGCTGTAGGGACATTACCTATGATGGTAGTATATGAATTTATTTCCATCTGCATATTCTGATTTTATTCTTAAAGCACTCCTGGGTCAGAGATTAGAGTCTCCCTTGAGTACCTCTTCTGCCTTCTAATCACATTCAGAAAAAGATTGTCAGTTAACGATTAATAGTTTTCAAGAAATACCGAGTATAGCTTTTCCGTTTGCTACATAGACTTCTTTTTCTTTTACTTCATCTCTGGTGCCTTGTGGTGACAGCTTATCTCTTTCTATGAACAGCTTCTGCAGAAAATTACATACTTCCTCAAGAACCCCAGATACAAAGTTATTGCTCAAACCAAGTCCTCAAATGTTGTTGTCAGATTGTGTCCTCCTGGACCTCTAACTACTGACTTGGGCTGCTTCTGTAGATTATATTGTGTCTCCTCATATAAGGGGATGCTGCCCGTCCCCTGCCTCTTCCACTGACCTTGACAAAGGAAGCTCTTGCCTTCTGTAGGCTGGGCCAGGATGGTCCCAACAGTCTCTCCTATTGTATGAGTGGCCTCCTTAGCATATTTCTTGGTTGTCACTTACTCTGCACCCATTTTAGGATAAAGACATCATGCCTTTCCTATTGTGTATTGACAGTTTTTACTTGAATACATCTTTAAGATTGTAATGCACTGGCTGTGCGCCTGTACATGTGTTTTGTACTCCTGTGTGTGGTTCATATTCTTAAATTTTCATATCACAGAGGTATAGACTTGTTCATTGTAACAGGTAAGAAAAAAGAATATCATGAGGCACTTAAGCCTCAGAACCTTTATTCCAAGTCAAGTGATTGATGTCTCTTGCCCATCTCTACAAATGAGCCCCAGACAATATCTTGAAGGCAGGGACTATGTCTTACCATTCTGTTGTAACCCCCTAGCCCTATACATGAAAGACACTTAATAAATTTGTGTCAAATAAATGAACATCCTATGCTATTCCAATGGAATCAATACTCTGCTAATCACTCACTAATGAGAATCTCAGGGACGCCTAACAGTTCTGGGGAACAAAAACCTCAAAAGTAAACTGGATATCTCTTGCATCCCTTCCCCACAGCTCTTCAGTGGGGCAGCTCCAATTTCCAGAGCCTCGCTGGGCCTGAGCAAAAAGGGTTTTCCTCCGAGTGCCTCAGGCTGCATCCCATCCTCACAACACTCTTGCAGAGAACACATGCTTCCGCCTAGGCCTACCCCTGGGAGACCCCCGTCTAAGTCTGCCCTCCTGCTGTTGTGCCTTCTAAACCTCTTTCCTTCCAGGTGGGGACGTAAGAACATGGGCTTAGAAGTCATACAGGTATGAGTTCAAATTCTGCTTTGAGGGCCACTATAAATGAAACAAATCAGCCGCTGTTTGCCTCAAGTTACTGTCATGAATGAAGTTGGTTGGAAGATGAGACATCATAAATGGAAGCCCCTTGATGTACGCCTGGCACATGGTAGCACTCAATAGATGCGAGTTCCCATCCATCTCTACCAGCTCTGTATTTCATTTCCTTGGGGACTCGCATTTGCCGTGGTGGTAATGCGTCTGATGGAGAGTAGAGAATATGTTTGCTTTGCAAGGGGTCTTTGGAGAGGTCTTTGTAGTGAGCTTGCTCGGTGATCTGACAATGGGAGACAAAGTCTTTTCTGCATCCTTCGAATCAGGTTCTCTTCCTTCACATTCCCCATTGCTGCACTGCATCCCACCTTGTATATGTATGTACCGTTCCCCACTCGTATCCAGAGCAGAAATTCTGAGTTCCTTCAGAACCAGGGAACTTACTTCTTAACCCAGGCACTCCCAGCCCTCTTCTTTTGCCTCCTAGGAAACTAACTTTATTCGGTTCTTGTTAAGGTGGCCTCTTCACAAACAATTTTCAAAGAGGGTAAGATTTGGTGCCAATACAGTATGTACTCACTAAGGACTTGCTGGCAGTGTGCCAGTTCTTCAGGCCTCGTACGTCACTCTTCCTACTTTAAGGTCCTTTTAGCTTCTCAGAAGCAATAACCCATATAATCAGAAATATCAAACAACATGAAGTCAGATGACATGCTGCTTGTCCCATGCAGCATGGGGTAAATGTTAGGTAGGCTTTATAGAGGAAAGTACATATTTAAAGCTAGACCTTAGAAGATATAGATCATTTAGACTGGTTTAGGATAAAGAATATTCCAGACACTGAAACATTTTTAAAGAGGGGGTTGGCATTTTCCGACTTTTAAATTAGAAGTAACCTTTAAGTATATTTTGAATATTTTCATCCAGCCCCTTTCTGAATGTGTGTGTGCTTATGCACGAGACAGAAAGAGCCTTTGTTATGCTAAATGCGGTTTGCTCCTCGTGGGAGTTAAGACAGAGGTTCTACCTCTGGGCACCAGGAGGCGCTGCAGGTTAAATAATACCCGTTCACCTCGGTAGGAGCCAAGTTTTGCAAATATAGGTCCTTGCTTGGGGGTAATAGTAATCCAAATTATTCCTGGCTTGCTCCATGATTCAGAGGATACGTACCTGTCCTCTCCTTGGTACCACTGACTTTTTCATCTTTTGCCCCTGTCATCTGAAAAAAGCTGTTTGTTTTTTTTTATCTTTTGCCCTTTCCCCCTGTCATCTGATCAGTCTTCAGCTTTCACTTGCTTCCCTGAACAGGGTGCACTGCCAGGAGGCATGCCTGTGAGTGCATTTCCTCCATCAAGACTTCAGTGCTGCAGCAGGAACCCAGAACGAACCAGGGCATGTGCAGTGATAAACCCAGCTGAACATCTGAAGTTGAAAAATTCTGTTAGTGCTCTAGCAAACTAGTCAGTCCTGTACCTCTGGCCTTTTTGAATACCGGAGTCTTTGATAAATATCCCCCTGAGGTAGAGGTTGTGGGTGCTGGATTGTGCTGATGATGGGACACTTACCCACCTGTTACATAGAGAGGGGCACTCCCTGTTGTTTTTTGCCATGGGTGGAGATCATTTGGCTTTTTCCTATTAACTTGGTTTTGGGGGGATTTTAGCTCCCCCCCCCCCAATAAATATATATCATCTATTTTAACATAATATGCTTAGTGTGTAAATGCAACTTCAGGTTATCAACAAAAGAAAAAAAAGTCCTGCATGAGTTTATTTGAGCCAACCGATGACAATTACCAAGGGGCAAAATCTCAATAGACTGAGAAAATGCTCCAAAGAATGGCGGTTTTGCAGCTTATTTTATACGTTAGAAACAAAGGAGAAGATGTAAAGAGAGTTATGTGTGAAATCCAGTGGTGGTAAATTAGGTAGGCAGGAGGAGGCAAAGCAGGGAAATCTGTGATACTGGATAAAAATAACACAAAGAGCCCTGGCTGGTGGCTCAGTGGAAAAGGTGCCGGCCTGCGAACCCAAAAGTCGCAGGTTCGATTCCCCAGCCAGGGCACATAATGAGGTTGCAAACCAGGTCTCCAGCCAGGTCTGTGGCTGGAGGCGGGTGAAAGGCAACCATACATTGATGTCTGTCTCTCTCTCTCTGTCTCTCTTCCTTCCCCACTCTCTAAAAATAATAAATAAAATATTAAAAATAAATAACACGAAGAGATACATACATTTGGGTCACATAGAGGTGGTGCGTGGGTGACAAGACAACTGTGTCCAATGCTCTGATGCTTGATTGTGTCCCCAAGAGGTCTGGAGAAGAAAAGGGCTGCTTCAGAGTTATGTTATCTTGGGTGCACAAGGAGGGTAGATCATTTCAGAGGTAAAGCTTGACCTTTATCAAGGAAGCCACAGGCCTAGCACATGACTGCCCACCATGCCCCACTTTCAGGTAGGAATTTTTATTCGGACCACCCTGTGTGGTTACTTTGGTCTCTGGATTTGTATGGCTCCCCCATGCAGACCTTCCCCTGAACTTGTCAGATTTCATGTGCGGCCCGGTTTTCCTCCATAAGGATGAGCCCCTTGACCACTTCCTCCTCTCACCCCCTTGTTTTCTAATCACAACTGTTACCCTTACCTGTGGCTGCTAATTCTATATCCTTAGTATCAGCATAGGTGGCCTTGCATTTGGGAAGGTTTTAAAATTCATTATGTCAAGAGGAAATGGGACACAAATATATTTGAGTAGTTCTACCCCATGGTGATGCATTCTAGTCACTTTTCTTTCTTCCCCGTGGTCCTCCCAGTGTTTTTGTTGCTTTCTTAACTTTGACACCTGCTTCTCATGTTTGCCCTTTGCTTCCCTTCCAGCTTACTCTAGCCATTTTCACAGCATGATTAAGAACTCTACCTCACCTGCTTATTCAAATACAATTCCTAATTCTTATACTTCAAGTCATGGCTGAGCCCACTCTCAATCTGTGGTGAGTAATATTTGTAGAAGTGGGGGCCGGCCCATCCAGGGGAGCCCACACTTACACCTACCCCTCCCCATGGCCTCCTTCCTCTCCTGTACTGGTGCCTTTGCCCAGAGCAGAGCCTGGCATCTGCCTGTGATGGAAGGTCACTGGGACCAAAAGGGGATCTAGGTGTCAAGACAACCACTAAGAATTCCTGCCTGTTGCCCTCCTGTGTGTCTTGCTTTTCTTCCCAGTGCTGCAGCTTGAAGTGGTTCTCTTCCTCTCCCTGCCCTCTCCCCTCCACCAGACTTAATATTCCCCTAAATGGACAGCCATTTTAATCAGCCTTTCCCTCCCTCACCCGCCCCCCGGCCCTAAGTGCTGAGAAAGGGAAGGTTTGGCATATCTACCTGGTGCCGAGAAGGAGCCAGACCTGCCACTCACTTGGGACCAAGGAAAGAAGGAAAGATCCCTTTTGGAATCTTCATTCCTACAGTGAAAGTCCCGTTGTTTAGTATAGAGAAATCTAGTTTTAGGAAGGATTTTGAAAATAGTTTTCTAACTACTCATAACTCTGAGGGTCAACGGCCCCTAATCTCTTTAAACACTCATTACAAAAATGGTTCACTGTTCTAATATTTACACCCCTGAGCAACTAGGAGGATAATTTTTGCAAAAGGGGAAAGTGAGTCACGAAATGCAAAGCTTGCGCAGAACTCTTCCATCCTTGAGTTCCTGGGATCTGATAGGGTTTTTAAAAAGGCACCAAAGGAATGTTTCTGTGACACATGACAGCCACACAGCACTCAGAAATTGCCTTCACTTTTCCCCTTTGGCCTGGATAACTTGTGAAGAAAACAAGGCAAGAATTAGCCCATTTCATTAAGAATGAAGCCAGAACTCAGAGAGTTCATTCAGCTTTTAAGTGATCAAGCCAGGCTCAAACCTGTTTGTGTCTTTTCAGCATTATTGTCACTGATTACAACACACTACCTGTGCAAATTCTTTGTAGCTCTTCTGGCTACCGAGTTTGTCTTTTCCTCAGACAAGTAGGAACCTGTTTTATGCTCACTGTTGAGGTGAAAACTGGTGGCCTCTTCCTAAAGAGAAATAGAAATCTCTTGGATTTGGAGCAGAGACATTGGCTATTGCAGAAACCCTGAGGGACTTGCTGGTTAGGAGAAAGATGTCCTGCTGCTGCTTTTACTTGGCTCAGGTGATTAGCAGGCAGTCATCAAAAAGTATGACTTTGATTTCGCCTAGCTTTAATGTCTATCAACCCTGATTTTTCAGATCCTGATTATGGAGCATTGATGGCAACATAGTGTGGAACTGAGAAAAGTTGATCCAAAAGTCTTTAGAGGTGTGCTGTATTTGCATAATCAACTTCCAAATTGGAATCCTAAAACTGTCACCCTTATCAAATCTACAGCCAATGTCTATAAAGATCTCCTTTTGCAATCAGTCTCATTTGTCCCGTGAACACAGAACCTCCAAGTGTCTCCCTCTCATTTTCTATCAATGGAAAAGTAGCCTGACCTTTGCTTTTGGCCCTTTTTGGCCCTAACATCCTGCTATCTCCTTTTCTTTTTATTAGTTGTAAGTAATGGGTTGAAAACAGTTTGATGCTGTTCCATCCATCAGGGGCACTTCCCAAAATACAAGTATGACTCATGGTCCTTGTAACCCCTTTGCTTTTGTTTGACTTTTAGTCCCTTATATCCTGTGGGCCTACTTGCCATGAAAACTGACCAAAACACAGCTGCTAGCAGCTGCCTCTCCTCTGTAGAATTCACAGAGTGTTTCAGATAGGAAGCATGGGTAACCCACTCCACCTTTTTTCCCTTCCAGTGGAATGCATAACTAGGTGTGAATGGCATGGATCATTCATGATGATTTTTTTTTTTTTTTTTTTTTTTTTTAGAGAGGGAGAGAGAGAAACAGTGATTTGTTCCACTTATCCATGTGTATTCATCAGTTACTTCTTGTATGTGCCCTGACCAGAGATCAAAACCGCAACCTTGGCATGTTGGGATCATGCTGTAACCAGCTGAGCGACCCAGCCAGGGCTCATGATGAATTCTTAATTCTAGCTCAGCTGACTTATTACCCAATGTACTTCTTACAACATCCACCTTGCAGCTGGTGGACTGGCACACTGCTTAGCTTTAACATTAGCCTAAACAAAAAATTATTAGGAAAATATACCTGCCAAATGTTTATGTAAGTACTTATAAAATGCCACATGCAAAGGATGTCTAGGTAGTCCACTATTTCTTTAATCTATTATCCTCCATAAGCACAAATAATTAAGAGCTCACTATTCTGCTGTTCCTTTAAGTATTGTGGTATTTCTGCAAAGCTTATTTTGAGCTGTGTGTTGTATGTTAAGATCAGTGTTTGTGCCACATCCAGCGTTAATTCACTTAGTAACTAATAGTTATTGATTAACTACTCTGTACCAGATACTAAGTGATCAAAATACAAAAAAAGACCCCAAATTCCCACCCTAGGAAGTTTAATATCCTGTTGGAGGTGCAGCCTTACAAATAAGGACTTGCAGTATAACATTAGGACTTCCAAATAAATGTATATGTGATTCAAAGGAAGGACTAAGTAATCAGTTATGAGAGGCCCAGGGACAGCTTACAGAGGACAGCACACCTGAGATAAGATTAAAGAATGAAGGGAAGTTGAGAGAAGACGTGGAAGAATAAGCCTCAAAGGTAGAATGCTGACACCAATATAGCGTATTTGTGTTAAGTCAGGTATGAATCAGAACATGACGTGCAATATGAGTGGCCGAAGATGACCCCGAAGTGGTTAAAAGGCACTGTATTGGGGAAAAGTCAGACTTTTTCCCCATTTGGTGGGAAAATATTTACCAAGTTTAAGCAGGTGGTGACAAGATCAAAGTTGTAATTTAGAAAAAGCACTTAAATAGTGCTCTGGAGGATTTATGAAGAAAGCAAAGTTAGGACCAGGAAAACAAATTAGGAAGGAGTTGCACTAACAGAAATGAAAGGTGATGAGACACTAAACTAAGCATTGCTCTAGAGATGGTAAAGGGGTGGTGAATTCATGAGACACCGAGGGAGTAGGAAGAAGCAGTAATTGCTGAAAAACTGGGTGTTGCCTGGGGGCAGGTGGATTAGGGACAGGGAGAAGGAGGAGTCAAGAATGACTCGGTTTTCTACCTTGTGGATTAAGAAGCATAACTAACAGGACATAATATCTTTCTGAAGAGTATGTCTGAGTTGTGACTTAAAGTCTTCTCTTGCTTATTAAATCAATAGGTTATCATTTACTTTTAAGTAGAAATAAATGATGACATATGAGGAAGTAAGAACTATACTAATTCTGAGATTATTGATAGAAAATTTGAAGACCTAGAAGTCCAGATTGTATTTTCATTATTTCTTCTATTTATCATTTTTGTCTTGGGAAGAAACGGGGAAATGTGGAATGAATAGTTAACTGGGTAGCCAGTATAAAGAGAAGGTTTTTAAATTTTCTGTACCTTGGTACATGATACATGGTAGACTGCTGACCACAGATAACTCAAGGATAGTAGAAAGAATATACTTAGCAGGAGACCCACCAACTGAGTGAAGAGGAAGAAGCTGGGAAAAATATTAGATAAAGCAAAAACTGGATATTATGGAAAATAGCTACAAGAAAGAGGAATGTGGAGGTGGATAAGAGATACTAGATTTTATAACATAACAGTATGAGATAAATAATAATACTGACTTATATGCCATAATAACAAGTGAACTTACATTTTAGCCCTAGAAGTTATCACTGAGAGTTGTGGAATAAGATTTGATTCATTCAGTAAATATTTTATTTTTTATTCTGTGAGTGGCACTATTATGGGAAAACTGATGAAGATATCAAAATGAATTAAATTAACATCCCTGCTCTCAAAACCTTACAATCTTCTTTTTTAACTTAAATGAAGCTCATCCAATACATTTTGAGTAAATGGAATAAACAAATTAAACACATGATTCTAGGAAGAAGGGAAAAGAATTAGCATCAAATGAAACCAGGGTGGTTAATAAATCAGATTATAGATCAACATATTTTTAAAAATAGAAAGCCCTGGCTGGTGGCACAGTGGATAAGGTGCTGGCCTGCGAACCCAAAGGTTGCTGGTTCAATTCCCAGTCAGGGCACATAACCAGGTTACAAGCCAGGCCTCCAGCCAGCTCTGTGGCTGGAGGCAGGTGAAAGACAATCATATATTGATGTTTCTCTCCCTCTCTGCCTCATTTCCATCCATCCTCTCTCTCTAAAAATAATAAATACTATTTTAAAATCTTTAAAAAAAAAAAAAAAAATAGAGAGCCCTGGCCATTGGCTCAGTTGGTTGGAGCATCGTCCCATACTCCAAAGTGTTGTGGGTTCAATTCCCAGTCAGGGCCCCTACCTAGATCACAGGTTCGATTCCTGGTCAGGGTCCATACAGGAGACAACTTCTCAATGCTTCTTTCTCTCCCTCTTCCCTCTCTCTCGGGGGTTGATAAAACACATCCTTGGGTGAGGACTAAAATAATAAAAATGATTTAAAAAAATAGAAGGAACACATACGAAGTGAATAATAACAATAAAACTAATAAGAATGGTATCCAGTGAGCTTAAACTCAGAAGGAGCTGAAATTATGGGTAAATGTTAGGGAGAAATAACAAAGCACACACACATTAAAAACAAAAACAAAGAAAATATAGGGTGGGGCAAAAGTAGTTTACTATTGTGAGTATGCAAAACAGCTTATTCTTGTATTATTTAATTATTGGGTTCTTTTCCATACAAACAACTGTAAGCCTACTTTTGCCCCACCCTGGGTAGGTAAATTGTTTGGAACAGATACTATAGTGTTAACTGGTTACATTGAGAGACATTTTTTATTTACTTAACAAGGAATTGGTCTACTGTTTGCTAGACTATTTAATTTCTTTTTTCTCCATCAAGGAAAATGATCTAACAAGAAGAATTGAACATGATTAAACCAGAATCAAAGACTAAAACAAGAATGAAAATAAGAGACCACTTACCCTGTTTTTTAAAGTTCATGTACCTGGTCCAGATGAATTATTCCATGGAACTGAAAAAATGTATTTCTGATGAAGACCTAAGATCGCTGAGAAAATTGCCATATGGTGATATGTTGGGTTGGAGACAGACAAATAGCATGCCCTTCAAAAATGGATCCAGGTTATTGAACCTGACATTTCTCTCTGGAAGTCTCTGAAGTAGTTTATTAAATAGAAATTTGTGAGCACTTGAAAAGGGAAATAACCAGCTCTAGAAACCAGTATGCCTTTCTTCAGTGGGAGTGTATCCTGCTTTATAAACACCGTTTTTTATTTCTTTAGCAGGATTATTAGACCATTAAATGAAAGGAATGTATTGGTTGTTACATTGTATGTGAATTTCAACAAGCTTTTGCCATATTCTCATATATATGGGCAAAATGGATATATATGGCATCATCTATAGTACTTTTAAGTGATTTGTGGCTAGTTGAGTATCTGTAGTCCAAAAATATCTAATATATTGATGGCATCCTGGAGGGAAATTTCTAGTGATAGAGCATTGCTCTTGTTATCCTGTTAAATTCTTTCATTAGTATCTTTGCAATTAACTTCAATCTTAGAGGTATAATTAATCATTATACTTTTTGTCACTCTGGGTGACAAAAATTAAGATTTTAAAGGACTTAGAAAAGCTAGAATAATAGTCTAAAACCAATAAGATGGAAGTTAATAGAAATACTATAAATCACAGTGTAGATATTTTTAAGTTGCACAAACACAGAAGGCAAGACTAGGCTTAATAGAGGGGCATGTCATTGTTTGTTAAAGTACATACACAGACTTAGGTAGGGTTCTAGTTGACTGCAAACTCAGTATGAGTCAGTGCTTTGATGTGGGCGGCCAAAAAGCCAATTAGTCTTCCACTATATTAATAGAAGTCTATGTCTGGATTCAAGAAGGCAGAATCCTCTGCATGCCTTGCTGGTCAGGGCACACCTGGAAGTTGGGTTGGGTTCTGGGCACCCATTTTAAGAGAATAACAAAGCAGCACATGCAGAGGATGGAATCAGGTTGATGAGTGAGTGGTTCATCTTCTTCATTCATCAGACATTGATTGAGTGTCTTCTGTGGGCTCAGCTTTGAGTTTGATGGAATCAAGGATGTCTTAACTGGTAGAAAAGAGTTCGGGAGCAGTAATAGATGTGAACTGTTGCCTTACGAAAGATTTGACCTGGCAACTTCAGTGCCTCCTTACCTTCAGGGGGTTCAAGTAGGAGCAATGACTAGAAGTTACAAAGAGGCAGGTTTTGGTGGCCAGTATTTAAGAAGTACTCTGAGGAATGGAGATGATCTTTTTCAGGAATAGAGCAACTCCCCCAAAGTCACATTCTTCATTGGTGGCGGAGCTATAAAAGGAAAGCCCCGCTTTGTCAAATCACAAGCTTAGACCCTTGGCTATGCCATGAACTTACACTGGGGATTTCTACTTTGTGAGGAGGGTAGAGGGGGATAACCCCTCTGCTTTCTCCCAACTCTCAAGCAGCCTCTTGCTATGAACTGCTCCTTGGTTCTCAGCATTTTATGTGAATTGATGAGATTGGAATGGATAACAGCTAAGATTCAACAGATGGGTTTTTTTTTTTTAACTTCCTTTCTTGATTACAAATACTTTGATTCATAATACATATTTTATATCCATAACTTGTACATTACTAGTCAAAAACAAGCACTTGATATAAAAACAAAAAAACAAAAAACAAGCACTAGATATAAAAGCATGTAACTCAGATTCTGAAATTGTGGTGTTTAGGCAGCATTTAGTCTACTCTTGAAGCACATGTTTGAAAGATGTGGGTCTGTGATTTAAAACATAAAAGAAAAAATTATGTAGACTCCATGAGCCCTGTGAGATTTTACAATAGTCATTGGGAGAAAGAAAAAGGAGTTTCTTGCCCTTGCAGTTCATCTCCTCCCCATTCTTCTCCCAACAGGAAAGGAGAGTGACCTCCATACACAGTCTGAGGGTAGCAGTGCAGAAATCTCAGACACAGCTGCATGATGGGTCTGGGAATTACAGGACTGAGAAGCCTGGGGCCAAGAGCTGTCAGGGGGAAACTGAATCAGCACCCAGGGCAGAGGCAGGAAGGCCAGGCCTGGGAAAAGAACGGGAAGGAAGGGAAGTGTTACTTTATCAGGTGTGAACCTGGCCAAAACAACTTACGTATCGGGAAATGCCATGGATCCACACCATCACCCTCAAGATCTCCTTTCTTTCAACCCTGGAGATTGGGTGAACTGATTTCATGAGGAAATGCTCATGGTAATGTGCTAGCACTGTGGGTCCAGAACGCAGTGTACATGGTTTTTGCCATTATAAACATTTTACAGGGCGCTTGTGGGGTGGGTAGAAGTGGGGAATTTTTCCAGGAGGCTAAAAATTTGATTTGGGCTTTTCCCCACCTTTTCTTGGAATTCCTAATTTCTTATACTGACCCTAATGTTTTTTCAAACTTTTCTAAAACTTCAGCTCACAATAAGAAATGCATTTTATATCATGCCCACTATGAACACATGCGTGTGGGCACACCCACACACACACACACATGCATATTTGATGTATCTATATAGTACATGAAACAAACAGGTCCGAAAATGTGAGATGCACTTTTATATTTTGTTTTAATCTTATTTTTTATTTAGAATTATTTAAACATCATAAACCACAAAACTGATTGCATGGCCTCTAATGCTGTTCTTCCCACAATTTGAAAAATATCATGCTACAGCCCCAGTTTTAAAATGACTAAAAATGGCCTGATACATTGTACACAAAAGACCCTACATCTAAGGCAGTGATTCTCCACTGAGCACATTTTGCCCCTCCGAGGACATGCAGCAATGTCTGGAGACAGCATGGGTTGTCACACAACTCATGTAGGGGGAGAAAGAGATGACACTAAAGATTTCGCAATACACAGGACAGCCCTCCATGACAGAGCAGTTCAAATCTCTGCTCTAAGGGAAATAAAAGTTGACACTTCACATCTGCTGTAGGTCTATTTAGAATGATAGGCACTTCAGCCTGATCCTCCTTTTCTCTCTTTTTCTTTGAACTGTGTCTGGTGACTTAAGGTCAGGTTGGAGTAAAGTCAGCCTTGGGTTGTCTACAAGGTACAACCCAGTGGGTAAAAAGGTTGCAAGGAATGAATCTGTTTTCGTTTGTTGAGGTTGCACCAGAGATTTTCGTTAGAATATTGTTACTGCTCTTTGGAATATCTCCTTGTGTTTTGATTTCCCTATCCTTTCCGCCCCCACCTCTCCATTCAGCCGGAGCCCTTCCTTACTCAGCCATGGCAGCTGCTAGGAAAGAAGTGACGGGAAGTTGGCTGGTGAGATTAGACATGGCCCCTCAAGCTTTGTCCCATGCTCACCAGCTTTGATTCTGCTGTTTTGATGAGAAATGACCTTCTGTTAACTTTGAAGTGCCCTCTTAAGCCCTGGTATTAGACTGTTTCATTTTTTAGCCACTGCTTTCTTTGTTCCTCTATCCGAAGCTATTTTAAACCAGGTTCCTTTGAATGCAGATGAGACTGCACTCCCTGAGCACTACGTCCTCCCTCCTTCCACATCTGGCATCAAAGAAGCTCTTGATGTCTCAGTGTCCATCTGTTGTTGCTTTCTTCTCATTTTATTGCCTATTTTTGAGCCCACTAGTAAGGCATTCATTAGCTCTGAATCATTCAGAGATGGCCTTACAGAACAAACCAAGTTTGGCTTTTACTTTTGTTTGGGAAAAAGGTGTGATGGTAGAAGGAGGTGTCTCTAAATCAAGGATCAGAACTGGAAATAGTCCTGATATAAACTGGAAATAAAACCAGTGCTATTTGAGGCTATTTCCTATCATATTTACCTCATGTGTTTTGTATTACATAAGCAATAGTATTTGTATTTAGTGATTTCTCATAAGTAATTCATAATCAATTGTCAGAGGCACATATATATGTGTATCCACCTTAAACTTTAGATTTCTGTTAGCATAATAGGCAGTGGTACCCACAGATTCCAGAAACTTTGATACCTGAATTTCATTCCTTTTGCTTTGAGAGAACTATGGGACACAGTTTTCTTTTTAAGCATCTCGTTGTTAGGCTAAGCATAGAAAGGCAACACGCAAAATTGAAGATGAAGAGAACAAGTGAAGAGTGAAGATACCAGTTTCTTTTGGTACTTCAAGGCCTAAACTCCATGCTCTCTCTGCACTGGCTGTTTCAGGATAAACTGAGCAGGACCAAGGGAATTAATAAAGTTAGGTGAAGCACTGGCAGTGTATGGATCCTCACTCTAGAGAAGGACGTAGATAGAAAGGAAGGGAAGGGGGTGGAAAGGGGAGAAGAGAGAATTGGATGGAGAAACACCTATCTTTTTCATTGGTGTAATTTTTTTTTTTTTTTTGATTCTCAGCAATAGGCACGGCGAGTGAGGCGCAACCCCTGAGTAAGGCTGCTTGCAACTTAAGAAAGCTGGTGTGTGTCTTAGAACCTGGTCCATAGCCCACAGATTTTTTGAATTGTCTGAAGGCGGTATTGGCAGTGGAAGTAGTGGTGGTGGTGTGGTGATTTTCTTGGTTTGGGCTTTCTCAATTTTTTCCTTCCAAATTGAGACATTCATCATTGGTGACAAGATAACAGATCTCAGAAGTTTTGTGAACAAGAAAGATTTACTGCCCTAGTCTTTTCCAGGAGCCGCCTGGGGCTAGGAAATGAAGCCAGGCTAATGCCCAGGAGAAAGCTCTGTTTGTGTGTATATATATATGTGTGTGTGTGTGTGTATGTGTGTGTGTTGGGAGCGGGGCATGGTTGGGGAGGCTAGGCAAGAGGAGAATTCTGGAAAGAGCAAATGTTTCAATCTGTGGAATACAGGTGTGTGGTTGTATCTTTTACCTTCAGGGAAATAGGAAAACAAACTGTAGCACCTAGCCAAAGAAGCCACTTTCTAAATGGCATTCCTCTTTTTAGACATGCAGTCTGTTTTATTTCCTACAGTTTGCACAAATTATATTTCTGATATTCCTGGCACTAACTCTTCTAGGGCCTTCTGTTGATCAGTTCTGTGCCTCAGGGTTTATAGTGTTTGATAGTGTGTTTGTTTTATGAGCAGCTGATCTTTTACTTGGAGATTTCAGTCATCTTTGTCAGTTCTGCGTATCATCCTAGTCAAATCCCACAATTGGACTTGACTTACTGACTCATCCTCATTATCAAGGGCTTATTTTTGCTTTTTCAAGCTTTGATTCATCTTTCCAACATTCCCATTTAGAGTTGTAATCTTCTTCCTAACATTCCCATTTATAAGTTGTAATCTTACAGATGTCTATAAATTTATAGATACATATTTTGCCACATGCTAAAATGTGTTTTACGCTTCAGTCACTAAGTCACCATGAAAGAGAACCAAAAGGATGCAGTAAGTCCTGTTCCTGTCGCTGAATTCACGTTACAACGATCAGGCTCATACGTTGGGAGGCATGCCCAGAAGGTGACCGGGATACCCAGAGCTGCTCTTGGGTTGAGTGGGTGCTGAGATGCTTTTGAAGAGTGAGTCACAGGCAGTATTGGCTCCAGAGAACAAAAATAAAGTCAAGCTGGCTTACTATGTGTATGTGGATGAGAAACTGAGCTGGAACTAATTCTAGCCAAAGGTTTCTTGTTTAGTTTAGCATTCTGGCTCTTTGAAGGACTTAACCATTTTGATTTTTAGGTGCTAGTCCTTCTCTCCCAGATCAGTTAGCTGACTCCCTAGTACACTCACCTTAGCAAAAGTCACACAAGCGCACGTGGTTGGAGGTGAAGGTTGGGTCACTTGCTTCCCTGCAGGGAACCTGACCAGGTCATCGTACCCACCGCTTTGGTGGCCCTCTTCTATAAACAGGAACAGGAATTCTTGCTGTGGGATCCCTTTCATCAGGCGTCTTAGGCTCGCTGAATGAAAAGCCCTATAAAAAGGAGATGCAGCACTAATAATAACAAATACGATCGTGGCGGCTATTTTGGGTGAGAGCAGCTTTGTCCCGCTCCTGATCTCCATCAATGTCTGTCTGCCATTCTTGCCCTGCCATTACCTTTCAGACTTCCTATTCTTAGAATTATTTGTGAGCCCTGGACTTGGGGGATCGCAGCCCCCAAGGTTGGAATGCCTAGCTTGAGTGGAATGCAGACTGTCTGGCAGAGTGGAGGTTAAATAAAGTTTGCCTTGGCAGCCTCCCTGCTTTTGCATGGGTGACAAATAACTTGGGTACAGGAGTGATGGCATGAGCTGCTTGTGGTGCTAAACCAGAGAGTCTAACATGTTTGAGTAGAAGTGGTTGATGGTCCATCCACTACAGTCACAGCCTTGCCAGTCTCTACCTTGGTACATACTAAGGAGGCCTCACTGGTCATGAACTTCAGCTAGTGACCACGTTGCCCTGAAAAAATGCACGGACAAATAAAGTTAAAGTGGAAATCCTTTGCAAGAACTGCGGATTTGGTGTATCGGCCCCTTCAGAGTTGCTAACTCATTTTTGAAATTTAGACAAAGGGGAATTTGTATTGTAATAAGAGCAATTATCTCTTGAGCACTGAGGCACTGTGGGAAATTTTTGAGAAGTATAAAGCATAGAACTCTTGCGGTGCTTAGAATTTCAGTGGAAAAGTAAAGCTGTAAACGCAACAGAAAATAACGTATATTCCACAGTAAAATATTAGTTTTAAGCCTACGCTGCAGAACTAAGTGCCAGTGGAGGTCCAGGCGGGAGAAGCACTTCTACCGGGAGGGTCCAGGATTCTGTAGAGGGGCTAGCGTGTAAACAGGGCTTGCCAGAAGGGTGGACTTCTGCCACCAAAAAGGACAGGGCCCTGTCGGTGAGAGAGCTGTTAGGAGCAAAGGGCAGGTGTGGGAAATGCCCGAGATGGGCCAGGGCGACCTGAAGACTAGCTGGATAAGCACAGGGAGGCAGGGGGGAGGGGGGCGGCTCACGTGAAATCATCAAAGCCTGAGTCAGAAAGCTGTGTGTGCCCATTGCTGAGAAGTTACGGGGGTTCCAATGGTGGGAGTGGGGGCTGCAGGAGACAGGGCCCCCTTGCAGCTTGTGTTCTGTAAAACCTTAATGCTATGCGTGGCTCACAATGGACACTCAGCAAATGACAATGCCACTGTCATTACTCATCTTCAAATTCTGGGACCCCAGGCTGTGGAACTGGCATGGTTTCACTTGCGAGTCAGTGCTAACTTGGCTTCCCAGGTCAGGTTGCCCATGGGATGTAGGCCTTCTGTCCTCCTCCTTCCATTTCTCTGAGCTTGCTTTTCTCTCACCGCAGGTGGCTGGAGGTGCAGGTAGCCAATCTCACCTGTCCGCGGCACTGGGTGCAGTACCTCCGGCTTCTTCAGGAGTCCGTCTGGCCCGGCGGGATGCTGCATAAGCTCCCCCGGCCTGTAAGGACCCAGGAGCAGAAGGCGGCCGCTGAGAAGCAGGCTTTGCAGAGCCTGATGGGGGTCCTGCCAGGTAACTGGACGATCCCAATAACTGTTCCCTTCCAGTCAAGCTTTGCCACCATTACCCACACCTTCCCAGGTTTAAAAGGACTTTTAAGTGTGGCAGGACTCCACACCTGTTGACCCACCAATTCTCAGGCTAGAGGAGGAGTGATCAGGGCTGGGATTCTTTCGCTCCGACCCAAGTGAGGCGGTGGAAGGTCGCTGTGACCACCCCATACACAGCCAGTGAGAGTGACAGCAGCGGGGCAGCGGGGAAGTTCTGCCTGCACCCCGGGGCAGGGCGCGGAGTGCCCACCAGAGGAGGCCCTCTGATGGCTCAGAGCATGAACCCGGGGGGAGAATCGGTCCTGCAGGAGCTCAACCTTGATCAGCTGGGCGTTGAGGAAGGTGCATGGTCCTTAGCTGTGGACAAAACTGGGTTTTTTCTTTCCTTTGTACAATTTTTTTGAGGTCAGGAAAGGCAGTTGTCTATGCTATGCTATGCTCACGGAGCACCAGTGAGCTTTTAGCTCTGGACAGTGTTATTTACTGTTTGTAACCGCCGTTCTCCAACCTAAACTGTTACGTCAGGGGTACCTGCACCTCAGTGGCAGGCTACAGAATTATTTCTTGAGGCCCATTTTTATTTAGACACCTAATGTGCAAAATAGGTTTGCGTAGCTTTTCTCTTTTTCTGAGGATTTTTATCTTGGCTGTGTAGTTCAGAGGTGTGCCAAAAAGACCCATTTGAATAAAGGTAGCACATATAATGAGATGCTACTGTCACACTAACACCGCCTGTGGATTTTTCTCTTTAGATATTGTAGTAAACATCCTCGGGGTGAACAAATACCAGCTGGGCTGGAGTCTAGTCCTGGAGTCATTTCAGCAACCCCTTATCAACAGGTAGGCTGCAGCGTGCGTACCCAGCGTCAGCATAACTGAAGACACCCCTGGTCTCAGAGGTGCCCAGGTTTTTAAGTGCACAGCCTATGCTGAGAAGGAGGGGATTGCTGTCCCCGCTTGCCCAGGGCCCTGACTGCAGACCGGTGCCCAGACCCACACACATGAAGTGCAGCCCGCTCTGTTGGCTCCTGAGCAGGTTTCACATGGTACAAGGTCGTGTTAGACTGGCCTCTGCGCTTGCATTTGGAAGGCCGGCCCCACGTGAGCTACTGAAAATGCCTGTCACCCTCCAGCCTCATGCAGTGTGCCTAACGGTTCTTTTCCATGTCTGCCAGGCTCTCTGAGCACCTCCCCTGCCCTGGGCATTCCAGGCCATACAGTGATTTCCGCTATGGGATTCTTTCATGGCCTCACAACCAAGCTATGATTAGTATTAGGGTGAGGAATTGTCTTTGTTTAATAATGAGATTGCACTTTGGTAAAATGACCAGAATTACTAGGCAAGTCCTCCTAGCACAATTCAGAAGAGGTAGGTGTTTTCCTGGCTGGTACCTTGGGATTGAATGGTGCTGAAAAACACTGAATGCATCCATTCCTCTGTCAAAAAGCAGACAGCATTTATTAACTGCCAAGGGCAGTTCTTAGAAAGTTGATATCCCTCCCTCACAGGAGCAGGGCTGATGTGCTGACGTTGCTTTATAAATAAATACGGAATTTCCTAAAATCCGGTCTGCAGTTCTAGTTCCACCTTTACCAGGGCCATTTAGCCTTTTCAGTCAACAAACTTCTGTTTCATGGCCGACGCGTTGTCAAGCTATGTAAGTTTAGAGTCCACCAAGGATATCAGTAGTGGGGCAGTGTCATAAACAAGATCTGGTGTCTTTGACTAAGCCAGACCTTTCTCTAAGTTGTTTTGTCCATTTGTTTCAGGCACTTGATTTATTGCCTCTGGGACATCATCCTGGAATTCCTGGATCTCGGTGCCTCAGTCGAGGAGTCCGCCATGACCACCTCTGCCTCTGATACCCCAGACAACCTCAAGAGGGTGCATTTCTCCCCTTAGCCATAGGTCTGTCGCTGTTCTTCAGAGGCAGGGAGGGAGAGTCCCTCTGCCACCAGAGGCCGGTCAGCAAGCCTGTGTCCCCTGGACTGGGCTGTGACCCTGAAGGCACAGGTCTTGGTGGCGTGGTTCCCCCAGTTCCACTCCACTGTGTGTGTCCCAGTTGTGTGCATGTCCAGGTGTCGTACCTTTTTTGTGGTGTTCGCCGTATTGCTTGTGGGTAGATTCTGTTTTCTCTGGAAGAGGAATCTGTGAGGTAAAGGATTGAGCCCCTTTTGCCCTCCTTTGTAAGATTATTTGCCAATAGCCTGGCCCAGTGCATACATGTACCTAATCCACCAACACACAAAATCTAGATTTAAAAAAAAAAAAAGTTAATTTCCTTGGAAGATAGTCTTCTGAGCTCTCTGTTCCCACCAAGAAACTGAAAGTTCATTCAGTACCTTTCTTGAAAGCTGGACCCCTGGTCCTGTCTGCCTTCCCCATAGTTCCAGAAGCGGGAGGGAAAGCATTTCTCTAGGGACTTCTTGCTCACTGGCTACTTTCCAACCCATGAGCCCTATGGAGGGGGCTGTTAAGGCTGCTTCCCAGAGTGGCTACACTGTTCCCACCGGAAGACTTCAGTGCAAACTGCCAAAGCTTCTGGGAGACCCACCCCACCCTCCACACACCTTCCTGAAAGAAAGTTGCATCACTGATTTTATTTCTCCTGTTTCTTCCTCCTCTCCTCCCTAAGAGCAGGCCCCTCCGAGACCTGTCTTCTTTCAGCAAGGTCATAAGGCGACTTGCAGCTCAGTGCTGCCAGAGGGAAGGAGACACCTTGCTCCATGGCTGAGGATAGCCAGAGTGGGAACCCCAGCAGTGATGGGGTTCTCTCTTCTCAAGTCTGGCGGGGAACTTCTATCGGAACCAATAATAGTAGCAAACTTACATGGAATTGATTGCCCACAAAAAGATTTTAACTTCCTATTCTTAGGCTTTCGTTAGTCTTTGAGAACACCAGGGATGAAGGCAAAGGGGTTGTGTCAGGCTGCAGTGTCCAGAAGTAATGAAACAGTCAGGCCCCGGCCAAGTAGCTCCATTGGTTAGGGCCTCAGCCCAATACACCAGGGTTGCAGGTTTGATCCCCGGTCAGGGAATGTGAAAGAAACAATCAATAAATGCATAAATAAGGGAACAACAAATCAGTGTTTGTCTTTCTGTCATCAGTAAAATATTTTTTTTTAATGGAACAATTAGAAAAAGTCGGTAGAGAAGGAGGCAGAGGGAAAGTAACAAGAGAAGTGCTGACAAAAAGGGTTTGAAGGGTGTCACTGGAAGCCATTTGCTCACCCTTCACCCTTTAGTGCCGGCCTGGCACAGCCCTGCTTTCACTGAATTACGGGTCCTCCCATTTGGAGGAGGGCCTTGGGTTTAGACTGGTAAGAATGGGTGAGTCTAAAATAAGAGCCAAGATTCTCTTAGACTCTGAAGGAGGTGATGTGCACACAAGTAAACTGTCTGGCAACATCAACACATCCCCAGGCTTTTAACCATAAACTATGTGCTACTGTAATTGAGAGATTTGAGGCAATGCTGTCATGGCCTCGAGGCAGAGATGAACGCGGTAGTGCCTCCTGGCGCCTTCCAGCCTTGGAAGTTGATTGTTACAGTGATTTTTATGGCTGCCAAGTTCCAAAGCATCTTAGCTTAGACCCTTGCAGGCATGTCTGTCTGTGGTGAGCATGTAGGGGTGGGTAACTGCACTGAGTCCAGCTGACTTGTTGGAGCTGATCCTTTACCTCCTTCACCGAGGGCCACCATGCTCTTTGGGAAAGGTGGCACCCTGTCTTCTGTCAGCTTCTGTCCCCACACTTTACCAATACTTATGCAGCCACCTACATCCCTTTGAATCTCTGCTACTAGCCCTGCCTCAGAAGTGGTACAAAACCAGCACATAAGCTGACACATCAGAAAATCCCTATGGCTATAAATTCCAAGGACTCTTGACACTTCCAGTCCCAAAAAAACTCACGTATGTTATTTCATGTTACATAAGAGACCCCACCTGTACTCGCTGTGCCCCAAAAAGATAAGCTGTCTTTATACCATACTCCCCAAAGGGGAAATAATGGATATCACCAAGGAAATAATCAAAACCCATCTGGCTTTGAAACAACCTGTCAACTTGTTACTTGGGTAGCAAGTTCAGACAACAAGGGAGATGGCATTTGGGAGAGAGCCACAGGTATCAGGAGGAGGTACTCCCAGGTGAAAGGCAATGAAGAATGGAGCTTGCCCTAACCCAGAATATTGTTGATACTTTCTTTGGGGGGCGGGGCACAACCGAACCCATTCATTTTCCAGCTACTACATTTCCTCTCATCACACCCAACAACAGTTGTTAGGTCCTGGGTGGAGTAAAAAATATGTGTAAACATGGCCCCTGGCAATATGGGTTAGGATGTTTTGGACTGAAACTGCTAGAATTTATGTTTTCCATAAAATCAGGGCCTGAGTAGGTAAGTCCTTTGGGGCCATGGATTCAGCAACTCCGAATTCAGAAAGGGCTGGACTATAGCCATCTTTCCGCTCTGCCTTTGTAAACATGTAAGTCTGGTCTCAGACCACTTGCCCTCAATGTCATTGCAGGTTGGGGTGTCACATTTGTCATGTAATCTGTGAGTGAATAGGGCACCTTTTTTTTTTCCCTTTGAAGAATTGGGGAACCGTTTCCCAGAATCCTTTCAAGAAGCTTGTCACGCATGACTCATTGGCCAGAACTGCCCGCCCATGACCCAGTCCACAAGCATTGAGAATGGCATTATCGTGATTGACTAGCAATAGTAATCAGCCCTCAGAGAGGAGGTCACCCTCCAGGAAGGTTAGATACCTTAAAAAAAAAAAAAAAAAGGAAACAGAATGTGTGTTGATAACAAACACTCCCATGATCCTCTAAAAATACCTGGTACTAGCTAAGAGGTGACATTTGCTGAGGGTGCCACTTGAAGCACTTCATGTACGGTCATTAATCTGCATGCCAGTCCTGTAAGGTAGGTTTTATTACATATCCTCATTTATAGGTGAGGAACATAAGGACAGAGGCACGTGGAAGGAAATGGCAGAACCTGCTGTAAACCTGGTTGGTTTACCCTCAAAGCTATATCATCACCATTGTACGAATCTGCCTTTCTTCTCTCCAAGCAAAAGGAGCCTAGGTTCTGCCTTTTAAGAACCCTGTCGTTTAGCAGAGGAGCCAGCAGACTTCTGGTAAAGGGCCAGAGTGAAAACATTTTCAGCTTTGTGGCCATGTGGTGTTGGTCTCCGTGGTAACTACTCAGCTCTCCCATCTTTGCATGAAACCATAGACAATACATGCACAAATGACTGTGGCTGCGTTCCAATGAAACTATTCACAAAACAGGCCGCGGGCCAGATGGGGCTCATGAGTGGTTTGCAGGCAGACCCCTAGTCCGGTGAGTTAGAACAACGCGGATGCGTATCAAACTTGAGTGTGCAGTTTACCTGGGATCTTATCAAGGGCCTAGCACACTGCGTGCTTCGCAAACTCCCAGGCAACGCCAGACACAGTCCTGCTCTCCCGCCGCTCTTGAGTATCAAGGGGTTAGAACAGGCAACTCCAGCTGAGTGTGATCAGGAAAAGGCACTTGAGATTGCGGGACCATGGAGAGCCTGCGCTAATCATGTCTAAATGGGCTCCTGAAAGATGAGTCAGAATTAGGGAAAGGTTGCAGGTTCAATCTCCTCTCCACCCCTGCCCCCAGTAGGGCACAGCCGAGAAGCAGCCAGTTGATGTTTCTCTTCCACGTTGCTGTCCGTCTCCCCCTCTCTCCCTCCCTCCCCACCCCTTTCTCTGTCTCTAAAATGAACAAAACATATCCTTGAGTGAGGGTTTAAAAAACAAAAAGTAGTCACAAAAAGACACGTATGTGATGCCAATCACGTGAGGTGCCTAGAGTAGTCAAACTCAGGGAAACAGGTAAGAGCGGAGGTTGTGGGGGGTGGAAGGAAGTGGGGTGAGGGGCGCATTGTGAGGGATGGGTAAAGAGGTTCCGTTTACAGCATGGAAAGGTTCCGGAGACTTTCCACCAGTGTAAGTGTCCGTAACCCTGCTTAAAACGGTTAAGATAGTAAATTATGTTATGCACATCTCACTACAATTAAGAAATTGAAAAACAGAGAAACGGGGAGCTTCCTGGGGTGCCATGCAGGAGGCTGAGCAGAGGAACCTGGGATCGTTTCCCTTTACACAGTGGGAGTATTTCAACTCTTCCTGAGAAGTGTGTGCCATCCTGGTGGACAGTTCCTGCGAGCTTCTGGGAACCGAGGGGGTTTGATGACACAGAAATTGCTTAGTCCTATGCTGATTTCTTGGTCTTGACTGAGCCCCTTCCATTTTTTCAAGGCTGTTCCTACTTGCTCCTATACATGAGGTAGCCTCAGGGGGCTGTAAGGTTAAAATGAACTTGAACAAATCATTGGGAACCCGATGGAAATCCTAGCTCTACCACTAAATCAGCTGTGAGGATGTGGTCGGTTCGCGTCACCGAAATTCAAATTTCCTCCTTGGAAAAAGGGACAAATACCGTAGAGCCTTTTTGAGAAAGGAACAAGAAACAAGGCTGCACCAAGTACAAGTGCTATTCTCTGCCAGTGTCAGTGGCCTTTTCCAGGGCCAGGGCTGCTGCGGGAGCAGCTGGTGACACCCGGCTTTAGGGTCCTTCAGCCAAGCTGGCCTCTGGCGGGCCTCAGGCTCCGAAGCCCCTCGGCCTGCTGCTGGCTCCATTCTTCCTCTGCGCTGGAGCCAGAGGGCTTTCCCAGGATGCAGAAGGGAAGGTTAGCCCCCGTGCTGCAGGATGCAAACAGGAAAGGAATGGAGAGGCAGTGGTACGCCGGGGCAGGGTGGGGACCATAATGCTTTCCCAGCAAGCCCTACAGCAAGGTGGCACCTGTTTCCTTTCCGCTGGGGGTGCCAGACATCACAGGGCAGTAGTTCCCCCACTGCATTTTGGGAATGAAAGAAAGCAACCCTTGAAGGGTAAGTCCCAGCTAGCAAACCTCTATCCCTCCTTCGTACTATAAACAATGGGAGAGACTGCTACCCACCAAACAGTGTTTCTCAGGAGAGAAACTCGAGGGGACACTCTGCCCATACAGAGCTTTCACATCCTAAGGCTGGTCGCTTATTACACAGAGACCGCACGGGCTGGTCGAAAAACAAAACAAGGCATAAAGCCGGAAGAATGTGTCTAGCGGGAAACAAGCGAAAATCATCAGCACCCCTTTCCTGCTGGGACCCAGCGCCAGCAGGATTTGGAAGCAGGCAGCGCTGAGGCGGTGGGGAGACGGGCACTTGGGCAGATACCCCGCGCTATCCTCACGTTGGCTGAGTATTCTTGCTGCCCCCTCTCACTTCTCGCCTGTCTCTGGGCGGAAAGCACATCTCGACCCTGCTTTCTCGGAAGTGAAAACAAGCATGTGATGAAACACAGAGGACTGCGCCCGGCTTTGACGTTCCTCCACCGATGTGACAAACTCAGGCTTCTCTTTATACCTTGATTCTTCAAACCCTACCTGCAGACGTAAGTCTGCACACTACTTCTGGGATGTGGAGGGTGGGGAGGGAAAAATGACAGAAAAAAAATAATAATAATAGTATCAAGATCCAAACTTAGAAAACATTTCTTGAAATCTACTCATTTTAACCCAAAATAAACTGCTTTGTCACGAGTCTACGTTGGGGAAATGACAGGCCAATTTTAATATTTGAGTGTTTACAATGATTAAGGTAAGTCTGGGGCTTATGGTATATAAATCCACACTTTGGCCTTTTTCTCTTCCATGTATGTTCCATGTCACTGTTACTCTGAGCAATGGAGAGTTGACTATAATTACTTCCAGACACCTGGATTAACCCAAGCTAGATAAACACAAAAGTCGGCAATCCCAGATAACATATCTTTAGAAGCTATGACTTCTCGGCACTGCATTGCATTGGATAAGGGGATCTACAAACCAGGGTAAGCAGCCCTCTTGCCTGTGCCCTTGTGAAAGGATCGTTTCGCCCCTCTACCCATGGAGAGGATTAATTATGACTTAGCACAATGTCTGCATTTCATGTATTACCATTAGAGAGGATAGATCTTATTACCAATAACAAAAACTTCTCGATTTGCAAATACTCCCCTGGAGTCCAAATTTGACAAAGTGATGGCAAGCCAGTTCCTTTCCAGCTTTGTGGGGTGGTGTCAAAATTTGCCTCCTGATATCTATGAACACCAAGGATTCTTTTGAGAACAGTGAGGACACCTTTCACTGGGGTTCACGTGTCTTGAAGCATCGCGAGAGCTTGGAGAGCAGGGGACCTTTCACTTGGGGTGGCATGTATGGTGGAGAGAGTTTCACGGAAACCTAGGGGCTGATCTAGCTGCTCTGTCCTGCTGTCCTTTGGCCCAGGCTCTTCTTTGCACCAGGTAGATGACCTTCCTTCAGCTGTGCACAGGTGGGCACCCTCTGTCTGTCAGGACCAACTCAAGCTGCACTTCTCCCTGAAGCTGCTCTGTCTGTGCCAATCAAAGCTCTCCTTCCACAGAGTCACGCTGCTTCTCAGATCAATGCGTGCCCGTGGGTAGGCAGATAGTTTAACAGATAGATAGTCTTAGGTAAGAGTGCAGTTCTTCCACAGCAAGGAAGAGATCTTGCATCTCTTTGGTTCTCATTATATCCCTATGCCTCCTCAACTTACCCATCTACAGGGTGGGCGAAAGAGGTTTACAGTTGTTGCTATGGAAAACGATGCAATAATTAATAAGAAATATAAGAATAAACTGTGATACAATAATAAATGATAATACAAGAATAAACTATTTGCATACTCACAGCTATAAACCTACTTTTTCCCCACCCTGTATTTACCTAGTGCATAGTAGGTACAAAATAAACACTGAAGCTCATCTAAGTAAGGGTTATGCTTATGACATTTTAAGAGATAAAAAAGTAAATAAATTAAGTCAAAAAGAAGTTGCAGGGGATAAGATTGACAGGGGGATGAGGGAGAGACCAATTTTCTTTTTTAGAACCTTATTACCTTCATTCAAGTCAACTGTCAGGTGAAAAGTTTATTTTTATGTTTTCTATGCCAAAATCCACACTGTTTATAACAGTACCGTTTGCAGTGTGTGGGCTGTAAGGTCTGAAAGCTGTGAGCTTTTAAAGAAAATTGGTCCTGATTTGAAAATAGTTTTTTAAATTATTCTGTCACAACATACATACACTGTCTACTTTCCAGTGTTTGACCTTCACCTACTGTGTCTCACTGTGATCAGAACAGGAGAAAGAGAGAGAGAGAGAGAGAGAGAGAGAGAGAGAGAGAGAGAGAGATTGATTCTCAACTTTTTTTCCTGCCACAGACACAAGAACAACTCTTCAAAGACAAATAATAACCTGGAAGAAAAGACAGCATAGCGTTACCACCTCCTCCCTCTTACGGGTGTTGCTGTCTTTCCCACCATATCACTGCAGCAACTCTCTGCCCAACACAGTAGATCCACAGGAGGCAGCCACCCTAAGAGTGAAAACTAGTGACTCCAACGCATTAGGTGGAGGTCAATGTGTTGGGGTGAAACCACCTGCAGTTTGTGGGCCCCAGAAGAAGCCTCCAGGCCCTGAGTTGGACAAGGACAAGAGAAGGTAAAGGAGCAAAGGACAAAGTTCAGTCTGAGAATGAAGACACATTTCAGCAAAAGAGGGAAACTAGGTGACTTAGTGCTTGGGTCAGATGCTATCTCATCTTCATCACCTGGCGTAGATGTAAGAAGCTCCTCTCCTGCGGAATGAAGTCCCTGCCTTGTGCCAGTTCACATGTGCCCAACACATGCTGTGCAGCGGCCTCTAGAGCCAACACTGGTTTGGGATCCACCCCAGGGCCAGGCTGGTCAGTCTCCAGTGTAAACCTCCATAGGGTTAACTACTTACTCCATGGAGAGCCCTGGGTAATGGACACCTGATCTCTTCCACACAGCTTTGTACGCCCTGCCTACGGGTGAGGACCCCCAAAGCTCCCTTTCCCGTGATCGGTTTAGAGGAGAGAATGCTGGCACTGTCACGTTTGAAACAGAAGCCGTCCCCCAGGTCCAGGTGTGTACCTTGCTCAGACACGGGCTTGCGCATGGCATTCGGCATTTACAGGACAGAAACTTGCCTGGACAGAGAGGAGATGCGTGTGCGTGTGTGTGTGTGTGTGTGTGTGGATGTAACGGGTAGCTGTGACTGCATGCCTGAGAGGCTCTGCATCTCCTCTTGGCAGTCTGGAGGGGTTTGGGGGAGGGCCTAGGAAGGTTTCAGCAAGCTCCACATTACCAAGGTTTTGCATATGGAAGAACGCCCACTGCCTGGGTGGACTGACCTGTGTTCTGTAGAAGAATAAGGTTATAAGGTTTCTGTGGATTTTCCCCAAGTGACGGAAATTTTCCTCTGCTGGTCTCTTTTATAGCAGGCAGCCTCAGGCCAACGGCTTTTCTCACCCAGTGCCTTTTCTATGTTTATTTCTGAAATCCTTTTTCTTAAAAGCAAGAAGGAAAAAAAATTACCTTTTGAAAAACTCCATTTCTCCTTTCTCTGCAGCAGCTGCAAAGTTGCTTTGTCTCTGTCCCTAAATTGTTTCCCGGTGTCGGGTTACCAATCTTCGTGGGTTAACTTGGCTGCCAGACTAGTCTAATTGTCTTTTAGATAAATGGATATGGAACTCTATTTAAGGTTACCTGGTCAACCTTAAATACAGTAATTCTTGTTCATGACTCCACATTTTATGCTCTATGGTAATACCTTTCTCTATGGTATTCCTTTCTTTGAAGTCAAAATAAGCACCAACCCTAAGATTAAACATCTTGATAAATTATTCCCATGTTTCAAACTCCCCAGCCTAGTTTGTACACTGAAGTCCTAGTCCCTCCTAAGATGGTATCAGGAGGGGGACTTTTGGGAGGAAATTGGATTTAGGGATTTAGATGAGGTCATGAGGGTGGGGCTCCCATGTAGGGGATTTGCGCCCTCATATGAATGGGAAGATGCACCACAGCTTCCTCTTTCTTCATTCACATGAAGAAGAGGTCATGGTGTTACTGGGGAGACCTGAGTTAGGGGGCTCCCCTTCCTCAGCTCTTGTCTTGCTCACAAGATATGAATTCAGGCAAGATACAACATGTATGGTGGAAATGAGATAGCAAATGTATTTATGAAATATACTTGAGCACGAAGCTGCAAGCAGGCACCAGCTCGTCTGTGTGCTTGACTATTGTGATTTTAGAGGTTTTATGCTGGTAGCTAGCATCTAGGTACCCAGTCCTCCTCCCCTCTGCAGACTTCGGAATTAATAAAGTTTCAAAGACTTTCTTTCCCAGATAGTGGAAACAATAAATACAAAATTTCAAGGGATCCCCTCTTCCTGGCTATCATGGTTCAGAATGCCTGGCAATCTTATTTGACCAGGCTCAGGACTGCTGAATTAACGGGTGAGATATGTCTCTCTCCCCTTCTCTGTCTGGGTTTGCTATTTATCCTGCCCAACAAGAAGAGCACATAGAAGAAGCTAGTTGCCTACAAACCAAGGGAAGCAGCCTTAGGATGCAACCTGCTCCCACAGCACCCTGACCTTGGACTTTGCAGCCTCCAGAACTATGAGAAATAAACTTCTGTTATCTGTGCCACCCTCCCTATGCTACTTGTTAAGACAGCATGAGCTGACTAAGACACCCAACTAGAAATTGTAGCCATGTCAATCTGTTCCCCTGTTTAAGTCCAGATGCGGAAAGTTTAGTGACTTGTTGGGCTTTCCATGGAAAACTAGTTGTAAAAAAGTTCAGACCTCAAAACAATATAAAGCAGTCTCTGGAGAGATTGCTGAAGCTTCCCTCTCCCTCAACCCACCTCTGCAAGTTCAGCCTCCTGGAGGAATTGTCTGAAAGCTGGTGAGAAAATGCTGAATAACTAATGCTCAAATGGGAAACACAATGTGTAAAAGCCAAAGACAGTTGCTAACTGCATCTGTTCATAGTTCTATTTGCCTTTTACAGCTGCAGTGACACACCCCCTGTGACAAAGAAGCCCCTTTAAAAAAATAAAATGTGAGCCCTGGCTGGTGACTTGGTGGATAGGTACCAGCCTGCAAACCCAAAGGTTGCTGGTTCGATTCCCAGCCAGGGCACATAACCAGGTTGCAAGCCAGGTTTCCAGTCAGCTCTGTAGCTGGAGGCAGGTGAAAGGCAACCATCTATTGATGTCTCTCTCCCTCTCTTCCTCCCTCCCTGCTTCTCTCTCTAAAAATAATAAATAAAATCTTAAATAAATAAATATTTTTAATGGGGTGCAAGAAAAGTTTATCTTAAGTGCGCTGGAGTTCGCACAACTTGCTGCCAACACAGCCAGCTGACTTCACTGAGAAATACCTAGCAGTCAGGCTTCTATTCTGACCTGCCCGTGTGAACATGCCAGCCTGTGAGCCCCGTGAGGGCGGCCTGTCTTGTTCCCGGTAGTTTCCCCAGCATGAAGCACTACACCGTGGCCTGTTGCTATTTCCGATCATCTCACGGATTCTCAGAAGCCTGGGCTGGCTCTCCCACCCTCTCCACTTAGGCTTGCACCACGCTTTGCCTGTGTACAGTTACTGGACCCACCAACGAGGTTGGCAGTGAGTAACTTTTTCTTTCCTTCAGATAGGCAGGGAATTCCGGTTGTGATCTGGCAAGTTTCTTTCCATCTTCCTACACTCAACAATAGAGCACACACCCCTCAAAACTCCCCTTGACTAATCTAGGGGACAGGAAGGACACCACATTCTGCCTCTTTATCACCGTGGAAGGAATCTGATAAATTCTGGGTTCCAAACATGGGGTTGATTTCCCCCATCAGAGACAGAGGAGGTCTGTCCCGAAAGTATCGGCTGCACAAACTGTTTTAATTATATTGACATTGGCTCAATACTTTTCAGGACAGACCTCATATTCTTCAATCTCCCACCCAACCCTGGTGAGAGGTGCCCCTCCTTTTGCTTTGTGTCACATTCTGCTTTGTTTATAATGCTAAGCTAGAGTGGGAGGGACCAATACCACCGGAGGATCTGAATTATCTTCTTGTTGGTGGGGATGGTCTCTGTCACCTGTAGGAGAAGGGAGAAGGCAGGGAGGGAGGGGAGCAGGAAGCCAGCTCTGTGGGGACTTGTTGAAAGTCAATGATGGTGATTGATTGTCTCAGCTCCCAGGGACACACAGCAGCAGAAATGGGTGCAGCTTTCGGTCCTGAAGGAAAACACTCCTTGCCATAGGAAATCACATGATTAATAGTATCCAGGAGACCCAGAGAGATTGTGCCTACTTCACTTTTCAGACCTATAAAGGCAGAGAAGGAACCATTTCCAAGATGAGGTTTTATTTTTTTAATCACCTGACATTGTTGGGAATTGTCACAGGGACGTGACATGGATCTGGAACAAATTTCCACTTACCCCAAACTCGCCCGGAAAGGAAGCAACAAAATGGAACAGAACCCCTTGGCTTGGGCATCTGAAGAGCTTGTTTCTAGTCGTGGGTCACAATGACCTTGGACAAGCCTCTTCCCTTCCTCGGATTTTGATTTTTTCCCCCCAGACAGAGAGGTTGGAGTGGACAGTATGTAAGGCCGTGCCTGGCTCTGTAAGATCAGAGCAGACTCTGTCTTCTCATTCTTGGCTGGTTTCTGCAACAGTGATGATGTTCTCTAAGCAGTTGCCCTGAAAGTGAATGCATGATTAGATTTCACCCAGGTGAGGTAGAAACTTTTTTCCACCTCACCTGGGCCTTCGTTTGAAGAAGGGAGAAAGGAAGCATGACGAATGTGCAGAAGGAAGGAAATGAGCTTTGAGGTGTTCATTCTGACAGGAACAGCTTGACTTTCTCTGGATAAAGAAAACCTCTAGACTATGTTTTTCCTCTGCAAACCTGCCAAAACCAAATTGATGATGGATCACATGCAGATTTGAAGAACAAGCCGCAGCCCCAAATCTTCATGGAGTCTAAGGACCTAGTCTTCTCCAATTGGCCTTTCTCAGAGTGATGGGAGCATCGATAATCTAAGTATATACGTTTGCTTTCCAGGTTTCCAAATCTCTTCCATCAACCCTCTCATTTTATATTTTCATCATCCCTCTGAGAAATATAATATTTTACATACATATAGAACTGCCTAAATTGCAAAGTATTTCATACCCAATATCTCATTTAGAGTTTGAGAATTACTTTTTTAAATTGCTTTTCTTTTCTTTTTATGTTTTTTAAGGTTTTATTTATTATTTTTCAGAGAGAGGGGAAGGGAAAGAGGCAGAGAGGGAGGGAGACATCAATGTATGGTTGCCTTTCACCTGCCTCCAGCTACGGACCTGGCTGGAGACCTGGCTTGCAACCTGGTTATGTGACCTGGCTGGGAATCGAACCAGCGACCTTTGGGTTCACTGGCTGGTGCCTTATCCATTGTGCCACCAGCCAGGGCTGAGAATTACTTTTTAAGGTAATTTAAGCATTTATTAGTATTCTCATTTTACTAAAGAAGAAATGTAGAGAGTTTGTTTCTTGCCCAAGATCATTTGCTAATTGTTTTCAATGGGCAAGACCTTAGAGGTTAAGAAGTTGGCTCTGCCCAGCAAACAACCAAGTGGGAATCCCAGCTCTGCCCCCTGATGAGACCTGTGTCCTTGGATAAGTGATTTACAACCTCTGTGCCTTCATTTTCTCATCCATTATAAATGGGAACAATAATGGTGCTCTTCTTGTACAGGCTGGATGCGGAAGGGGCAAATATGTTTAGGATTCTTAGAGCAACTCCCAGCACACAATACGTAATGAATATTGTCATTGGCAGAACTAGGACTAGATCCTGGGTCTTCCACCTTCTGGCTGTCTGGCATTTCTGCTACCATAATACACAGATGCAAACCTAAAGCCATCGATGTTTAAGTGAAAAGCTCACCTAAAGCTTCTCTGTCCACTGGATCAAGAACCAAGCTCTCTGGAACTCTTTTTAGTTTTTTGCCATTAAACCATGCTGCCCTTCATTGCTCCGGAGAGGGTAACAACCCTCTCATGTTTTTAAATTTTACAAACCAAGCACTCTTGTTTAACAAGATTACTGGATTACTGACATCCGGAAGATAAACGCTCTCACTCCTCTGGGGAAAGGGTCTTCTGCTCAGGCTGGTGGCTCAGTGGATAGGCACCAACCTGTGGACCCAAAGGTCGCTGGTTCAATTCCCAGCCAGGGCACATAACCAGGTTGCAAGCCAGGTCTCCAGCCAGGTCCGTAGCTGGAGGCAGGTATGAAAGGCAAACATACGTTGATGTTTCTCTCCCTTTCTTCCTTTCCCCTACCCTGCTCTCTAAAAATAATAAATAAAATCTTTAAAAGAAAAGAAAAGAAAGGGTCTTCTACCTTCCGTCTTAAGAAAGAAGAAGACTGAGCGTGACTCACTGACTTGGGCCCAGGACTTTTCTCTTGCTATTTGCCCTTTGGGATAGTCTCTCTTTTCCTTCCCCTTGCAAATATTAGCAGCACCAGATGAGTCCATATGTGACCGCTTGCTTACGGCTCCCTAAGTACAAGCCTTGCGCTTTGTGCCTTCGTTATGTGCTGTGTGTAGCTGTCTCCAATGCACATAGCAAAATGCTCAGCAAGGAGCAGGTGCATAAATTGCTTGGATTCAGGCATTGATTGTTCGAGGGTGGGCTCTCCAAGTGTTTGACAATTGTTCCTACCTCTTTCTTAGTTGCAAGTTCAGGATGATCCAAGAACTTGCCTAAGGATGGCAAGAGACACCACGGTGTTGTATCCTTGAACAAGGCTAGGTCGATGTTCCCAGAGTTGCCTGTTGGGGGCAGGAGCAGAGGCTGCCTGGAAGCCTCAGAACTTGGCATGTACCCTGGGCCATGTGTCCTGCGCACAGGAGCACAGACCTGGCTGTGCCTGAACAGCCGCGCTGTGGCCCCGAACCAGACGGGACCTTGTTCTACAGCTAAAAACAAGTGAATGTCAACCACCAGGATCACTTGGCACCCAAGTCCCGTGGCAGAAGGGGCTCCACAAAAGGGCAGCTCAAATCCAGAGCATTAAAATAACCCAAACGGTGTCGTTTTTTTGATGAAATGCCTTTCCCTGTCGGGTTTGTGATTTTTGAGCCTGAGAATGTCCCCTCACAGCTCAGGTTTCCCTGTTGTCACACTGGTCTCAGCCTGGAATGTGAGCACTGGCCAGTGAGGTCCAATAGAACTATGTCACAGTCCCCAAATGGTGAGACATGATCTCATAGAGGGTGGCAGCAGGCGGACAGCAGTGAGCCGCTGGCAGGCGTGACTCCGGGTCTGGCCCCAGGACGGTTCCCCATCCACAGTCCTCAGTGCACAGGCGGTCGGAGGCCCCAGACTAGCTTGAGTCCGGTACATGGGGGTCTGGTACTTCTTCACACCAGCAGTAGACACAGGCAGACACAGGCCGAGCCAAGGACAGACTCATTTCTGGACAAGTCACCCTGGTTTGCAGAAAGGTGACCCTGCTGGAGAAGCTTGGTCAGAACGCAGAGTGCTGGATTTCTGCAATGACAGACAAGTCACTCAAGGCAGTACTCAGCTGCCACCTGCCCTTAGCCGGGCCCCTGGGGGCAGGACGCTTCACCGCAGGGGCAGGTAGGGCTGGTGGCCTATGAACTAACCACCCTGCTCAGCACTTGGAGGGGGTGAGGCCCACAAGGGAAAACATTGACTAAAGGGCATCAGAGTCCAAACTATTTTCATCATAAAAGAGCATTGAGGATGAAGAAGTACCTCCTCATCCAGCCTAAGAGGGGCATGTGCAGCCTTGATTGCCCTGTTCACTCACTTCGTTTCGTTACAGCTGAGCCATTTCCCACACCGGCCCTGGCCGGGGCTACCTCCTCCCACCACTCCCTCCCTCCTTCACTGAAAAGCTTCCTCTTCTCAGCTGGCCCTTTCTCCCAGGTCGGGATTCCATTCCTCCCGCCAGGTGAGGCCCCTGTTCTCTGCACCATACATGTGAACCTGTCACACATCTCCCCCACCCCTGCCTCCGCCTCGCCTCACTGTCACTCTTAGGGATCAGCGCGCCTTTGTGCCACGCTGATCTCTTGGTACCCCCAGTGCCGGGCAATGGACCCTTCCCAATGGACTTGCTCTATGATGATGAACCATTGCACTGAGCATCAAACCTGAAGATGACGGTAGCGATGCAGCTTCGTGCCCTGACTCACCGCCCTCTGTCTTCCTCTGACACACCAAGTGAGCTGGCACCCCACCTTCAATCTGCTCTCTGCTCTGCCAGGCATGGGCTTTCCCCCAATCTGGGGGCTCACTCCTCCTCTCGTTTTCTCTGCACAAAGGCCATCCTCCCAGAGAAGACTTTTCTGACCTCTCTGTTGCTCCGTCAGAAGGGCATTCCTCATCTCATGTGCCCTACCCTGCTTTTTCTTCATATTCATAGGACTCGCTGCTGTTGCGTTCTGTCATACTACTCCATATTACATGCTACTGTACATCTTTACATTTTTTATTGTTTTCTTTTATTGTGTTTGTCCCCCATCAGACAGTAAATGCCAAGAGAGCCAAGGCTTTGCTTTATCCATGCTTGCTCCTGGGTGTTCACAGCAGGGTCGGGAAAGTCACAGATCACTCCTTGTTTGTAGAGTGAAAGGATGGGCAGGTGAATGAACAAATAAACATTCCTCTCTAAAGTAAGAGCCATAATGTGTGACAGTGGGACATGCAGTCACCCTGGGGATAATATAAGGCTTCCTTTCAAAGAGCCAAAGGGCATTCGAACTCAACTAGAAAGGTCCCTGAAAGGCCAACACACGCACACGCACACACACACACACACACACTCACACACCGTGCACAGAAGGAAACCGAGTTCCGGAGGGGAAAAAATGAATGGAATTAACACTTGCAAAGTTAGTATCTTTGACTTCTAATAGTTACCTCTTCCTAGAACAAGGTCTGATGTGACCATTCACCTGAGCTGATTCTGAGCTCTCAATTTTCCGCTGGCTTTGCATGAGAAACACCTTTTATTAGACTTAAAAACAAAACCAAGAGAACAAAGCCAGTAGCATTAAATTTCACCCCTCCACACCTCCAACCTTTTTGAAAAGCATTATTGAAAAGGCCTCGCCTAGACTGAGTCCCTTCTGTAGACTAGACCTGCACAAATACTGGCAAAATGTGTCTTTATTCTTCCCACCCTTTGTGAGTTAGGCAGAACTGGCAGGACAGAACGCAATTAGAATAAAGAGGCAATTAAAGCACATGCCCAAAGCCAAGGTGCAGCTGGGGCTCCGGATCTTCGTGGACTCCCTCCCTGGGCAGCAGTGAAATTCTGGCCGTGGGTCCCTGCGAATGGACAGGACCTGCTCAGAGCCACCAGCGAGTGGCGAGCTGCACTGTGGGTGCTGATGTTCATCAGAAAACAGCCATTCTAGGTGTTTTGTTTTGTTTTGTTTTGTTTTGTTTTTAATTCTCCAGAGGGTTCAAAGAAAGTCCCACCCACCCTCCACAGCGATTCCTCCCTGGCTCTTCTTTGCAAGATTATGTTTGACAGCCCTGAAAACCAACAGCTAAGCAGCAATCATTTCTTGGCAGGACACATTGGCATGAGATTTGTCACAAATCAAAATAAGCCTTTCAGGGAAGTGTATTTCAAGTTGAGCTGGCACTGAGGTTCTTACAGGGACGATAGAGGAGTTGAGGCTGAGCCCTCACCAGGGCCAGCGGACGAGATAACACGGTAGAGCGGAGTGAAGGCTCAGGGGCCAAGCGTGTTACCAAGTGGTTCAGACGAGGGAAAGTGGAAATGCCACGGAACCGCTTCAGGGAAAGGGTTTTCACACGCAGGCCTGCTGTCCTTAGAACGCCTTGTTAGTGACTAAGTCCTGCAGAAGGGTGGGTGGGGAGAAGAAGCATCCCCCTTCCTGTCCCTCCACTTCCTTCCTCTACCCAGTTCCTGTCCATCATTCTGCACAATTCTTTCCTCGCCACTGTGTTTGCTGTTGTATGTGCCACTGAGAAGGGCTGTCCAGACATACTGTCACCAGGGAGCATGTCATGCCATCTAAGCCTGGCAACTTATTACATTATATGTTTCTGATTGTCTGCATCCTATGTTGTGATAAAAACTTGCTCTCTCTCACCTCTTGGTTTCCGTGCAGGAGGCGACGAAGGGCTCAAACATTAAAGGGGGAAATGACCCCAGGGACATACATCCTTGTTTGCTGTGGGAATAGACAAGTCGCTTTCGCGCTGCATCTTCCGAAGGCCCACAAGAGGGCGCCCAAGACCTCCCAAATCAGACCACGACAGGTGGCGACGGGCCGGGAGGTGGCGGTGTCGCCTCACCCAGCAAAACGGGAGCGGCTCCAGCTTGGGGCGCGCCGCGAACTGCCTTGCGGGGGACAGATGGCGCCTCTGCGTGCAGGGGGTGATCTCTGGGGGACACACTGCGCTGTCCCAGCAAACGCCACACCTCCCCGACCCCCCGGGGCAGGTCCACGCTTCAGTGAGCCGGCTTCGATGCAAAAGTGCTAGATGAGGAACCAGATTTCTTGGGGTCCAGTTGGGGCTGCACGGCCACTTGGCTGGGAGACCTTGAAGAAGATCATTTATTCTCTTTCCCCAGCAGCTTTTTCCACCTTCGATGTGTTCAACCAACACAAATTGAGAGCACATTCCGAAGGGCCAGGTGGGTTTAGGATTCAGTAATTTAAAAAGACGAAGTCATTGTCTGTGGGATGGAGAGCAGTGTGGGTGGACATATGATCAGAAAGTCACCGTGAGGAGGAAGTGAGGACTGGGGGCGCACTGGAAGGAGACCCCCAGCCCCCGGGGATGCAGGAAGGCTTCCTGGTGGCCCTAGACAGATCTCAGAGCTGAGCAGAAGTCACACTGGTGAGGAAGGCTGCAAAGGGCATTAGGGGCAGAGAAGGGAGAGCAGGTGGGTGACCAGCTGTCCCCTGAGGGAGTGGTGGTAAGAAGAGGGTAGGTGAGAATGCCCATGAGCTTGAGGGTCAGCTGACTATGTCCAGATGCTCCTTTCTAGGCTTCTGGTCAGCATGCGCTGAAGAGGGAGGACAGCAAAGAGCACTGGTGCCACAAACAGGTGTATATCCATAAAGGTGCACGCATCTGCGCCCACTTGGAGATGAAGAGTAACCAGTCAGGTGCGGGAGACCTGGGGGGATGCGGGAACAGCACCCACCTGGCCTGGGTTTCCTTGACCTGGAGTCCCCATTACGCACTGTTCTGTCTCTCCTCCCTGACGGAGAAATACAATAAACTCCATAGGCCATAAACTTGTCAAGGTGGAAAACGGACGAACAACCATGCCTTTAGTTATCAAGACAAATATAAACATTAGTTAATGGAAGAAAACAAGTGACAAATTTATAAAGGTACCGAAAGTCATTTATGCATCAAAACAAAGGTACATGCCCATGATTCTCAGATGAGAGACGGGAGACTTGGGTCACAGAGTTCATAGGTAAGGGGTGGCGCTGGCTCTCCCGTATTCTCTGATCTGCCCTCTCCCCTGGGTCTTACTGAACTGAGCTCCGAGCTGGGGAGGACATGTCCAAGATCCCTTGTCCCTAGTGCGTTCATTCACTCTGTACCTGGGGGATGCCTATCATGGGCATTGACATCTCATGCAGAAGGTGTCATTCACAGAAAGAAACACCCATCCCTGGTTTGTTTTCATTCTACAACACGGCCATCCTTCCTATGTGAGCACCAATTAGTCACCGGCGCTGACCCAACTCCCTGCGCACTAGAGAGACTGGAGGAATTTCAAAGTGCACTGTCCAGAGCACTGTAGCCAGCGCAATCATCAGGCCCTGCACAATGCTGTGTTGTCATTCTGGACAATACCGCAGGGAAGGACATCCTAAAGTACCTGGTCACTTGGTGTCCCCTAACATGGCATCTTTCCCAGACACTTGGTCTTCAAACAGAAAACAGCTGGAAATTTTATTGTTTAAAGTTTCTGCCACGGAGACCCGTGCCAATGAAGTTTATGGAGAGAATGTTTTCCATCAACGGAGTGAAGCGCTGTGTGAAGTTCCCAGAAGGAATAAAGTCCACAGGTGAACCGAGGGCGGGTGGAGACGAACAAAGCCACAGCCAGCAGGAGGACTGTGATGGGGCCAGACCATAAAAAGATAAAAATAAGAAACCCAGTTCCTGAGCATGGAACAAATGACACCAAATGCCCCCGCCCCCGAAAAACAGGCAAATCAGCATCCGATTTGCAAAGTATCCTTGGGTTGAGAGCCTAAAGAAACCACCTCTCTGAACTTAGGGTCTGTGGGTGCGGGAGTGAACCCCACAAAGGTGGAGCAACTTGCTCTGAGAGACAGAGGTCACATCAAGTGGGGTGCACAGCACGTCAAGTCTTGGGTTCAGTGTTCCGTGTGAATTAACTCATTTTCACACCCCACAGAGGGCATGAGGTAAGGGGATTCCCCGTTTACAGATGGGAAAGTTGAAGCAGAGAGAGAGAGGTCAGGGGGTCTGCCTGGCTTATTCATTTAGTAAGGGGCCAGGCAGTCACCTCCCACCCTGTCCTACATCCGCCAGCAGCATGAAGCAGTGGAAGTGGCAGCACCGGGACTGGAGTGCCTCTAGTCCCCCTCCCAGATCCTATTCCTGCCGCTATTCCCTTCTTTCCTGTCAACCCGGAGGTTCTCCCCCAAGAGCCTCAGACCTTGCTGGTCCTTCTAGCAGGAATGCGCTTCTCCATCTCCACAGAGCCTGCTTCCTCCATTCCTTTCCTGACCACACCACGTAAAATATCAACAACCGCCCTGCCCGGCTGGTGCCTTGGTTGGAGCATCATTCTGTGCACCAAAACCTTGCGGGTTCGATTCCTAGTCAGGGCACATACCTAGGCTGCAGTTTCAATCCATGGTCGAGGCATATATGGGGTAGATGCTTCTCTTTCACATCTCTCTAGTGTCCTCTCTCTCTCTCTCTTTCTCTCTCTCTCTCTCTCTCTCAAATGAATAAAAAAAAACATATCCTCAGGTAAGGATAAAAAATATAGCCACACCCTCTCAGCATTTAGGGTCTTCTGCTAAAATGGAAGCTCGGTGGAGGCAGCGTCTCTGCTGTCTTCAGTGATGCCTCCCCGGAATCTGGCACATAGCAGCAGTGAGTAAACACTTGATGAAAAATCGAATGAATAAATAAACCCCCAGGCCTGAGCAAAGACTTCAGGCACTCCAGGCCATACCTAAAAAGTTGTCCTCGTCTGCTTGCTGCTGAGATGTCACTCCCACCAGTCCACACCCTGCCTCCTCCTGGAAACCTCAACCTCCCCACTATCTGTGTCACTGGAAAGGTTCAGTCCTTGTGTTTTAATAGCCTATTCCTAGACGTCTTGCATGAAACTTGAATTACTTCTGAAAGGGAGACCATAAAACATCAAATTAAGTATCAGTCTTGAACACTTTTAAATATACTAACATAATACACGTGCCACATTTTATCCATGGTGGATTCAAACGGAAAGACAGCAAGGATGGCTGGAGCACTTGGAGCATGCGGTCACGGTGCCACGTACTTGACACATCACACTACCTGCCACAGATTTCCTGCTCCCTGCCTTCCTGGTTCCTGTGGGAGTTGTACTTCTCAGACCTGTGTGGTGGGCGGCACCATGGGATTGGTTCTATCCAGTCAGACATACCTGACCCTGTTACCCATTTAGAGTGTTCATGAGAGACCTTTCCAATAATGAGCGGCCCTTCCAATAATCAGAGGCCCTTCCGAGCACTCTTTCCATTTGGCTCAGCCAACTGGCCACCTTGGAGGTAGTGGCTGCTTGACCAGCCCATGTCCCTGAGCCACTGTGACCAACCAAGGAGCCCGATGACCCCAATCTCTGCACAGCACTCTTTTGATGTAGCCTGCACTGTCACTACTTTATGAGAAAAGACAGTCTCTGAGTTACTAAACAAGTTTCCCAAGATTATACAACTAGGAAGTAACAGCTAGGAAAAGGACCCACATGTGTTTGATGCTAAAACTCATACCTTATACCTACTGTCTCCCCAAATTTTCATCGAATAAATAAGCAAAAATGGGGTTGCCAGCTGTTTCCTGGAAAATAGAAGCTTTGGGAAAATGGTTCTAAAATGGGGTGCTATAAAAGAGGAAGCTCTGTCAATAATATTCTGCTTGTTCTTATGGTTGCTCATTGAGGAGTTAGAATCCTTGGTCTTTGGTTCAATTCTCTTCCATTGTAGACTCATCAGTGAGTCAACAAATACACAGTGAGTCTTCTGTGCACCAGGTGCTGCCCAAGGGCTCCGATGAATCCAGCACTTCCTCCCCTTGCGTCAGGACTATGGCTTCCTGGTGGATCCCACTCTCCCATTTCTCCTGCAGGAAGTGGTCTCCACAAATGGGGATAACTAGTCAGCTGATGCCATGAGCAGTACTGAAGGTCAGATCTCAGCTTCTCTCTATACTCTAGGCCATTGGGCACAACTTTTGAGACTTCTGTGTGGTTCCATTCCTCATCTGCCCAGAGCACTACTCATTCACGTGGTGTCATAGGTGGAGAACAGGGAAAACGCATGTGAACAGATATCAGAGAGCTATGTGTTTGTAAATGTCAAGATGGGGCATTGGAACTAGAGAGACCATTTCAACTCTCACTTTTAGCCTCTAAATGAGGGAGGGTGTGAGTTATTTCCACCAGCTCTGTGATTCACGAAGAGGGAGAGGGGGTGATATTGAAAATACTGTGACCAAGCTGATGGCCTTTGAAAATCAAGTGTTGGGCTGGATATAGTCACATGTCTGTGTCTTGTTGGCTAATATGGTGAGGCACTGGGTTGCTCCTGAAGAACCTGCCTGCTGCTGTCCTCACTGCTACTCACTGTTAGGTATTTGTTTTTCTTTTGAGATTCTAAATGGACTGGTCTCATTTCTGGTTGTTAGGTTCATTCTTGCACCACTGCTGCCAGGGCCCAGAACAACATTCCCTGGATCAGACAGCTGCTTCCCTGCTTTTTCAGAAAAAGAATTTAGAAGGCATTTGGTGCTAAGTAAAAGGATGGAGCCTGGGGAGGAGGAGATCTTAATTCTCCATTTCCACTTAAAGACTTCATTGGTTAGAAGTGAAAATGAGGTATATTTTGTTTGAGAAAGTGGATATTGAAGTTGTCAATATAAATAGCCTATAATACATGAAATTGTTCTGTTGTTCAATTTTCACCAGAGGATATATTTACGGACTTCTTTTTGGAGAGAGAAACATCTATGTGAGAGAGAGAAACATGGATGTGAAAGAGAGAAGCATCAACCTGTTTAACCCCCCACTCCAGGCTGTAAATGTTACATATGACAGCTTGCCAAGATACGAACATGACAGGGAAGGATAGCAGATCGGAGTGCCTGTGATGTGTGACTGGAAAGAAAGGGTGAGTTCTGGGTCACACAGAACTGGGCTTGAGCAGCAGAGTGTCGTTGACTCCTCTCTGGCCGGGGGTCAACCCCTGAACTCCACAGAGCCTCAGTTATCTGCGAGTACAATGGGGACACCCATAGAGCTCACACACATTTTGTGTCGGCGCCCGACAGAATTCAATTCAGCCTCTTCTCGCTTCCCTGACTCTGGTCTTGTCCCCTGTAGTTAAACAGATGCTCAGCAGCCAGAATGCTTTTACTAAACCTTAAATCTTTAAAAATCCCATTTGAAACCCTGTTTAAAAATGCAGGTGACCTTGTCCTTTTGCAGACCAAGCTGTAAACTCCAGGGCAGGTCTCTGTCTTACCCACCACTGTCCCCCCATTCCAGTGGCTTGCACCTGGGGTAACTCAGTCAATGCATTTATAAGCCTTTTCGTTTGAAATATTGATAGACTTTAGAAACGTTTCAAAAATAATACAAAATCCCCAGATATTCTTTACCCAGCTTCCCCTTACGGTAACATTTTATTAAATCATAGTGCAATTATTGTTACCAGGACATTATCATGGATTCAACCCTCTTAACTGATCTACAGACATCATTTGAAGCTCACCAATTGTTCCACTGTGATGTAAGGATTCACAATTGGAAACATGTTTCTAATCTTGTCCCCATTCCTAGCCCAGAGCTGTAAAACCCTTGGAATTTCCCATAAGGAAAGCAAAAACAAAACAAAACAAAACAAAAAGTGTCCTTTGTTATGCTAATGAGGTGACCTTTGGAAAGCCCCTTGGTAAATAAAGATGGGAGTTGGTTGCCAGGAGAACCAACCTTGTGATCAGAGGGTCTGCACTTTGAGCCCCATCCTATGCCCCCTGCCCAGGAAGGGAGAAGGGTGGAAGATTCAGCTCAGTCACCAATGGCCAATGATTTCATCAACAATGGCTCCATAATGAAGAGCCCACAAAACCCCAGAGCTCTTGGATTAGAAGAGCTTCCTGTTGATGAATAGGTGGAGGTGCTGGGAGAGTGGAGCATGTGAAGCTGGAGTGGAAGCTCCCTATTATTTCCTCAGACTTTGCCCTGTGCATTCTTCCATTGGCTGTTCTAAAATGTAAGTAAATTCTGTGAGCTGCTTTGGCAAATCAATGGACTCTGAGAATGGGATCCTGGGAACCTCCAATCCATAGTCCAAGGGTTGGAGGCACAGGTGACAACCTGAACTTACAGTTGACATCTGAAGGAGGAAGGGAACAGTCTTGTAGGACCAAGCCCTTGACCGTGGGACAAGGCGCTCTCTCCAGGTAGATAGAGTTAGAACTGAGTTCATTGCTTGGTGGTGTGGACACATCAAAATTGGCCCCAGCATCAGACCCACTGATGTCCTTTTTCTTGGCCAGAATCCCACCCAAGAGCCATCTCTCCAATCTGTGAGATAGTTTCTCAGTCTTTCTTTGTCTTTCATGATTTTGCCACTTTCCGAAGAAATCTGGCCAGTGATTTTATAGAATGTTCCTCAGGTGGGGCCTTCCTCCTGGTTTCTTGAGGTTAGATGGAAGTAATGTATTTTTGTCAAGAATAGGCCAGCTTCTGTTTTACCCTTCTTAGAGCATCCTATCAGGGGTACGTGATGATCATGTGACTTACTGTGGTGATGCTAACAGTGGTCGCTTCATTAAGATGGTGTTTGCCTTGTCTCTACTGAAAAGTTACTGTTTTTCCATTTGTAATTAACAAATAGGTGAGGGGATATTTGTTAATTTGTTAATATCGGTCTTGATACTCTAAGACTGATAAATTATTTTGAATAAATTAATGAATGTTGGAATAAAGAACTGAATTTGAAGACAATTAAAAGAGCTGTAAATATAAGTTCTGCACCATTTAAAAAATGCACCATAGAGGATAAAACTGTGAAAATAAAACAATAAACGAATGAGTCAAAAGCCACCATCCAGGCACATGGTGCAGTGTGCAGACAGCATTTTATTATATCAAACATGTGAAACCTGTACGGTTCTATGAAGCAATGTCACCCCAATAAATTCAATTTTTAAAAAAATGAAGTAATAATGTTGCGAAGAGAACAAGCTTAGTTATATTTTCCCCAGCCCATCTTCATCATCCCTTCTTTATCTCATATCACATATTTATATCCAAAGAACAAATCAAGAGGTTTTCAAGGGCAAGGTGACGCATCATATTTTCACCTCATGGTAAAACAGCAATCCCTGGGACAGATGTGACTGAACTGTGTAAACAAACATGAATCCACTTGAAGAGGCCAGCAAACAAATTCTGGTCTGCAGGGAAAAGCTCAGAGAATGGAAGACACCCAAATTAAGAAGGCAGCATTCAGTCCACTTGAGCTACCAGGACAGAACCCTGGGTTGCTTCAAGAACAAACACTTCTTTTCTCGGCACTCTGGAGGTTGAAAGCCCAAGATCACAGTGCTGGCTGATTTGGTTCCTGCAAATGGCTCTCTTTTTGGCTCACAGGTGGCCGGCCACCTTCTGTCTGTGTCCCAACATGGTAGAAAGGGAAGGAGCTCTCTAGTACCTTCTTGGAAGATACTTATCCTATCAGATCAGGTCTCTGCTCTCATGACCTCAGTTGATATTAATTACTTCTATACAAACTCAATCTCCTAATATGTTTTCATTGGGGGTTGGAGCTTCAATAGGTGTCAATGCCCCAAATGCAAAGGTGCTAGGCCAAGAAGCTTCTCTGCCTGCACTAGCCTCTCTCCCACCCTCAGATGACAGAAAAGATTAAGAATCCATTAGGAAGGAGATTTGTGCAGAAAAAAGTGCTGAGTGCCAACTGAGCTGAGCTTTAAAGAACCTCCCAATGGATTTGCCATGTGTCGCATGGTATTAGGGAAGATTGCAGGACTGGTATCCGACTCACATTTGGAAGAAAGTCTGAAGGAAAGAAACTATATGGCTGGAGGTAAGAGAGGGCTGTATTGGCAGAATGAAGAGGACGCTGCAGCAAAGTGGGTTATACTAAAGACAAAACAAAAATACATGTTTCTCATGGTCCGGATGTGGATGCCAAGGGAGAGTCCAACCATGAAGCATCTTGAGAACTCTCTAAGCAAGGGGGACACCGAAGAGGGGCATGCAGGGTGGGTGACTCCAGCACAGGAGGACTAAGGTGACCCACCATTCATGCGCTGGGAGTGTCACAAGCATCCAGCCAAAGGGGAAACTGCACCTCCCCTGAAAATTGCAGCTCAAAGCTCCCAGTGGGAGGGGCTCAAAGGCACGTAGGAAAGTTCCCTTGAGTCCTGACTGGTGTGGCTCAGTTGGTTGCGTGTCCTCCTGCAAAGCGAAAGGTCGTCAGTTTGACAAGATCGATGTTTCTCCCTCCCCCTCTCTCTAAAAATAAATGAAGTATTTTTGTTTGTTTGCTAGGTTTTTTTAAAGAGAAGTGCTCATGAAATACAGAGGCAGCACTTGGCCCGTCCACTTGGGGGCACTCATGCCAGATTGCTTTTGCACTACAGGGAAGGGAAGGCTCTTCTGCCCACTGCATGTCCCCCAGAAGGAGCCAAAGACAACATGGAGAGTGGGGGTGGGGGGTGTGAGGACCAGTGAGGACGAGGAAGAGGAGAAGCAGTCTCTACAGGCTTTGCAGTCTCAACCTGGCTCTGCTAGGGGAAGGCAGAAGTAGTGCCCAAAGAGAGCTTGGAGTTTGATAAAAGACCGTATGGTATGTTTTAATATCTGAAATGACCAGAATAGCTTATGGGATCTGCCGGAAGGCAGGAGTTGAAAAAGAATTTAACACTAAGTGGAGAAAGAGCAAAGTTCCTTTCTGTTTGTACCCTCCCGAGTCTAGTCATTTAGAAACCAAACAGAACAGTTACATACAGGGGTGCTTACCATGGGCCCTGCACCTAGAGGGGCTCCACACTCGGGTTAATGGTCTGCTGTTCCCATCCTGAAATTTGTAATAATTTTCAACAAGGGGTCCCCCAGTTTCCTTCTTGCCCAAGGTCATGCAAATCATGCAGGCAGTCCTGGTTACACATACAGCAGGGACTTAGTCATGTGCTAGGTGACCCCAAGGGACAGAGTGGGATCAATCAGTGGGAGGAGAAAGAAACAGATTTTGCTCAATATTAGGAAGAGGTTTTTTTGGGGTTTTGTTTATTTGTTTGTTTGTTGTTTACTTTTAAACTCATGGCTGCCCAAATTGGAGCAGGCTGTATGAATAGGTAGGACTTCTGATCACCAGGATCCTGGCTGCAAAGGGGGTCAGCTGCTTGCCAGGAATATTGGAGACAGAATTCCAGCTTTGGACTCTTTGGCCGTCAGCATCTTTTTCAACCCTGGGATTGTCTCATGCATGAAGAAGGATTCATGGATCTTCGTCAAGATGCCTACTTTACCACCTTCCCCAGGAAATGAACTCCCGAGAGCTTAGACCAAGTAAGAATATTTCCAAGTCTAGCTTATGATCCTCTGTGGTTGGGAGTTTCACAGACTCCCTGGGTTTCTGTCCAAATTGTGTGCTGCTGTGTTCCCTGGTGAGAACATGATTGCCATCACTCACTGTATTTTTGATCATTCTATGTTGGATTCTATTATGGCTGGCACACTGTGACTTCTTGCTTCTAGGGAAAAAGTCTCTCAGAAAGTGTTAAGCCACTTTCATGAATCATTGTTTTGACAATGAAGCATTAACAGACCTGGCCCATCTTAAGTTTAATATTAAAAATGTATGCACATGGTTTGGTTATTATTATCATGGTCATTATCATTACTCTAGGGGAAGATGATTCTAGAAGAAGGAAAAAGTCAGCTGCTTTCTGAGACCTTCCGCATAGAACCTCTCAGGCCGAAAAGTTCTTTTCTTGGCTCCCCCTTGACAGAATTGGTGTCTGAACCCACAACTTGAGGGCTTGAAGCTTCACCGCAAAGACCCACCATGAGTGACAATTCTGGGGCCAGGACCCCCCAGGAGATAGGAATTCTTGATCTTGCTCAGTAAACCCTGCAGACTCACTCCTCCTACGTATTGGAAAACTTTGACCTTCTTTCATACCACATTTTGGCCTTGACCTTTCTAGCATTTAGCCTCTCTACAATGGGATCTATGTATCTGCACACCCTCGGTACAGACCTCCAATTATAGCCATCCGTTAAGCTGTCAGGAGAAATCCCCAGCTCAATCACGTCTTTATCGGACTCTGGCTTCCATTGGGGTCAAGTTAGGCGTCAAGTCTGGCCTGCCTAGAATCCCCGTCATGTGCTATTCCCCACACTCACTGGGGTCTTTGTGACGGGGCAGGCCAGACGGCCACCTGGTGGCTCCCAGCTAAGCCCCCTCTCCCACTGCATGGCGTGCTCTCTGCCTTTCCCCTTGGGGGACTTCTGTGCACAGGAGTTAAATGGGGGTGTGAAGCCTAAATTAGAGATGGAGAAAAAACAAGGAGGAATCTGGTGTCAGGGAAATACTTTCTTCAGTTCGGACTGACTTTCAGAGATTGCAGAGTCATAGAATTTTACCACTTCCAAAGTGCTTAGTGATCATCCATCTAAGCCTTTATTGTACAGATGAGGGCTAACATGACCAGGGTACTTGGGTTTTAACTTTTATTGCCGAGTCTGGTTTTCTTGAGTTTCAGGCAAATAAATATTTTTAAGTGAGCGCCACAACAATGGGAGAAACCCAGAGTTGTTCGTATGTAGGGTATTATTCTCCAGTTGCCTCACACAAGAATGGCTTACCTCTCATATGCGATCCTGCCATTTCTTAAGGACACGTGATTCTTTTCCACCCCGCCCCACCCCACCATAGGAAAGTAGAAGCAAAGAGAGAGCTTTAAAGTATTTGCTGAGCTGGTGCAAGTTCTTTATTGATTTTTCTGTGTGAGTTTATCTTCGTGCGCCTGGGTTTCTCTAGGTAGATTATACACACTGTGCCAATGAAAATAGAACCACCAAATTGTGTTGCTGGTCCTCCTAACCTATTTAAAAGATGAGAACACTCTGATCCAGAGAAGAAAAGTTACTTTCACAAGATGACTCAACTAGTATATGATTTAAACTCGATGTCCTTCCCACAATACCAAGTTACTCACTTGTTCTGACGCATTACAGATCAACATTGAAAGACACAAAAGAAATAAGACACCAGAGCTGGCAAGGCGATTCAGCCCTTGACTGATAACATCATCACTGTTATTAGTAACACCTTACTAATAGAGCTGTTTGATTTTACAAAGATAAAGACGGCTAAGAGTCCCGTGGATATCTTTAGTAAACAACAATCAAAAACAAGACTATGCCCCATACATGCATTTTTTACTTACACAGAGGAAGTTTGCCATGCACATTGCTCTGAGCTTTGCTTTTTGCACATCATAATATCACTTCAGGACCTGTCTATTTCAGCGCATGCTTTTTAAAAGGCACTTACAATTGCATACACCATAACTTATTTAACCAGTCCCCTACTGATGGACAGTTAAGCTGTTTCCAGATTTATGCTAAGAAATGTGTACTTTTTACAATCTCCTCTGGAGAGTTTTAAGTTACCAGTTTGATGTTGGGTCAATATTTTGGAATCACCAATTGTGTTATTCCCTTATTTTAGCAGATGATAAAACTGAATTCCAGAGAAGTGTGGGAGCTTTAGCCATTAGCAGCAAAACCAGAACCAGAACCCGGTGTTTTAAAGTCCTTTCCCATTATTCATCCCACTGCATTTGGACCTCTTAATGGTACAGGGCCAGTTTGCTTTGGGTATTTGTAGGAATCAATACCACCAACAACTCCATCTCTGAGGAACACTCAATATCTGGCGACCTCCAAGGGCCAACAGTCTTCATTAAAAGAACTGATTCAGCCAAAGATGCTCATTATGGTTTAAATTTTACTAGCCCAAAGATCATGGAGTTAAACTTCCAGTTCCAAACCAAAGTGCCTTGAATAAAGATGTAATTCAATAAAAACTTAATACTCTTATAAAACGGAATATTCTCAGATTCCCCAATGAACTCTAGAACATACTAGATTTCTTCTGCAGATGATATGAAATGGGTTATTTTACCCAAACTAATCCCATTATGCCTTTTAAAATACATTATTTTTTAAAAAGCTTGCATTCCTTTTTATCTTGCAAATGCACCAAAGAACAAGCCTGGTCTTTGTGGGAAAGAAAGAGCTGGTGGAAGAAGTGGTGAGTGGGATTAGGAACAAAGAGCAGGTTGGGTGGTGTGCAGTTGGCTCGTGAGTGGCCCTGGGCAGTGGCCCCTGACAATTGCCACATGGGGGTTCATCCCAGAATGAGGGCAAGGGGTCCATTGGGATAAGAACTTAATAGGGGTGAGAATCTAACCGCTACATTGATTTTTCAGGCTAGGTGCTTTTTACTTGTGGTTGTGAAGAAGCAAATAAGATGTCTTCACGGAATAGCAAAACCCAACGTTTTTCACTTTGGTTTCGACAGTGACCATAATAATAGCTACCACATATTGAACATGTGACTGTGGGCCTGCGCTCAGTGTTACACATGATCACTATTTTAGACTTTGGAACAACCTAAGAGACAGAAGGGAAATACTCAACACTTTTGGATATCAATGTCTTAATGATGTCTAACTATTACCATGTGTCCAGAGTATGGTTCATCCCAGCCTTAGTGCTGGGAGAGATCTAGAGCTGATGTCAACCCATGCTGCATCACCTCTCAGTCCCAATAGAGACACCAGGGATTTTGCTTTCTACCCCACTTTATGGTGGCCCAAACTCCCAATCTCTCTTTATGCTTGGCCTTAGCCCTGAAAAGTGGGGATTGGGTGGGGTGATTTGAAAAGAGGAGCAAACTTCTGGATGATCAATGGGAAGCAAGAAGGTCATCTAACACTGCTTCTTAGGACAGGAGACGGGAGTCCTGTGTTCTTATCTGAGGACAGTGGAAACCTGGCTCAGCCTGGGTGGCTCCCCAGGGCCAGAGAAGGATGGAGCTGGAGCGCTGGCTAGTTTCCTGGTGCCAACCTTAGTCTTTCCTGGTCTGGCCTCTCACACAGAGTCACACCAGCCCCTCCCCCTGGGCAATACCCCCTTTTCTTCTCTTCTTTTAGGGGAGCTTATCTGAGCAGCCTTATCGAACTTCTGAGGTGTTGGGTGGTTTATATTTTGTGTTTGTCTATGTTTTTTTTTTTTTTTGTCCTTTTTCATGCTCTTTCCCATCAGCTGCTGAGTCTCCAACTTTAGTCACTCCTTTCCTTCAAGTGAGTTTGACACTTATTCTTCTCACCTCTAAGACTAAAAAGGCAACTTTAGAAGACCGGGAATTCCAACACACTGTGTTAACTCTCAGATTTAAAGAAATAAAAGAATCCTAAGAATAAATACTATATCGTTGCTGTGTGCAAATACTTTCTTACTGTGCATATATGACATTCACCTTATTACATCTCTGGACTCAGAAACAATAATTTCTATTTCAATAAAATAACTTAGGATGCATTCAAAAGGTGTGAAAATGATCTTTTCTTCATGTTTTCTAATTCATTTGGAGTTCTCTGTTTCCATCTGTGGACTTTTTTTTTCCTTTTCGCTGAAAATTCCATCTCTGTTCTTTTTCTTTGGGTAAAGTGTTCAGGTAAAAAGATTTTACTTTTCTCTCTTAGTATTTGTTCATCTCTGCCTCAATGTATTTTGGAAACCTATGAGGAAAATATAGTACTCTGTTACTGCTCAGGTTCATTCATCTAGTTTCTTCTGATCAACGCTGTGACTTCCTAGTAATTCAAGCTCAAGAAAAGTATAAGCACATTTCTAAAATTTCTTGCTTCTAGATCAGGGGTAGCAAACTTTTTCTGCAAAAATCCAGAAAGTACATGTTTTAGGTTTTAGGCTTTTGTTGGCCAAGTGATCTCTGTCATAATTCCTCAACTCTGTCCTTCTAGCATGAAAAGTAAGTAAATGGACATGGCTGTGTTCCAATAAAATTTTATTTATAAAAACTGGTGGTGGGCCAATGTTTACCCACCCCTGTTCTAGATGCTGCTTCTGAGGAGGATGGCAGGGGAGGGGGGTGGTGACTATTGATAATCAGCTACAACTAACATCGGTTACTTTCTCTGTGTGAAATGCTGTACTAACTAAGTAGTTCATGTGTATTATTTTGTCCCCATAATTCTATAGGTCACATACAGTTATTACAACCATTTTGTAATTAAAGAAACTGAACTTTTAAAAGGCTAAATAATTTTTCCACAGACATCTAGTAAATGGTGGAGCCAGAAAGCTCTTACTGTCTATCACTAAGCTGTGCTGTGCAACACTTTCCAGCCAACTTCTCTTAGAAACCATTTCTAAACATATTGGGAAGGTTTAATAAAGTCGCCGGACTCAACTTCAGTAGTGAGGTGGAACATCATTTAATTAGCCTAATCTAAGTAGAATGTGAGCTATTGAGATATTGGTTTGAACATTTATTATATCACTACTATGAGCCCTGAGTTGCAATAGTGATTTGAGGAGGAAATGAATAAACTATAGTCACCTCACCCCAGACACTCTTAGTCTTTGGGGGTGAGGAAGGGGGGCATCTTTCCTCCCCTCTTAGACTCCATATTGGTTTGAGAAAGCAACTTTGAGACCTACAGCTGATATTGCCTAAGGACAGCAACCCAAATTTATTTGCAGTCGTCTACAGCCGTAAATGTGTTTGCCTTTCCCACTTCCTGTGATTAATGTTTTTGCCTAGATTATTTTTGTTCTTTTTATTTTACTGATGCAAGCAGTTTTTAGGGAAATTTGAGTGATCTTACAAACAAAGCTCCATATCCTGACAACCCTTTCCAGAACATCTTAACCAAGATGTTGGCCACTAATTATCCAACACAAGGACGCATCACCCACTGTCTAACCCAGGGTCTCCAGTTGTGTTAAGAACCTCTCTCCTCTCCTCTCCACTACTTTCCTTTCACATAGCAGCACTGGTACAACTACAGGGCTCTTTCATTATTCCTGTGAGATGCACTGCTGAACAGTATGGAATCACATACACACAGTGACATTTTCTACTCTCATAAAGCTAGTTTATACCTCTTTAGGGCTAGGAAAATTTCTCTCTGCTATCATTCATCACATTTCTTTTCTCCGTCACCTCCTCACCTTACTCCACATGAAATGCCTTTGTAATTTCCTTCCCTTCCAGATACATCTGTTTAATTGTTATTATGCCTCATCTGCACTAAAGCCAAATGGAAACCAGCCTATGGTGGTGTTGCTTGTCCTTGAAGGTCAAACCTCACACAGCTGTTCCTCATGAGCTATCTCCACCTTCCAGCAGCTGCTCAGGGTTTACGTTACCCAGCAATGTTCTCTTGTGGTGGAGCTCAGAGAGCTTGCTGTTCAGCCAAAAGAAATCCTAAGGGAAAAGAGTCACAATAAATGGCTGCATATTTCATGCAGGGTTCCTGAGCATCTCTGTTGTGTTGCATTTCCCATAGAGAAGCTAATGCAAGACAGGATGGAGTCACCAAACAGTCCCATACTGTTGGGTCTGATCCCCTAATCCCCTGCTTCAACACACAGAAAGTCACTCTGAGAAGCCCCAGAACGTCCTAAGGACTTTCCTCTGGGATCAAGATAGATATCTCTGACGACCAGCCATTGGGAAAACAGGGTGCAACTTACAGAACAGTAGTGGCTTGGAAATGACATTACTTCTGCATTGTCAGAGTACCAAGATTTTCTTTTCATTTTTTTTCCTGTTTGGTTGCTTAGTTCCTCCCACTTTATTTATTTATTATTTTAATTTATTTTGAGAGAGAGGGGAAGAGAGGGAGAGAAATATCGCTATAAGCAATATCTTGCATGCCCCCAGCTGGGGACTTGCCTCACAACCCAGGCATGTGCCCTGACTAGGACTCATACCTGTGACCTTTTAGTTCACAGGCCAGTGCTTAATCCACTGAGCCGCACCAGCCAGGGCCCGAGACTCTTTTTTTTTTTTTAAGATTTTATTTATAATTTTCAGAGAGGGGGGAAGGAAGAGGGGAAGAGAGGGAGAGAAACATCAATGTATGGTTGCCTTTCACCTGCCTGGAGACCTGGCTTGCAACCTGGTTATGTGCTCTGGCTGGGAATCAAACCAGTGACCGTTGGGTTCTCGGGCTGGCACCTAATCCACTGTGCTACCAGTCAGGGCCCCTGAGACTCTTTAAATAGCTGAAATGTGACAAAGAGAAAGGAGAGAGGAAGAAGAGAAGAAATAATATTCTACATCCAGACCGTTGAGTTTTGTTTGCTAGGAGAATGACACACATACAGACTGGTGAGGCCATAGCATGACTGCCAGCCACTCTATCAACACTTTTGACCTTGCCCAACCCCCATCAGCACCCCTAGTTGTCAGAGAGCACCCTTTTAACCAAGTGCATACATACACTCTTGTCCAACGTCAGAGTCCACCACTGCCCTACCTGCTGTGTAATACCCCAGAGACAAATAAGAGCCCCCTGAAGCCAGGATGTGTTGATCTGAAGGGTCAGGAGAGGAATGAGTGTCCCCAGCAGCAACTCCTTACAATGAACAAATCCTCCAGCCTCCGGGCTCTCCTGGGAGTGAATGACTGTATATTTTTCAGGAAGTCCAGCAGAAATGAGCCCTCAATGTCCACAGCAGCAGCAGCATTGATGCAACAGTCTTATGCTGGCCTTTTCTTTCTCTCTCTCTCCCATTTCCCATTCCTGCAACCTCCAAAATAAACTACATGGATAAGTGCCCTGTCTCAGGTCAGGCTTTGCTTTCACAAAAACTGAGCCTTTTCACAGCTGCCTGTCTAGAGTGAGATATGCTTCAGACCAGCCATGCCACAATGGCTACCTGGTCCAGTTATGCTGGGGTAGAGTTGTTTAAGGTTTGGCGGGAGCAGTTGGGATGGGAAGAGCTGATCTTTCCAAGGCCTCTGTTTACACATGTTCATTTTTCATAGCTTGTTCTTCCTGAGCAGCCTAGATACTGCTCATGGGAGAAAGTCATCTATTAGGGCATATGCCTTCCTTCCGGCCTGTCAAGGATGTCCAGCCGCCAGGAGTTGCTTACAGGAGTCACAGAAATGATCATGGAGAGCTTGCCATCAACAGAATGACAGGCTAGGGAGCTCCAAGCCCTTATTTCCCCCTGGAGACATAAAAAAACAACCAAAAATTGAGTAAAGCAACCTTGTATGAGCTATGGAAAAATAGTTAAAGGTCTACAGCAACCAAGCAAACATCCAGTCAAGAAAAAGCCACATTTGAAGCAATAGAAGTTATGAGGTATTTTTGCCTGCCTTTTTCCCACCCTTTCCCTGCTGTGGCTGGGTCTTGGTCTACAGGAGGCAGCAGCTTCCGGTCCTCATCCCTGAATGGAAGGGACTTTATTTGTCATGTTCTAATCTATCCGGGTGTTAGATTGGACAAATGTTCAAGGTCTGTTCCATTCTTACTAGATGCTATTCTGGCCAAATGTTGAAATGTAGCACAGTATTTTGCAGACCAACTCTAAATAGGACTAGCTTGATGGGACCTCAACTGGATAAAAGGAGCCAACGTCAAAGAATAAATCAGCCATGATTGGTGCAGCTCAGTTGGTTGGAGTGTCAGCCCATAAATGAAAAGGTTGCTGGTTCGATTCCCAGTCAGGGCACGTGCCTGGCTTGTGGGTTCAGTCCCCAGTTCAGGTTTGTACAGAAAGCAACTGATCAATATTTCTCTCCCTTCCTTTACCCCTTGCCCCTCAGGTGAGGATTTTAAAAAATCCACATGGAACTGACTGAGGAGTGTATGTAAGCAATGGCTACACCTCCTTTCGAGGAAGCAGAGTTTGGATAGCCTGCTGCAAGTAAATAAAACTACTTTGCAACAACCACTTCTCGTTCTCCAGGGAGCGCCCCAAGTGGAAAACCCCTTGAGTTTGGTAGTATGGGGGCTCCCTGACTAGTCCGTTTTGCTCCGGGCAGAGAGGAGTAATGAGCACTGCTCAGGACAGCTTGAGGGAAACTACCACCCTGCAGGTGTCTGAGACAAGGATTACAGGGAAAGACAGACAAGACCCCAAGGACAAACTGAGGTGAGACTCTTTGTACAGTCAGGACACGTATAAGCAGCTGTGTACATGGGATAATTGAAGAGCCACATAACAGAGGCCCAGGTAAGACACATGCTCAGGAAAGACTGAGAGTCAGACCTTAAGATTTGTACTCAGGCTGATTCAAAGGCTCCAAACAACCTGGCTCATTATCTAAAGACTGTGCCAGTTAGAGCCTGTCCGCAAGGACTGGAAGAGGTAGTCTTTGTTGTTGTTGTTGTTGTTGTTGTTGTTGTTGTTTGCTTTCTTTCTTTTTTTTTCAATTGCTCCATCTTCACCAAGAACAACAAAAATTAGAAGTACACAAAGCAAAACACATAGCCCATCCAAAGGGGGAAAGAATAAAATGGCAGAAACCATCCTGGAAGAAACACAAGCTTTGGACGCAAGACAAAGACTTTTAAATGATCCTGTTTTCTTTTAAACTAGGTTGACTACTGAGAAAACTGCCAGTTCTCAGAGTGACCAAATTAACTTCTAGAGAGAGACAGGTAAATAAGGTGCGCATGTGTGTCTATGAAGAGTTTCTCTGATGTATAAAATATAGAAAACAGGGTTGCTTTTAGACACTGCCCAATAAAGAAATTTATTTATTTATTTATTTATTTATTTATTTATTTATTTATTTTGTATAAGCACAGCAGCCAGGTATTGCACTGGTCACCCACTGTGGAGAACCCAGCAGCCAGGGTTTATGCTGTCAGACCCCTGGGAGCAGTTGCTCATTCTCTTTGGCCTTGAAAGAAAGTTTGGCATGGTCACCTGACACATGATTCCCTCCAAAACAGGCAGGCTGGCTTCAGGTTATTCCTTAAAGGAAATAAATGGCTGGGAGAGAAGTGTCAGATGTCATTCTCCATCCTTACTTGGAATAATTAAAGAAAGTTTCTATTGGGGAAAAGCCTGATTTAAAGTATAATTTCTAGAGAGCTATATGTAATGGATTAATCGTGTAAAGAATGTGGATAGATAGATGCCCTGCAAGATTTGTGATGAATATAAATTGTATTGAGATATTTTTATAATTATAAAAATAAACTATGTACTATATAGAAAGTATTGAAAATACAAAAGGGTACCAAAAACAAACAAACAAAGACACAAACAAACAAAAAAGCATATGATTCCAGTGCTCAAAATAATGGCTTTTAATACAACTTGTATTTCTTATCTGATTTTTAGGACCAATTGTGTTTTGAAATTAAGAATTTTTCAGACTTTAGTAAGGTTTTCCAAAGTGTGAACCAAAGACTTGATTTGACTTGGTATTGAGATATAATTGACATATAGTAGTTTTAGGTGAATAGCATAATGATTTGATATATGTACACATTGTAAAATGGTCACCATGATAGCTGTAGTAGTTAACATCCATCTCCACAGATAGATACATAATTTTTCTTCTGATGAGAGCTTTTAAGATCTACTCTGTTAGCAACTTTTAAATATACAACATACAATTATTAAATATAGTGATCATGCTGTACATTAAATCCCCAGGACTTATTTATTTTATGTCTGAAAGTTTGTACCACCTTCATCCATTTCACCTAGACCTCAACCTCTGTCTCTGGCAACCAATCTATTCTTCATTTCTGGAAGAAAGCAATTGTCTTAGACATTTCCAAACAACTAAAGGAAAACATGAACAAGAAAATAAGAGAAATTTTAAAACAATGTATGAACAAAATGAGAGGGTCAACATAAACATAGGAATTGTATAAAGAGTCCAAACAAAAATTTTAGATTAAAGGATACAGTAATTGAATTGAAAACTTAACTAGAGAAGTTCAAAAATAGAGTTGAACAAGAAGAATAAAAAATCAATTAACCTTAAGACAGGACATTTGTAATTATTGAGTCTGAGGAACAGAACCATAAAGAATAAAGACAAGTGAACAGAGACTAAGAGACTTATGTAATACCATAAAGTGGGTCAATACATGTATTATAGAAGAACAGAGAATGGGTCAGAGAGCTTATTTGAAGAAGTAATAGCTGAAAATTTCTCAAACTTAAGGAAAGACATGAATCTACAACTTCAAGAAACTCAATGAACTCCAAGTAGGATAAAATCAAAAAGACCCAAACTGAGGTTCATTATAAACAGTTGAGAGACAAGGACAAAGAAAGAATCTTGAAAGCAGCAAGAAAAAAGTAATTCATCATGCAAGGGATCAAGGCATTGTGATAGTATATTTAAAGTGCTAAAAGAAAAAAATATTGCCAAGCGAGAATATTATGTCCAGTAACACTGTCCTTCAAAATGAAGGAGAAATTTACACATTCCCAGATAAGCGAAAACTGAGGGAATGTGTTACCACCGGTTGTACCCTATGAAAAATGCTAAAGGGAGCTAGCTCTTCAAGTTGAAATGCAAGGATGCTATAAAGTAACTCAAAGACCTATGAAGATACAATCTCTGGTAAAGGTAAAAATGTAGAGAAATGTAAAAGCCAATACTACTCTAACTTTATTTTCTAACCCCAGTTTTTATTTTTGACAGAACTTAAAAGACAATGTGTAAATATAATTATAGATCTATGTGAATAGTTACACAATGCATAAAGATGTAATTTCTGACCTCAATAACATAAATTTGGCAAGGTAGAGCTGTAAAAGAGTATAACAGTTTTTGTATGCAATTAAAATCAGTTATCAAAAATCAATCAATCAATAAATAAATAAAATCTGTTATCTCAGGTGAAAGGCAACCATACGCTGATGTTTCTCTCCCTCTCTGCCTCTTTCCCTTACCCTCTCTCTAAAAATAATAAATAAAACTTAAAAAAAAAAATCTCTTACCCATTCAAAATAGATTGTTATAAATTTAGAATGGTTACAAGTCATACTCATAATAATCACAAGGAAAAGAATATATGCAAAAGAAAAAGGGAAGGGAAACAAAATATACCACTAGAAATAATCAACCAAAGACGAAGACAGTAAGGAAGAAATGAGGAATAGAAAAGCTATGCAGAAAACAAATAACAAAATGGCCTCAGCAAGTCCTTTCCTATTCCTACTTTAATGTAAACAGTTTAAATTCTCCAATCAAAAGTCACAGAGCAGAAGAATGCATATAAAAAAGCATAATCCAACTCTGTGATCCCTATAAGAAACTTACTTTAGATCTGAGAACACACAAAGGTTTAAAGTGAAAGAAAAGAAAAATAGTAACCAAAAGAGAGTGAGATAGCTATACTAAAGCTACACAAAATACACTTTAAGTCAAAATATAAGAGACAATGAAGGACATTATATATTAATAAAAGCATCAGCTGATAGTAAGAAGATATAACATATACGTATATGTGTGTTTATATACATGTATGTGTATATATAATCAGAGCTCCAAGTTATATGAAGCAAACATTGACAGAATTATAGGGAATAGAAAGCTTTACAATAATAATAGAAGACTTCAATGTTAACCTTTCAATAATTGGTAAGACAACCAGCCAGAAGATGAATAAGGAAACAAAGAATCAGGAACAACTCTAGAAACCAATTAGATCGAAGAGACATATACAGAACACTCCACTCAACAACAGCACAACACATTTTTCTCAACATTCTCCAGGATAGACCATATGTTAGGCCACAAAAAGAGTCTTAATACATTTTAAAAGATTGAACTCATACAAAGTGTTTTTGCCAACTACAATGGAATGAAAGTAGAAATCAATAGCAGAAAATCCACAAATATGTAGAAATTAAACAGCATACTCTTAAACAACCAATAGGTCAAAGGATGAATCACAAGGGAAATTGGAAAATTCCTTGAGACAAATGAAAATGAGAAGACAACATACCAAAACTTATGGGATGCAGTGAAAGCAGTGGTAGGAGGGAAATGGATAGTTGCAATGCTTACATTTAAAAAGATCTCACATCAACAACCTAAGTACACACAAAAAGAAGATTAATGGCTGACAGTTTATGTTCCAATACCCCAAAGAAACCTTGATGATATGACCCACCCTGGCTTCAGCAGCTCATATCTGCCGTTGCAAACTTGCTCCAGCCCACACTTCCCAGCATTTTGCAGGATACTTCTACATGAGTGTCTTGTTCCACATGCCTGAAATTGAACTCTTCACCTTCTCCACAATCCTAGCTTTCCTTCTTGAGGGTCAAATCCCAAATCAGGAAGTCTGCTCTGATTTCCTTCTCTCCCCTGCCATCATCCCCCACCTCACATCAAACAGGGAACAGTGCCTCTAGGACATCACTCAGTCTCTTCTTTGTATTTTGAAATCTCTGTTCCCATTCTGGCCCTTAGACCTTTTCATATGGATACTGAACTATCAATAGCTTCTAACAAGTCACCTGCTTCCTGCTTCTTTCCTTTGAGAGAATTAAATGTTAAAAAAATGAGTTCCAAGATCTGTATCCCAGTTCTATCAGTTGTTGGAGGTTTGAACTTGGACTGGTCACCTGTCTCATCTGTGCCTCAATATAGTCATCTGTAAAATGGGCTATCATTGTCCCTATACTGTATTGAAATGGGTTGAAATGAGGACGAGGTTAATCAATTCATGTAAATGAAAGTATTTGCTTGAATATAGTAGGTAGTCAATAAAGCTATCTTTCTAGTCCGTAGTGCTGATGAAGTCATTGCATTATCAACAACAGTGGTTTCCCAATTGCTTTCAGAATAAAATCCTGCTTCTTTAAGCTCATGCCTACCTTTCTAGCCTTATTTCTCACCATGTTCCCAAGAGATACTATTGATCTGACCATGCTGGTCTGTTTGATGTTCTTAAAATATGTTAAGAAGAACAAAGGAAATAGAGAAGCTAAAGAACTTATATGCATGACCATGGACATGGTGAACTAAATGGGGCATTGCTGGAGGAAATGGGGTACTGGGTGGAGGGGGCAAAGCAGGAAATATTGGGATAACTGTAATAGCAAAATAAAACATATTAATAAAAAAAATATGTTCTGCACATGCCCACCTGACAAGACATGCTCAGGGCTGGGTCTGTAGTCTTTCTCCATTACTATCTGCCAGGCTTCAGCTCTATTTCAAAGTTCAGGTCAAACGAACCATCCATTCCCAGATTATACTGGTCATGGTTAATTTTTCCCTCCTCTGTACCTATACTTTGTTCCTTTGTTACAGAAATGACCACTGTTTTCTCTGCCGTGCAGTTAGTTGTCCATCCTTAATCCAGTGTCTGAAACCAGTTCTTAAAGGCAGGGCTCTCTTTTCTAATTCGTTTATATGCTCCAAGACCTACAGTGTCTAACATAGTCACACCTGACTTTGCACATCCAGCGAGTCTTCCACCCAATATTCAATGGCGTGGTAATGAATCGATATGGACTTACTTTTTATTTCCCCAAGCCTGTGTTCATCAGATGTGGACTGAGAGAGCGGAAAGAGGGTTGAAGAGTAGCCTTGTAGGACTTTGGTATGTGTTGCTCCATCTGACCCTGTGTGCTGGGGAACTCCTTTGCCTCAGAAGATTGAGCATGACCAAGGGAGCTGATGTAGTTAGTGAAATGTGTTGCTGCTCATGGACTTTGAAAGTTGCCCTCTGCCTTGTGTTACCTTAATAGTACTCAGAGCAAAAAGAGAAAGCTTACCGATCGCTTTCAGCCCAGATTTACTTTCTTACAAAGCCAATAAAATTAACTGGATTCATCTTGACTGCAAATAATAATAATAATAATAATAATAATAATACAATAAATAAAGGAACAACATTGTGTTCTTTTTTATTCTGTCTTCATCTCCTCAATTTCAAACCATCATTGAGCACCTTTGTGGGTCGGATTCTGCCTGGGACTTTGGAAATGCCAAAATGAGTATCAGTTTACTATCCTGAAGGAGATGTCAGTTTCATAAAGAGGAAGTCCGGCTATACCAAGAAACTGTTAGCAAGCAATGAGTCTGGCCACAGAGATGTGCATAACGTGCTGCAGGGACACCAGAGGGGAGACAGACGGACTGGCTATTCTTGAGGGATCAAGGCCAATGCATAGGGAAGGGTTTAGAACCGGTAATGCTTAAATGGACTCTGGAAGGATTAAATGGAGTTCAGTAGACCAGAGAGGATGGCCTAAGAAGGAGAGGATGTAAAAGTGCATGGGCTTCGCACTGTTCAAAGGAATTTGAGCTAATTCCGTGTGACTCAATCTTTCCATAACAGCTTCAAATACATTGTTCCTGCAACAGCTCTGTGGAGGCAGGGAGGGTGATCATGCCCATTCTACAGATGAAGGGTTTGAGGAGAAAAAGGTTGATTTGCCCAAGGTTGCATTGCTACTCAGAAACGACACTCACTGAGTCTCCAACCTAGGAGAATGGGAATGGATAGACTTCCAATCCCATGCTCAGCAAAAAAAAAAAAAAAGAAAAGAAAAGAAAAAAAGAAAGAAATCTTTTGACATGTAAACTGAACAGCTCCGCTGAAACATTGCATTTCCTCTTGGGAACCCAAACTAAGCTCAGACCTGAAGTTACATTTCTACCACCACTGCTCGCTGTCCTCATGCCCCGACGAGACATGGTATCTTGTTTCTAAGGGGAAAAGAAATGCTTATAAACAAGACTGCAAAGGCATCGTAAGACAACAACTCACTCATAAAAAGGGGAACATTCTGATGAGTTAAGTGTAAATGAATCAGAAACATATGGATTCAGTTTACTTTAACAGGCCCAGTGGAGTTCTGAGCGGAGGGCAAACCCTTGCAGGATTATATTCCAGGCTAGATCCAAACCCAGGGTCATTAGTGCTGGCCAGGCCCAGAGCTAGGTTGGGATGGGTCTCCAAGGAAACCAGCAGCATGAGAACCTCAGGCGAGTGTAAGGGTCACTTTATCCCAAATCCTCAAGCCTCGATTTGGAAAATTTCAAAGGAGCATTCCTCCTAGAAACACTTCCTGAACATCTCATTCTGGCCAAGGACTGGGACACCAAGTCCAGCCAACAATGGCTCCTTAGAAACCCCACCTCGACAACCCCAAAAGGGTATAGAGGTTGAACTGAAACCTTTCATGTTCCCCAAAGGTTCTTCCCATTTTGGATCGAACCCTTGGACTCGGAACAATGTCCAGGCGATGGCCTTGGAAGAGAAAACAATGATCATGGTTCTTCTTGGCAGCATCGGATAGGAAATGAGTATGCGCAGAAATATTGAACACGGTCAACTAAACAGGAAACAACAGAAGAAAAAGAGAAAGATCCAGACTCATCAGTCTGGTTGGGTTACATCAGCCATGAAAATAAACACAGGCCAACGGGCCTAGAGCCCAAAGAGATCAGGCTGGTTTAATGGAAAACAGGCCATGAGCAGGTGTGTTTTGCTGGGCGTAATCATCTTCGGGGCTGGCCTGCATTCTGGGCCTTTTCTGGTGTCCCGCCTGGGATGGAAGGTCAACCACCAGGGAACTGGGGCTGAATTGGGAATTGGGGTGTTTGCTGGGCTTCCATTTCCTCACCCACCCAAAAGTGCTCTTCCAGAGGGGACACAGAAAGGCAGCCTGCTCTGTGTTGCTGATTTTTCTTTCCCACAGTGATGTTGCTATGGAAACGGGTCTCTCTCACCCACCACTGATTGAATCAAAGTTTGGAGAGGAGGGGGGAGGACTGAGAAAACTGAGCAAGTGGAACAGCATTCTCCCCAAATTGAAATCATCTGTTCTCACAGCCCAGCCTCCCTGAGTCCCCAGGCCACACCCAGGCAGCTGTGAAGGGTGGGTGGGGCGACCCTCCCTCCCTGGTGGGTGGAAGGGAGGCGGTAAGGTGATATGCTGAGAAGAAATTCACTCTGGGCTGTTTTTGTTTAGCTCTCCTGGAACCCTGTCGTCAGCTTTCACACTCCATGGGCCTCACTGGAACCCCAGTCCCAGCCTCTGAGTCGAGTACCCCCTCCCCAGGCCATGGAGAGAACATGGGAAGGGCTGGGTGGGACTGTTAGGGACCCCTGGAGAGCTGGTCTCATGGGCATTTTCTGGGGCTCTGGAAGTCCCCATTGTCACTCCCACCCCAAGATAGGATTTGTCAATGTCTGAAATCAGTCGTCTTACAGATTTCCATTTATTCATTTTTGGGGGGAGCTTAAAACATTGATACTTGAAGCAAATAACTGAGGTGAGACCAAATATGAGCATCTTAGTAGGAATAAAGGATCAAGGAGAGGAAAGTGGGGGAAGGGCAGGCAGGGATAACAGGAGGGAGGCTGAGAACCTTGGGGGTGGTTCACCGCATTCACTTCCCAGGTGCTCCCACCGCTGGACTCTTCTGGAACGGAAACAGAAAGGCCCTGGAGCCTATGGGTCCCCGCTGCCCCTCCACACGATGCCGGCAGAAATGGGCCTCATCCGTCCCAGTCAAGGCAGATTTGCTGAAGCAACTGTGTGCCGGGCACGGCTCTAGACACAGAGGCACATCATGGGGGCCAAGCAGGGCTGTGGGAAGGCAAACACTGTTCTGATGGATCCAGAAGTGGTACGGAGCATGGGAACCAGAAGAGATCAAAGATGTCCCCATCATGGCCTCCTCGGCCCCGGGTCCTTCTTCAGCTGGCCCTGACGTGGGAGGGGGGTGCCAGAGCTGTCTGAGGGACCTCTTCAGACGCAGGGCTGAGGTCCCTGGACTGCAGAGCCTGTGGGGCTCCCCTGGGGGTGGGGGTGGCCTGGCCACTCACAGCCTTCCTTAGTCATGCCTCAGTTTCCAAGAGTCTGCAGCACAGAGCAGGGAGAGCATCGCGCTGCCTGGCAGTGTTACTCCTTACGTAGAAGGCTAGGGCTTCGGCTGCGTCTGGCCCAGCCTCGCAGCGGGGAGATGCTTCCGGAATCCATTTACCCTTTCCCCCCACACCCCAGAGTCTCCAAATCCACAAGATTGAGTGGGTGCCTTTGCAGCTAGTGCGTTGCTGGCTGATGTTCTCCAGAGGCCTATGGATGGATGGAAATCGGAGGAGGAAAGGGATAAAGGAGAACAATGGGCTGAGGGTGCAAAGTGGGGGACAGGAATTGGTGATGGGCTTCTTGCCCATTTTCATTGTTTTCCCCCTCCAGATGATTCCTCGCAGCTGCGCCAGTGCTGGTCTTGGTTGTGTTCCATGGGCGGCTCAGGGCCGAGGGAGCTGAGGGCCTGGCAGGGGAGCTGGAAGGCCAGGGTGTGCGCACGTGAGCTCAGTGCTGGCAGGAGCAGGTGGGCTGGCGGGGCGCTTGGAGGAAGAAAGGGCTGCGGGGAGCTCATCCAGGCTGAGGATGGGCTCCTCATCCAGTGCCTTCTCCCCTCCACATGATGCCCCGGATGGTCACCACGGGCCCTTTCCTGGACACCCGACATGTGATATAGGCTATGATTTCCTCCTGTCACTTTGGTCAGCTTTCTCAGGTGGCCAGAGCACTGGGCTGGCCAGGGCAAGGGCAAACCCCAAATACCCAAGGAGAACTTGCTCTCTGAGCTGAACTCTGGTGCGTGGCCCTCGGTGGCTGCCCTGAGTCTGACAGACCATCTTGCCCACTCCGGCCCCTGGCCACAGAGGAGCGACAGGGCGTGTAACCCAGGCCTTCTGGGCATCGGTGGCCCACCTACAAAGAGCTGCATATTTCTGCCCCAGGAGAAGGTCTGGAAACAAGTGTTGGTCCTTGCTAACTGCCTCAGGGTGGAAGAGTTCTCAACTCCGGTGCTAGTTCCTTCTGGGCTGCCCGGGTTACCTGATTTACGTAATTTTAAAACTCCTCCCAACACCACTCGTTGAAGAGGCTATTGGCACGCCACTTTATCAAACGGAGCTCTATGCAGCAGAAAGAAAGAGCGAACTCCCACCATTTGTGATAGCATGGGTGGAACTGGAGAGTGTCATGCTTAGTGAGCTAAGCCAGAGAGCAAAAATGAAACACTACATGTCCTCACTTAATACAGGAGACTAATGAACAAACAAACAAACACACAAAATAGACATGAATACAGGGGCCACACTTTCAGTGTGTAGAGGGGAGGGGTGGGGGAGGGCAAGAAGAAGGCAAAGAAGGGGGACAGTGTAGTCAAGGAACTAGCATGGATGATGACCCATGGACACAAACAACACGTGGGATTGACTTTTGGGGGGTGGATAAGGAGGGTGGGGAAGGAGAGGACATGGGGGGAAAATGAGATGAATGTAATATAACAACAATTTATATATATATATATATATATATATACTCCTCAAGGTGTGAACTTATTGACAAATACCAAGGTGAAGTTAAGGTATTTGTCAACTATTTCTTAGCTTCCTAAGCTAAGCAGCCCCAAACTAAGACCCTAGCTCACCTACAGAAGAATTCTACCTGCATGTTCAGTCATTCATTTAACTAAGCCCTGTTGCGACCCTAATGTGCGGCTGTTCTAATTAGTCATTATCTCATTTGGTTCTCAAAATAAGCAGCTGCCGTGATGATCTCCACTTAGCCGATGAACACACTCTGAGGGACAGAGAGGGGCTGCATGGGTGTCCCGGTCACCATGATCAATGGCAGAGAGGGAATTCGAACCCAGGCAGCCTGACTGCAGGCTGCCCCCTCTTAGACCACTGAGCTAGTCTGTCTACTGTGGGCAAAGCACTGTGCAGGGTTACATGAGGGGACGCAAGTGAAAACACGTTGTAGTCACTGCCCTCCCAGAATTCACCATCACTGAGGCGTAAGCAGCCTTTCCAGACTGGCTGGGCAAATGTCCTGCCTGAGCTCAACGCTGCAATCTCTGTGTACGTACGTCTGTGAGTCCACAAACGTCAGCGCTGCAGCTAGACCAGCATCAGACCCCTCTCTTTTCTCTGCACGTCAAACCCCCACGGGTACAGAAACCCTAGCTAAGCCTCCCGCTATTCTTCCAGACGGGCCATCCGCAGCTCCTTCCTTCCCCAACCACTGCTCTGAAGGAACAAAGAATGAAGCAGTCCCTTGCCAAGCTGCATGACAAAGATGTTGTGTGGAGGCCAGGGGACACAGCTGAGTCGGGGCTGTGGGCCCGGCTCCGGCCCCAGCCAAATGTGAACCAGGTCAAGCAGCGGAGCAGCTAACAGGACCTGCTGCCCTGAGCCCCCTGCCCAGACCAACCAGCAAAGCCACCCTTGGCTGCCCTCTGGCTAACAGGTCACTTGGTGTTTTAGAGACTTCCTGACAACCACACTTACCTGTGGGTGTGGGAATGCTTGGCCATTTGGTCCCGATCCCAGCCCATCTAGGATGATCTGTTATTAGTTAGCAAAAGTCAAAGAGATGATTTCATCAAGGGCTTGAACATGAATTAGGCTCCAATCAAGGCTGAATCAAACAGGGCTGGAAGGAGCCTAATGCCAACGTGAAAGAGGTGCAGAGGAGGCCCTTGGGCGCAGGATTCCTCCTGGAGTATCAGACCCACTAAGAAGCCAACACAGGATGTGGACCAAGCACTGAATCTCTTTCCTGGAGGTGGGGGGAGCATTAAAAACAGCTGCATTTTGGAGTTGGGAGCTGGAGAAGATGTTTTGCCAGCCTCCCTATGTACTTCTGGCTCTAGAACCACTGAGAATCATTCCAAAGTCCCTGGTCTCTCCTCTTCCACGGAGTGGCCCTTGTCACAGAGATGCCAGGGTCTGGGGTGGGAACAGGGGCTCTTATGAGTAACTTGTAACAGCATCTCGGCTCTGGAGGGAGGAAATGCCACTTGGAAAAAATGCAGTGGTTTTAGCAGCTTGGGACCTAATGTGCATGAGAAAGAAGCATGATAAATCAAAGATGACAGTAAGACACCCCTTTCCTTCCTGCAGTCTGGCTAGGCTTCAGAAACCTCCCAGGGGGGTTCCAGCATCTTCCAGGAGGGAAGCCAGCCTGCACTAAGGCCACGCTGTGCTGCCTGGAACCCCCCACGGCCCAGAACCTGCAGGGTCGGGTCCAGGGTAAAGGGCGCTGACACCCTCTCCGGAAGAGGCCTAGATTCTGGGGAGCTGCTTAGTTCTGGCAAGTTCCAGGGGGTGGTGGCTGTGCGTAGGTCTGGCCCAGTGCACAGGCCTGGAGACAAACAGCTCACCAGAAGGCTGTCCAGGAGAGTGGGAGATTGAATCATGGGCCATGGTGAAACCCAGGGAGGCCACATGCCCATGGTGCATGGAGAATGCCTTCTTCGGAGGGGCTCAGAGGCTCTGTTCTGGAATGGCCGTGGTTTTTAAAATGAAGTTGCTCTGTGTTTCACCGAATTTCACAGTGTTAAAGGTAGACGGGACATTGCAAGTGATGTCAGCACAGCTTCCATCTGGTGCAGCCATCCATTCTGCAGCAGGACCTGCAGGGTGGTGCACATGCAGCTTGTTTGCCTCCAGGGACGGGGAACTCATCCCCTCAAGAGCCAGCTCATGCATTCCTGGGCAGCCCTATGTTTCAGGTAAGTTTCTCTGACGTGAAGCCAATTGCTCGGTGGCTCTCAGCCTGCATCATGAACTGCAATGCGGAGCCACTCGAAGGAGCTTCGCTTCACCTCCCCTGATTCCTCCTTCAGATCTTTCACGATAGCTGTAGCCTGCCATGCTCACTCACGTGTTCTCTTCTTCTTCAGGCTACATTCATCTGTTTGTCCAACAACCCAACTTGATAAACCATTAGCTGCCCAGATTTTTTCCATAGTGACTGGTGCTCTGCCTTCCCCAGCAACATGTCACCCAAGCCCTCCACGTGCCCCACAATATTTATGAGCAAGCACCCTCTCCAGCTGGCAGCCCGGGCTCAGCCTCCATCAGACCCTAGGTGGGGTTAGATTCCAGGAGAGAATGACTGGCCGCCAGGTGCCTTTCCCCGCACAGGTGCAGGGAACCAAGCGCCCTGATGGAGAAGGAATACACCTGTCTAGCTAGTGCTATGACCCTAGTGGCTGGCGCACAGCCAACGCTTCTATTTTCTGACGCATGAAACCATAAAGGAATGAAGAGAAGTCAGCCAAGATGGGGTGCGGAGATAGAGAAATCGTTCCCTCAGAGATCCTGACCTCCCTGCTCTCATGCCTCCCACGTCCCTGCAAATGCCATTCACCGGCTCCGAGCTTAAGTTCTGCCCACATGTAGCTGTACCATCCATCCCACTTCGGTCCTTCTCCACTCTGAGCTGCTGGTACCTCCTCATCCTCACACCCACAGCAATCTCTTCCCATGTCCTCTTCTGCTCACCCATCTCCCCGCAAGCTCACAACCCACAAGCCATGTCTACAAAAGCCCCGGGACCTTCCTCCAGGGCCCCAATTCCACAGACAGCCAAGGAGAAGAGGGGAGCTGATAGTAGACTTTGTATCACTTTGGGAACACCAGCTCATACCCCTTGACCGGGGGCTGATTTGGAAAGGGCCCCAAGCAGGTGGCCCCAGGGACAGAAGTCCCTACCTGCAGTGAGGCCTGGCTCAGAGGCCTCCCGGGAGATACAGGTAAACACATCGGAAGCTATTGATCTGGAAGTGGCAAGTCTCACATTTTCTTATTTCTCCCTGGAAAAAAGAGGCAAAGGAGCTCTGGTCACCAGTGGTGTATGAAGTCCGCCAGCCTCTGGACTGAGTCGATCTACACCAGGAAACACCTGGCCAGGCCTCCCTCCCCACCCCGACCCTCGGAGATACACCCTGAGAAAATAGAAGCAACTGGCTTTGCTCTTCTGACAGATCTAGGATGGCTTCCTCTGAAAGTCCTTGGTGCTCCATCGCTGACAAAGATGTTTGAACTGCAATTGTTACTGAAGTTTTTTGTCTATCCATTTACCTCAATAAAGTTGTTTTTAGAAAAAGATTTATTAGTTTTCAAAGAGAGGGGGAAGGAGGGAGGCAGGGAGGGAGAGAAACATCAACGTATGGTTGCCTTTTATCTGCCTTCAGCTACAGACCTGGCCGGAGACCTGGCTTGCAGCCTGGTTATTTCGCCCTGGCTGGGGAATCGAACCAGAGACCTTTGGGTTCACAGGCCGGGGCCTTATCCACTGTGCCACTAGCCAGGGCCTCAGTAAAGCTGTTTTAAAGAAGAAGGAGGAGGAAGAAGAGAAAGAGCATGAGGGGCAGGAGCGGGAGGGGGAGGGAAGGCAGGCCGAGTCTTTTGAGAAGATTAAAAATCAGCAGGTCTTCCTGAATCTATGCAACTCAGACATATTCCTGGATGTAATTTTTCCAGACCAGAGACCGCCCCCACCTCTTTGGTCCTAGTTGCCAGAGAGTTTAAAGTCAAAGTTATTGCCTAAGTTTTGCGATCTGTTCAAATCAGGTGACTGAAACATCTACATCTGCTTCTTGGGGAGAGTCCTGTAGGTTTACCCTCAGATGTCTCCCCTGCCTCGCATTTCAGGCTCCCAGCCAGCTCTGCACGCTGACATCTTGAATAAAGCGCAGAACTCAGAGAATCAGGAAGAAACGTTCTCCCGACCCATCTCATCTCAGGAAGAAAATAAGACACATTCCAGGAAAGCAGGACACAGCTTGACGAAGAATGGACCTGGGGGAAGAGGGAGGCCTGGGAAAGGCGGGGGTCCTGGGGGAGCAGCCTCCCAGACATGCAGCAGCCAGAAAGATCAGTGAACCAATTAGGATGTTTGCAGTTGACGTATGACTTTGACTTATTTTTAATTACCTAACAGTTAGTTGGTAACTCAAGAACATGGTATAAATTTCCAAAGGTCCCAAAGGGTGCTGAGTGAGAAGTCAGTCATTCTCCCAGACTTGCCTTTCAACTACTATCTCACCCCTCTCTCCCCCAGGCAAATGCTGGTGCCGTGGCTTGTATCTAGAGGGAGATGGATGGTTGTGTCAGAGGCTTGACAGTGGATGCTGGTCCATCCTAGAGACAGGGTTAGCAAGACTCCTCTGTGGAAGTGACTTTTGAACTGAGAGGTGAAGGAAAGATAGGAGTTTGCTAGTGAAAGAAGGGATTGCATATGCTAAGGCCCTGGGGTCAGTGAAGGTATAGAACATTTGATAAATTGGCAAGCCAGTAGGGTGGCCCGTTTACAGAGAGGTAGGTGGTGGAAGGAGAAGAGGCAGGACAGTGGTCAGAGCTGGGCAAAGGCCATATTAGGATTGAGATCTTTGTCTACAGCACTGAGTTAAGGCCTGGCTGTTGGGAGGGTATATATGACATCGGTGAGGACAGAGCAGTTAGGAGTTGGGGGTCCTGCTGCACACCTGTTCTGTTTCTCCTTTGAGTCAGCCACGGCCATGGTAGGCACTCCCGTGCAGGTTTCATCTCACCTCACATCAACAGCCCCAACCTCAAATTCAGGGCTTCCCCGAGGACGCCCATGCTGGGGGCAACTGGAAGCATGTGTAAGAATGATTTGGGAGGGCAGGAGCTTTCGTGCTTCGAGAGCAACCCTCAGCCAGAGGAGAACAGGACCCGAAGGGTAAATGCTCCTTGTGAGCCACCCACCAGATACACTTCAGAACGTCCCAGGCAGGTCCTAGGTGCCCACAGTGGTGACCCCACTTACACAGTCTTATGTGACTTTCCTTCTTCTCCTGTTCTGCCTGCCCCCACTTCTGATCTTGGGATTATGCCCTCTGAATAAAAAGCCATCACAGAAATCCTTGTAGGTGCTACTTTCTGAGTGGCTGTCCCTTTAGGCAATTTCAGTTGGCAGGTTAAGAAATGGCAGGCATTTGGACTAGGGTGGCAACCAGAGGAATGGGAAGATTTGAACGGTGTTTGGAAGGTTGCATCAGGAGCCTGATTCAGCCCCACTCCTCGTCACCAGTCTCTTTTATGTTCCCTGTGATATTCAGTGCAGCCAGCCCCAGCTCACAGCTTGTGGTAGGTCCAGAACGGAGGAGGTGTGCCGGCACATTGTCACCACTATGCAAATGGGTCACTGCTATGCAAGTGACCACCGTGTATGGAGGTGGAACGCAACAACCACTGCAAAACTAAGGTTACTGGGGATGAAGACAATATTTCCAGGTGGTCCATTGTTCAGCCGAATTTATAAAGGGGCCTTTGGCAGAGATTCCTGACGCGAGTGCCTTCTTTGAGGGAGACCCCATGGTCAGGACCATTGTAGTAGACACAGATTTACAGCATAAGTCGGGGAGGAGGAGGAAGACGAGTGGTGGCCATTCTTGATGGAGCCATGGGCAGTCATGCACCAAACAATCCTGTGAGCTAGCTATTATTATTCCAATTTTGCAGATGAAGAAATGGAGACTCAGAGGAAAAAGTGATCTGTCTAGGGTCACCCGAATAGCAAGCGCTGGAGTATGAATTCTCACACCTTCTCTAAATGGCTCCAAAGGCAACTTCCTCCAGGAAGCCCGGTTCTCAAATCCCCTCTGCTCCAAAGCTGAGCGAGATTTCCCACACGTGGAGGAAAAGTACCACAGAGGTGAGAGAGCTGAGGGTTCCATGGGGACCAACAAGTGCTTCGTTTGGACTAGAGGGGAAAATCAGCTGACACTGAATCACAGAAGGGATGGAGTGACATCTTTAAGATGTCGAATGGTACCCAGGGGCTTACATAGAGGTTGGTCTCTGCTGGCAGGGCACAGCACCACTAAGAGGACCTGGCCACTTTGGTAGGACCTTGCTCTTGTTCCTGGGTGCCCCCACAAGCCTTGAAGGGCAGACAGGGGCCTACGGTAGATGCTTTACAGCAGCCTATTTTGAAAAGGTGAGCTGGGACAGTGGCAACTGGGAGGTGGGGCATCTGGAGGACTGAGACACCAGTGGCAGAGGTGAGGTGAAGGGTGTGCTGAGTTTAAAAGTCAAAGCTGAGTCCTCTAAAGCCATGTTCAACTTGACCTCGTGGGAGCTGAGGGTGAGGAAGCCAGCTGGCAGAGGGAGGAGAAGGAGCCCAGGACAAGAGGGAAGCAGGTACAAGGAGAGAACAGCTCCCTGGAGCAGTCTCAGGTCCTGATGACTTCCCCATCCATACATGGGTTTATGAGTACTTACGTTCTCTTCAGGCTTTGATTGGCTCTGACCCTGCATCCGGCAATGGGTGGTCTGTCCTGCATCAGTTATAGGCAGCCTGTCCTGCATCAGCAGATGGGCAGCCAGTCCTACATCACGTGATGGACAGTCCATCCGGCATCCTGTAATGGGTGATCCTCTCCTTTGCATCTCTGGATAGAACATTGGAGTTCCCAGGTAAAATATCGGATAGAATAAAATGTCCAAAAGAAGCAGGTTAATCAGGGATGGGAGTTTCCTATACCATGGTCAGGTTGCAAAGCAGGGTTGGACCCCAAATGGGGTGCGCATCCTGACCTGGAGCTGTTCCTAAAATGAGCTCCTTTTTCTGCCTCTCCCAGCCAGCAACTAGACGTGCCATAAAGGGAAAAACAAGCCATCACGTTTTCAGAACAATTCTGTGACTAGGTAATGTCTTGAAAACTTAAGAAATGTTAGTATGAAGTCTATTTTTTTTAATTGTTATTTCTTTCATATGCTTCCCCAGTTCTCACTCTCCTTGTCAAGGAAGCCAGAAGCCATTCCATTGTGCATTATTCCTTTTGGGGACATTGACCAAGTCCATTACAGCAGTTGCAAAGGAAAATGTATTTCCCTGGAAACCAGAAATCACACAATAGTCCTAGCCCTTTCAGAGCCCCATGAGGGGTGGGGTGGGCAGAAATCCTCATTATGTTAAAATCTGATTAGTCTGTTTTCCTAAAGATTTTATTTATTATTTTTAGAGAGAGGGGAAAGGAGAAAGGCAGAGAAGGAGAGAGACATCAATGTATGGTTGCCTGTCACCTGCCTCCAGCTATGAACCTGGCTGGAGACCTGGCTTGCAACCTGGTTATGTGCCCTGGCTGGGAATTGAACCAGCGACCTTTGGGTTTGCAGGCCGGTGCCTTATCCACTGTGCCACCAGCCAGGGCTTGATCAGTCTGCTTTTGTGCCACCTCTTTCGTTGTAAACGAGGGCCAGTCCAGCTGCCGGAGTGCAGAATGACACAGCTATGATGTGATGTGTCAGCCACTTGTGTTCCTCTTTTTTGAGATCCATTTTTATAACGTTGCAGCCATACCACTGACAGACTATAAAACCGGGCTTATTGGAAACAGATAACATCAAGCAGGAGACATTGCTTGTCAGAGGCTGATCCAACTGCTCCAGGATAGGAGTTCATCTGTGGAGAGAAAGTCATTGGGAAATCTAACACGGTGCAGGCACCTGTCCTAAGTCACCTTAGAAAAACCCTCACGCCGAGTCCTGGTAGACTTTGCATGCTATTGATGACTCGACTGGTTATGAATCTTCTCCCGGGAGAATTCAGAGTCCGCCCACACTGCCAAATACATATTCCTCTCCAAAGCAGTTCTAGTCTATTTGTGGCAACAGAAATGTCTCCTCCTTGGGGAATTCAGAATGCTGGCATCAGGGACCAGCCTCCACTTCAAAGGAAGTGTATTCACACCAGATGCCTCTCTGGACTTGAGCAGCAGGGGGCGGGGCCTCGCATGCCCAGTTCTCACACGTGTCCAGCTTTTGCCTGGTTCTTCCTGACCGGCCCGGAGGGCTCAGGAGCCAGTTCTGTCCCCAAACGGGGCTCCTGTGAGGTCCATAGATAGAAAGGGCTTGGAGAGTCTTCCTCGAGCTTTGTCCTCTTTTGGGGTGTGTCTTGGTTTTGTACATGACTCTCATGCCTCAGCGTCCAAGCGGTTCAGCTGCAGAAGGAAAGCAACTCAGTCAAGTTTCATGATGCAGGCTCAACTGGAAAACATGTCTCCATGGCAACCGCAGGGTGACCTCACCCAACAGCATTCAGATGTTACTGACCACAGAGGCATTTTCTTTTTTTTTTTAAGTGAAGAGCCAGAATCAGCTATGTCTACATAGCCAAAAAGGTTATTTTTGTGTTTGTTTGTTCTTGATGCTGTGTTCCTCTGTTCAGCGCTATTGGGGTAATGTCATAAGTTTGGGGAGCACTTGGTTTGTGGATAGCATCCCCCGCCCATGCCTCTGTCTCAGCACAGAGATTTCTTTCCTACAAAAATAAGAGAGGTTCTTCTAGGAAGCCAGTGTCATTATTCATCTCTGTTCTCATCACTGCCTGTTGCCAAAGAGTTGTTTTCAAGTTTTGAGTCCAGAATTCATATTTTCTTGCAAGGTCTGGCCCACTCAGGCCTTGATTGGAGTTGTGCATGGGGAACCCAGGTGCTCAGGGCCAGAGCGGCCGCTGTCATGGTGACCTCCTGCCCCTCCCGAGTGGCATCATTATTAACTGGGGACACACGCACGGCTCCCTTTTCCCACTTGCAGTGGCCTGCTGGCGATGAGCGTTGTTGGGAACGACGTCTTCTGTCCCTCCGCAACTCTCCAAAGAGCTCACTTAATTACTATGAGACGCATCGGAGAAAAAAGCTTTCTCCACGTCAGTGCTTCTCAACACAGGGGATAGGAGGGATATCATCTTTTGGCCATGCCTGGAAACCTTGCGGTTGTCACAACTGGGAGAGGGGTTCTAGTGGTGCCTGCTGGGTAGGGGCCGAGATGCTGCGATCTTACGATGCGCAAGAAAACCCTACCCCCAACAATAAATGACCCAGCTCAAAATGTCCCTCACACTGGGGCTGGCAAACCCTGCTCTCCATAAGCAAAGTGGAAATCCAGCAAGGTGGGGATTCATAGCGAATCTGTAGGATTATCTATGGAAGAGCAAGCAAGTGGATTATTTATTAACTGTATGAATAAGTGCCTCTAAATGTATTCACTAGAGAATTTCAGCACACAAAAGTACTTTCTCGTGACTGGGCAAGTTGGCAGTGTATGCTGATCCCTCTGGAAAGCCCTTTCTTCTCTGAATTATGATCGCAATCTATGTTGTCTCACACTGCCGCTCTGTTGTTGAAATTCCTTTCCACACAATTCATAGGAACATAAATCCTTTCTTTAAGGTCTTACCAATTAGACTTTTTAAAAAAGTAGATTCTTCATTTAAAAGCAATATGTTCCTGTCCTGGCCTGGTAGCTTAGTTGGTTGGAGCATTGTCCCATACACTGAAAGGTTGTGGGTTCGATTCCTGGTCAGGGCACCTGTGGGAGGCAAGTCATGATGCTTCTCGCTCACATCAATGTTTCTCCACCTCCTGTCCCTTACCATCAATAAACACATCCTAGGGTGAGGATTTCAAAAATAAACTGTATGTTTACTTCCAACCTCTCTCTTTCTCACTCTCTCCCTCAGGACAGGTGGAAAGAGAAGAATGGATGGCATGTCCATCAGGAGCCCACCACAGCCACATCTATAACTTACTTCATGCTTCATTGACATGTCTTTGCTATCACTAGTCTTCAAGTCTTATGTCTTAGAATTATGACCTAGAATGTGACTCATGTGCTGTAGAAATGTAGCCACAACTTTTCTGTTTTCCTCACTGATGGAACTAGGAGGCAGTGTGAGAGGAGTTTAGCTCCCCACCAGCCTATAAAATAGAAAAACAGATCACACCAGACAAGGTCTCAGAGCAAACCAGTCCAGTTTCCATCACTGGCTTTCTCACCAGGACTTCTTGCTTTCCAAAGCCTGAGTGGCTCAGCTGTGTCCAGGCAAACTTAAATCAAGATTACAAGCATGTAAGCCCTCTGAATTCCACACCCACTAGCTCACTGCCTGCCATGGGGAAGCATGAAGTAAGGCTGAGGGAAGAAACAGGCTTAGTGAGCTCTCACTCAACACAGAGTGGGCTGGGTAAAGTATTTACTGTGTTAGGGTCCTACATCAACAAGATACCTGTTCTTTGAAAAGCATCACCAATTGGAAAAGATGATCTACAGCAGCGACTTTCAACTAATGTGCTGCAAGAATTTTTAAAACACGCAATGCCTGACTATTTAGTCAGGGCCACGGACCTCTTTTCCCTTCGACTGATTGTCAAATTAAAAAAATGATGACAGCCCTGGCTGGTGGGTCAGTGGATAGGCACTGAACTGTGAACCCAAAGGTTGCCCAGCCAGGTCTCCAGTCAGGTCCTTAGATGAAGGCAGGTGAAAGGCAACCTTACATTGATGTCTCTCTCCCTCTCTACTTTTCTCCCTTCCCCTCTCTCTAAAAATAATAAATAAAATGTTTAAAAATGACAACAGCCTGTGAATGAACTGAAAGTATACCTATTTTATTTTTGTCAGATTGGCAAAAGTAAAAATATTTTTTGACATGCCACAGAAATTTAATAAACTAGTTTATGTGTGCCATGAGATGAAAAAGGTTGAAAATCACTGATCTAGAGTGTTCTGCAGAACTTCTGCTCCAGTTCCTCATTTAAGAACACATTTAAGATGTTAAAACAAAGATAACATTTTTAAAAGATTTTATTCATTTTTATTTATTTATTTATTTATTTATTTATTTATTTTAGAGAGAAAAGGGAAGGGAGGGAGAAAGAGAGGGAGAGAAACATCAATGTATGGTTGCCTTTCACCTGCCTCCAGCTATAGACCTGGCTGGAGACCTGGCTTGCAACCTGGTTATGTGCCCTGGCTGGGGAATTGAACCAGTGACCCTTGGGTTCAAAGGCCAGCACCTATCCACTGAGCCACCAGCCAGGGCTCCAAAGATAGCATTTTAGAAGCTGATGTAGATTCATTAACAAGTCATGCATCTTTACAGAAGAAAGTGATCTCAAGAAGCTGCAGTGGCTGACTACCACCTCACTGTAGAAAGGAAATATATCTACGTTATATTAACAGACTTGAAGCTACAACGATGCTTCCGGCTTGGTTCCCTCTGGGGATGAAGTTTGTGTGCAGCTACGGCATGGCAATGCGGCTGAGCATGGCACGGCCCCAGTGCTCCGCCCTGCCACCCTGAGGTCAGCAGCCGGCTGCATGAGGAACAGAAGCTTACCTGGCCCATCCATGTTTGGGGCAGAGTCTGGGCCTCACAGGCCTGCCCCCTCAGAGGACATCACATAGCCTCACTTCCCAAGACTAAATTTGATTAGTTTATTTCATCCCATGAGCTGAATTTGTTTCTCGATCCCTTGTGCCCCAGGCAGCGAGATCTCACTGGGCTCCCCTCCCGCGAGCACCATTTCCTACAGAAAGAACTTCCTGGGCCCCTTTCCTTTGTGGGGAGCCCAGTGTGGGGCAGGCTCTTGGTACTTCATGGGCATCTCTCCTGGGAAGGCTTCAGTGTAAGGGCTTCATCACTCAAGCTCCTCACCCCTCCCTGATCTGCATTACCCCATCCGTTCCTTTGCAGCCCACGTCTGGAAGAATAGAGGGAGAATCTCCCTGCGTATCCTCCTAGAGCAGCCTGTCAGCAAGTTCCACTGCGCGAGGCCAGAAGGAGCCCAGCCGGCCCTTCTGTTGAGAAAAGCCAGCAAACCCTTGCAGATGTTGTTCCGAGCGCAGTTCTGAGCAGGGCTGGGGATTTAGCACATAACCTCCAAACAGGCAGGGAATTAATCCTCCGTGGGCCTCAGGAAGTATATTACATGCCATCCCAATAGAAGTGTATTCTTTTTGGATTAAGCAATGTTTTTCCCTTCTATTTTTCTCTTTTTAACCTTATCACTGAGCTCCTTGATTTCTTTTCCTTTATTTAAAATGTTTATTGTATTTCTTTCTTCATTACCAACTCCTTGATCGCTTTTTTCCTCTGCTTTCCTTCGCTCCCTTGACAGCTCTGGTTTTGCAGGGTCTACTTCATTCCCTGAGCGCTGTGAGTGGCATGATTTCCAGCCACGGTCCCCTCCGAGTTCCTCTATGTCTCCTGACAGCTTTACGCAACTCCTTTTCTCATCTGACGCTGAAAATCTACCCTGTTTAGATGCTCAGATGTTAGGCCTCCTACTTGGAAGCTGGGAGCCCTGGAAAGTTGGGCACGCACATCAGAAGCACATCCATGACTTTCCTTGCTGCCCAATTCCTGCAACCATGATGGGCAGCAGTCAGCATCGGCCCTCTACTCTCCTGCCTTCTCTTCTCTTCCCAGCTGCCTTCCTTCGGTACCAGGGCCTGCCTCCAGACAAGCATCTCATATGCTTTGCAGGCAAATAGACTCCTCACACCTTGTCTTTCTTTGATAGTGTAGAAGGCATTTCATTTCATTTCATAGTTTGAAATGAAGCTTTAAATGCAAGTCTCCCTGGCAAATACATACCAAACTAAAATCACCGTGAGACGTGACTGGTTCAGTGTCACCACAAAGCAGAGACCTTGGCTGTGTGGCTTTGCATGCCTGTTTGGGGTTAGCCTGGGATTTCTGTCGCAGAGGGGTTGAGGGCGTGAGATGAGCAGAGGAGCATTGGATAATTACAAAGGAAAGGACAATGGGAAGACAGGTCTCACTTCTTCGCAACTGTGATTGTCTCCTTTGCTTAACACTCTTCTTTCCTAGCCTTGTCCAGGTTCACATCCTGAGTCAGCCTGATCTAAGCGATGTTGCTTCTTCCAGGTGACTATGGAGTGGAGGTGCACTAGCCCGTCCCACCTCAGGTGGTGCATTCTTGGTCCATTCTTTAGTTCCAGACAAGATGGCTTTCCCCAGAAATTCAAAAATGAGCCTTCGTTCCAGGAGACACAGATTTCACTTCTCGTTAACCACAAAATCTTGAAAGGGACAGAAGTGGATGGGAAGCAAGGCAAAGAAGGGATGAGCACTAGGATGGGGGAAATGAAAGGCACAACAAGAGCCTGCTGGAAACTCAGAGTCAGATTGTGCCGAGAGAGATTAAATCCTGACATGATGCATCTGTGCGCCAGGCCCGGCCGGTTTCAACTCCTGCATCCTTCTCATCCCCCATCTGCTCTGAATCACAGGGCCACCAACCCCGGCAGGCTGTGCTTCTCGAAGTCCTGTGGCAACTGGATGGTGGCCCTGCTCGCCCTGGGCGATGGCAGGAGACAGGAGCACAGGGGGAAAGGAAAAGGTGGGCTAGCTCTCCCTCCCTCTCCGCCTCATACAATTTGTATGTCGGTATTTTTTCTTATTGTTGACACCACATACACACATGAAAATCAACTCTACAGCAAGCTCAGAGACTTTATGACCCAAATCTAAAGAGAGGGATAGAAAGGCACCCCAGAGAGAGAATGATCTTTCTGTTCTGGTCTTCTCCAAATACTCATGGCAAAGGAGGCTCTGTCCAATTTCTTTTCACTTGCTTCCTTTCTTTGGGGGTCTTTGCCTCCTCCTCACCCATGTGGTCAGGTGCCTGAAGGCCCCAGAACTAGCCCTGGTGCCATCCGTCCTCCTCCTCACCTCATATAACAAGTGACTCTATGTGAGCCACTTTGGTCCCAAGGCAGACGGCATGGGAAAGCCTTTTGCCTTAGCGGGTTTGGCAGCCTGATTCCATAGCTACTTCCTTACGATGCTTCTAGGCCTAGTGGACAGAACATTCATACTATTTTACAAGGCTTCCCTGACTCTGGGCCACTCACGTTCTGCTTTTAGGTTTGTACTCGCCAATCCACTCATATCAAAGCGGTTGTTTCACTGCTCTATAGAGAAAAACACCATTCAGAAAAGGACCAACTGAGTGACTGTCATTGTTAACAGTTCATTCCCAGCGGATTGGGCCCCCGTGTGAATGTTCTAAGAAAAGCAGTAAGGGATTTGGGATACAAATCTGAATTCCTAACTCCACCAACCCTTACCCCTCGATTCAACATTTTTTTCTGTTTTATTTTTGTTTTCAAGCGTTAAAGTCATTGTGCACTAAACAGCTGCCTGGGCGCAAGTTGCGTGAAAGATCATTTCTCAGGCAAGGAGTTGTGGAGAACACAAAGCAGGAAGTTCTAGAACACAGAGATTCATCCCACCCCTCCCCCAGCTTCTTTATCTTTTTCTGCATCTCCGGTGTCATTTCAGCTGGAAGTTATCCCAAACTAGATTGTAACCTAGGGAGTCAGACTTTGGAAAACTCACTAGGTCATTCTAACTTTATCATAGTCTCTTCCAACTTCAGATTTTTTTTTTTCTTTTAAATTAAGGCAAGTCCATTGAGATAAGAAGAAAACTAGGAGAGTGGGTTGACGCAGTGGTCAAGGGAACACGGTCTTTCCAGGAATGCCTTCCTTAAAAGAAAAAAAAAAAATTCCTAAAAGAGTTTTTCCCTCTGTGGCCTGTCTCCTTCCCAGCCCCAGTTCCTTGACAGAGGCGCCAGCTGGCCCTGTTCTCCCAGCCCTCACCCCTTCCCTTCGCCCCTGCTGCTGATGTTCCACCCATGTCCTGAAACTGCTCTGTCAGAGGTCACCTCCATCTTTCTGGTCACTAAATTTTAGGAGCATCTTAGTCTTTATTTTCCATTTACATGATGATGTTGCTTGTTTCCATCTGCCCCCTTTTTTTTTCCTAAGGATTTTATTCAGTATTTTTGGAGAGAAGGGCAGGGAGAGGGAAAGAAAGGGAGAGAAGCATCAATGTATGGTTGCCTTTCACTTGCCTCCAGCTACGGACCTGGCTGGAGACCTGACTTGCAACCTGGTTATGTGCCCTGGCTGGGAATTGAACCAGCGACCTTTGGGTTTGCGGGCTGGTGCCAATCCACTGAGCCACCAGCCAGGCATCCTCCCTTTCTCTATTTTGTCAATTTCTTGATCAAACCAGGGGCCAAACACTGTCAGAGTATCTATGCAAGAGTTTCCCCTCCTTCCTTGGCACTATGATGAGCAAAGCATTAAGAACTTTGAACTAAATTACCACCTTGGTTATTTATCTTTCTTTATTTTTCTTTCTGTCTTTCTTTTCTTTTTTTTTGACCAGTTCCTATTTAGAGTTTTCCTTTTGGTTGTACCACCTGGGACACCTATTCCAGATTAGAATTCATAAATCCTGCCTATGATAATGCCATTGCTCTGCTCAAGAATCTTCAATCAACCCTCCTTTGCCTATCAAATGCAATTCAAACAACTAAACCTGGTACCCAGGTTCTTCCTGGTTTATGCAGGTTCCTATGCAGCCATGTTCATTCATGTACGTAACTCCTTGCTGACTCATTATATCCTAACAGTGTCCATATATGTTTTTAAAGATTCATTATTTTTAGAAAAAAGGACAGGGAGGGAGGAAGAAAGGAAGGGAACATCAGTGTAGGGTTGCCTTTCATTTGCCTCCAGCTGAGGACCTGGCTGGAGACCTGGCTTGCAACCTGGTTATGTGCCCTGGCTGGGAATTGAACCAGTGACCTTTGGGTTTGCAGGCTGGTGCCTATCCACTTAGCCACCAGCCAGGGACCAGTGCCCTTATTTTTAAAATATATAACAAACTACAAAAATAAAAAAAGGAAAACATGGGGAAAAAATAGACTTGCAACCTCATGACAAAGGGGAAGCTCTCCTTTTGCCCACACATGCCATCTAGCAACGTCACCTCCACCCTGGTGTCCTTGTCCATGGAAGCTCCTGGTCACCGCCTCTCTGTCTACACCTGACACCATCGTTCTCCCTTCACTCTTGTCCTCCTTCAGGGACCTAAACATCCCCGTGGACTACTGATCCAACATGTGGGCCTTTCTGATTCTTCATGGTCTCTTGCCTACTGATCTTCCTTCCATGTTACTTTAACCACACCTGGCAGTCCTGCTCTGGACCTTGTTTTTGGTGGAATTACCACCTTCAAAATCATATACTAACATGTTGCTCTTGGAAACCACCTTTTGTCTTTCTGCTCAATTTATAACTTAGCCCCAGTAGCAAATGCCCTTTGACCTCAATGAAACCACTAACACTCCCTGGCCTTCCCCTTCTACCTCCAATAAATAGGCATAGCTTATCGAAAACAGTGTGGAAGTTCCTCAAAAACTAAGACATAAAAATATGATCCAAAAATTACATCTCTGGCGTTTATCTGGAAACAAAACACTAATTTGAAGAGATAGATGCATCCCCTGTACATTGTCAGTGTTTACAATAACAAAGCCATAGAAACAACCTAAGTGTCCATTGATGAACATCACAACTGCATCTTAAAGACACACTGGGCCGCTAGGTAAAATGTTAAAAAGTGGTCAGTTGACCCATTTGATTTATCCCTGTGGATGCCAACCAGGGCTTCACTGATCCAGAGAAACCGAGAACCTTAACTTCCAGTCCCCGTTCCGCTACTTCCTAACTATGAAATTGAGGGAACATCCACCAGCCATCTCTCTGGCTCCAGTCTCCATACCTACAAAAGCGTTATTGGACAGGTTGAAATTCTTTCAGCGGCATCAAACTCACCATTTGTTTGGTTGTCATGGAAACATCCTGAAGATCAGTTAACCTACCCAGTTCCCCCAGAGAGCTGACCCTGAGGCTGCACACCCCTTCTGCAGATGTTCAGGTAAGGAAATCTGTGTGGGAAATGAGAAGGCAGCCTGTGGGCTTCAGGGTGCCTCCACCTTGGGACATCTTCGTGCTAAAAGTACCAGTTCTTAAGGCGATCACTGGTTTCTGTAAAGTCGGAGGAGAAATGAGTCATTACGTTCTAAATACTGAATGAACTTAGTGATCCACAGCTACATTTGCAAGCAAGAGTTGTTCTCTAAACAGGGGTACATGACATTTTTCCAGGGGCCAGTCATGCACCAGCAGTTTTAAGGAAAATTAATTTTTAATATCTTCAATCTGAAGTTGTTTTTTGTTTTTTTGTTTTGCCTAAGAATAGACCTGCCTACTGTAGTTCACATTTCTCAGCTCTTTTTTTTTTTTTTTTTTTTTTTTTTTTTTTTTTTTTTTTTTTTTTTTTTTGCTAGCCACTTTTATAACATTTTAGTAAAAACATCATGCCTCTCACTCATCCTAAAGCTTACTAGGGTTCATTGCTTACTAGGCATGAAAGTCTCCTGGGCACTGCATACAAAGAGAGTTCTAGAAAACATCTCTTCTAAAGGTGAGTCCCCTGACAGGGACATAAGGAAAATATCCTTAGGAAATATGGGATCTGGAGGCACCTTAATATATCTAGGAGACAGGTCAGACAAAGGCTCTTTATGCCCATATAAGAATCAGGATGCAGCCCTGGCTAGTGGCACAGTGGATAAGATGCTGGCCTGCGAACCCAAAGGTCACTGGTTCGATTCCCAGCCAGGGCACATAACCAGGTTGCAAGCCAGGTCTCCAGCCAGGTCCGTAGCTGGAGGCAGGTGAAAGGCAACCAACCATACATTGATATTTCTCTCCCTCTCCTCCCCTCTCCCTTCCTCCCTCTTTGAAAATAATAAATAAAATCTTAAAAAAAAAAAAAAAAAAAGAAAGAAGGATCAGGATGCAGTGCTGGCCAACTGGCTGTTGGTGGGGCATCAGCCTGCATACCAAAAGGTTGGGGGTTCAATTCCACATCGGGATGCATGCGGGGGACAACCAGTTAATGTTTCTCTCTCACATCTCTCCCCCTTCCTCTCTCTCTAAAATCAATTTACACGTCCTCAGGTGAGGAGTGAAAAATAATAATAACAAAAGAATCAGAATTCTTTTGAATTCAAGTGAGATGATAGTTACCTGGATGCCAGGAAACTTGCGTTCAGAAATGAAGTCAGCATTTTTTCTACCAGGAATGGTGGGAGGTGCTCATGATCTGAGGCGCCTGAGGTGCTTGCTGGACCCTGTGCAGGAAGGAGGCCGTCCGAGAAGGGCTAAACCGGCCATTTCAAATTTTGACAAACATACTATATAAAAGCACATGATAAAATAATAGTGTCTCTTTAAAAATCGTGTATTTGGCAAGGTGCGTTAAAATGAATAATGTTTCCTCTTTCCTGATTTTTCCAGGATCCAGCCGGGTAAACAACAAGCCAAAGTGAAAGAGGAACATGAATCGTTCATTGTCATCCTAGTTATCCTTAGTAAAATCCTTCTAGAGGAGCTTCCTGAATTAAGAGAAGAACTTCGTGACTAGAAAACAAATCCCCCTCAATGTCAATCGGCTTCTGATGTGTTGCTGTCATCAAAGTAACTGCCAGAACTTTTGGCTACTTTTTGCCAAACAATTCAGACAGAGTTCAAAGACACTGATATCCCAAATGCTTTCCATTTCTTCCTATTTATTTGTATACACAAGAGTTCTCAAAACTTACATCTATAAAATGAAAAATAGCGATGAACTTGGTGTCAAAACCTAAGAAAAAGTCATGAATGTATGGGTATTTTAAATATAAGAATATAACATTAAACTGTTTCCATTAATATTTTACTGTAATACACAGTACTTCCAAAAATTTATAGTACATTTAGTTTGTTTTGCAAATTTAAGTACTGCTATTACTACTAATTATAATTATTATTCAGGGAAAACTTTTTTTCAATTCCAGAGAGATAGGAAGAAAGAGAGAGAGAAAGAAAGAAACACTGATGTGAGAGATAAACATTGATCAGTTCCCTCTTGTGTGTACCCAACTGGGGACTGAACCCACAACCAAGACATGTGCCCTGTCTGGGAATCGAACTTTCGACCTTTTGGTTTACAAGATGGTGCTCTAACTAACTGAGCCACACTGGCCAGAGCCAGAAGAAACTTTTAAACATATGGCCTCAGAAAACTTTAAGAGAAAATTTCAATTTATATACATATTTTTGTTGCAGAAATATATAAAATGAAAGACTTTCAGGCCAACAATATATTAGAATAAAATCATGTCGAATATATTACAATATATTAGAATAAAACCAAATAGATGAAGAAAATGGAGTATGGTAAAATTTCCCAACTGTTAAAGAGGTTTTCTGTTGCAACATCATGATAAATTTTAAATGTTAACTTAAAAAATATGTGTGGGATATTTTGAAATAGCAAATGTTAAATAAAGAATGATCTGAAGGGGGTATATGACTAGAAATGGCTGAGGATCATCTGCTAATTTGGCCAACCTGAGAATGTAGACACCTTCATTCAGCCTGCTCAATTCTGGACAGGGCAGCTGAAACAGAGAGGATTTGTAACTTGCCCAAGGACACACAGCTATGCTGCGATGGAGACAGGCCATCCCAGGCTACTTTTCAGACCAGCCTGTTTCTCACCTCAGGGCCTCTGCACATACTCCCGCGTTGCTCTGCCAGGCTAACTGTGCCCATGGGTTCTCCCTGCCAGCTGCTCCTTAACAAACACTTCCGGCTACCCTGCCATTATGCGTTTACCTGCCAACAGGTTTACCTGTTGCTGGGCAACAACGGCTCACACACTTCTCATGACTATTTCTATTCCCAGAGCAGAGCTGGCTACTTGGGATGCTCCAAATATTTATTAAATGAATGAGTGAACCAATCAATGTGTGGATTTGTTTTTTTCTCAGTTAAAGGTCTTAAAGAGCTTCCACCTGCTGTGTATAGCCGTCTTGGGACTTGACGTCCCCTGGGGGGGGCTTCAGGTTCTTTGGCAAATGCTGCAAGGTGAGGCATGATGAAAAGGCAGAGTCCGTGGAAAAAGCCCAGAGATTTTTGGGTGGCGCCGGCCCCCTAGTCTCCCAACCCTATCACTTCTCCTTTCCTCACCCCGCAGCAACCCAGGTGTGTCTCAGACTCTGAGGTTCTCTTTCCATCCAACACCTGAGCCGGAGGGTTGAGCCTGCCAGAAGTGGTCCACACATGTCCAAGTGAGGGGCACTTGTAAACTGCCTGTACCCCTCAAAGGCAGGAACCTCTGACATGCTTTCAAGTTAAAGTTTCTGACGTGTTTTAAGCCCATTTTCTCAAAGACATTCTGGGCTGAAGACCTAAGGGGACATAGCAGGGATCTGAAAAGGAGGCTGAAAATGCTGGACCAATTGAAAAAGATCAAGACCCTCTTGCTTTTGTTTTCATTTAATTTATGGATTTTCCTGCCATGCAGATGGTTCCTAGCTTAAATATCTTCACCCAAGTTACCTATTTTGTGATTTGGCTTCATCCTGGAACCCAGGTTTCCTAGTGTATGATTAGCAAATGCCAGAGATGGTGGAAATGTGATCATATCAGAGAGAAGTGTGCCTTTAGGGCTATTAAACTCTGAGAAGGCAGGATGCTGCTCCCTTGGTCAGGCTAAGTCTTCGGTCATGGATGCTTTCTACAACCTATACCTGGCTCTGGTTAATTCTGTCTTATTTTGGAGAATTCAGCTAAAGCTTACTCTGGCCTCATCGACCTAGTGAGGTCCCCATTACCTTCTCTCACAGCAGGCTTTGCTTCTTTCTAGCATTTATCAGCATTGTAATAAAATAATAATTGGGTAGTTATTCTTTAGGATTCCCCTTCCTCTTTGGAATATAAATTCCAAGAAGACAGAGACTATCAACTACATAGGCTGAACATTGTACCATAAGTGTATTATATACCATCCTCCACATAGTAGATGCTCAATAAATATTTATGGCATGACTGCAACTTACTTTCTTTTTAATTATTTTCAAAATTTTATTCTCCCTTGAAGACCAAAGTTAAATGTCCTCTCCTCTTTAAAGCCTTTTGACAGCTAGCCAACATTTAAATCAATCCCACACTACTCTCTGTTCTGGTAGCATGTTATACATAAGACATAATAACATCTGGTTGAACCATATGAAATTGCTTTTTTTAATAGGCCAAAGTAGTTGAATGTCTACAATTGCATTTGTTTAAAACTTATAGTTTAGGTTTTCATCTCCCTTGCTGATATGTAAATTTCTTCAAAACAAGAACCATAGTTGTGCATCTCCAGGATCTGAGACATCCAGCATAGGGCCTCGTACCCAGCAGAGGCTTAATAAATGCTGGTTATAAGTGTACCTGAGTGACTAATGACTCCTCTGGTGATATTCAAAGTGACCTTGACGCGCTGGAGTCTCCCAAATGGGGGGCATTCCCTGATGACAAAAGACCTTTATGGAATAAATTTATTTTTTCAGTTTCCAGTTGGACACCTTTGCTCAGAGTCAAGGAATTCATTCTCGGCTTACAGAAACCACAGTCATGGAAAGCTGAGGTTATGGCTTGCTGAGAGAAATAACATCAAGATGTATGAGATCAGTTTCATGGCTTTGGTTATGCCTGCCAAAGGGGACTGTGAAATTCTGTGAAACACCCCCACCTTCCTCCACCCACCCAGACAGCCAGACCCCTCGAGTGTCCATCTATCCCTTCATGGACAGCTGTTCAAGGGGAGCTGGAATAATTACACACACTAATCACTTTGCACTGCCTAATTGGCCTTGCCCACCTACCTATAATGACAGGGGAGGCCTCAACACCTGTTACTGGCCCGAGCTCACCACAAACAGCTTTAAATCACTGCAGAGATGACAGGCCATGTTGAACTAGCCCCCTAGTGTCTTTGGTTCTTCAAGAACTTAAAATGAGTTGTCTGGCAACTGAACTTGTCCCGAGGCACTTAGCATATTAACCACTCGTTATGCTGCAAAGCACCAGGAACCTAATCCCGTCAACCCCGACTTGAGAAAAGGTCTTCATGTTAAGAAATCACGTAAAAGTTGTAGATAGAACCCTCCAGAAACAGAGAACAGAACGTGTCCCATTCCTTCATCACTCCTGTAAGCGGAGAATAGGTATAAGTCCTAACAACTCAACCAAGAATTTGTAAAACAGGGTGTCTGACAAATTCCTTAGGAACCAGAAGGAGTTCAAGGCATTTATGCTCAACCCCTGGTTTTACTATAAAAGTCACGAAAAGGACGCCTTCTCTAAACTCACACTTTGCATTAGTTGGAGAGTCACAACTGGAGCACCGATATCCTTCTTGTCACTTCTCTGCACTGCGGCTAGGTGTAGCTGTGGTGTTTGAAGGTGACTGGGTTTGTAGTCTTCTAGAATGGATCATAGCAGTCCTGTGTTTTAGAAAGACTTGGACTAAATCCATAGACTGGGTGGCTTAAACAGAAATATTTTTTCTCACAGTTCTAGAAATTCCAGACCAAGGTGCTGGCCATTTGGTTCCTGGTTAGCACTCTCTACTTGGCAGTGGTTGGCCACCTACACAGTGGGGAAGCAGAGCAAACGTGCTGTGTCTGTTCTTATAAGGGCCCTGATCCCATCATGAGGGACCCCCTCATAACCTAATTACCCCCTAAAGATCCCACCTTCAACTACCATCCCAATGGAAGTTGGGGCTTCAGCCTATGTATTTGGTGGGCGGTGGAGGGGCATAAGCATTCAGCCCATGACAAATCCATCTGAAGTCTGTATTGCTTGGCCTCTAGAGAATACAGCACATTTGTGGCTTTGAAAGTAAGTAATAAACCTTTAGGAGAGCCATACTATTCCACTTTCAATAAGCTGAATTCATTTGTAATTGATAGTAGTCACAGAATGCTCTAATTGAGGTCTTTTCTTTATGTTGTCCCACAGTGAGCAATTTCTCCCTGGGTCTTTGGAATTACCCACGAGGGGAAGCATCTGGAACCTGAGGGATAATTAGGTTATGATCTCAGAGTCCACAAAGTTTCCTTTCTAGGGTGTCACTCAGCATTTCCAAGGAAATTCCAAGGCGCGTTGACTGAATTCCCCTACTAGCCTCTCACTCTATTCATCACCTCATAGTATAAAGGCCGTTCCTGAGTCTGTGTATAATAAGAGTGAATTTCCCCAACTGCCCTTCAGATGCAGGTGCTAAAGAGGACAGATCATGAAGTAGGAGTGTACAGGACCCACAACCAACCCTTCCCCAGCCAGCCCCATCCATCCAGGCCTTAGGCCTTAAGATTATTGTATCTTCTCCTCAGCTCTATCAGAATTATCTGTTTTCACACTTAAATTATTATTTAAAATTCTTGATAGTACAACTTGGTTTGCTCCTCCCTCCCTTCTTCTTTCTTCCTTCCCCTTCCTCCCTCCCTTCCTTCCCTTCCATCCTTCCTTCCTTCCTCTTTCCATTCTTTTCTTAATTCCACTTTTTTGAGCCTTTCTTTCATTTTGATTAACTTGTGCTTGCCATCAAGGCAACCTTTGACAAATCCATGGACTTGTAAGGTGAAAATTTTGCTGCTGAGTTTGGCATGCAAGCACCTGTATGCTGCTGTCCCTCCTCACACTTCGCTCTCCCATATGCTAAGCTCTCTATGAGAATAGCTATGGGCTAAAATTCCTGGTTAGAGAGGTGAACCTGGAGAGATTACAGCAAGTTACCTAACCTCTCTAACTTCCCCTTCCTCCTCTATAAAAAGGAGGTAACAATACCGCTCAGATGTTTTTAAAAATGCCATATAGAGGCTAAGGACACTAGCTGATGTAAAGTAAGCATTCTATAAATAATAGCAATATTGTCTCACTGAACAGTGGGCACCATAAAGTATGGTCCATGTTTGCTTTGTTGTCATTTTTCTTGGAGAGCATTAATAGCTTTATGGAGGCATAACCGGCATGATGATTTTTGAGATATTTGAAACCATTTCCACAATCAAGATAATGACCATACCCATCACTCCAAAAGTTCATGCCGTTTTTGAAGTTCTATTTCCACTCACATCTCTCGGCAATCACTGAACTACTTTTGACTCTATAGATAAGTTTGCATTGTCTAGAATTTTATATAGAAGAAATCATGCAGTAAATGCTCTTTCTTATTGGCTTCTTTTACTCAGCATACTTATTTGAGATTTATCAAATTGTAGCTATCAATAGTTCTTTCTTCTTATTGCTAAATATGTCTCGGCTAGATGGATATACCATAATTTATCATTTAACCTATTAATGGACAGTTGGTAGTATTTCCACTGTGGAGCTACTAGAAATGAAGGTGCTATAAGCCATCATGTAGAAGTTCTTGTGTTAATATATACTTTATTTTTCTTAGGTAAATGGAAGGACTAAGTTATGTGAAAGGTGGATGTTTCACTTTTTAAGAAACTACCACCTCCCTGCCCTGGCTGGCATGGCTCAGTGGATTGAGCACCGACCTGCAAACCCAAAGGTCACTGGTTCAATTCCCAGCCAGGGCACGTAACCAGGTTGCAAGCCAGGTCTCCAGCCATGTCTATAGCTGGAGGCAGGTGAAAGGCAACCATACATTGATGTTTCTCTCCTTCTCTGCCTCTCTCCCTTCCCTTCCCTCTAAAAATAATGAATAAAATTTTTTTTTAAAGGTAAAAAAAAAAAAAAAAGAAAGAAGAGAAAAGAAAAGAAACCACCAAACTATTTTCCAAAGTGACTGTATTAGTCAGAGTTCTCCAGAGAAACATGATCAATAGGGTGTGTCTGTTTGGAGAGGAAAATCTGCTTTAAGAAGTTATGGATGCTGGCAAGTCCAAAATCTTCAGGGTGGGCCAGCAAGCTGGAGACACAGGCAAAAGCAAATATTGTGGTTCAAGTTCAAGACCATCTTCTGGCAGAGCTTGCTCTTCCTCAGGGAAGATCAGTCTGTTGTCCCAGTCAGGTGTCTTAGTCAACTCAAGCTGCTGTAACAAAATTCCTTACATTGAGTGGCTTTAAAAGCAATGTTTATTCCTCACAGTTCTGAAGGCTGGGAAGTCTGAGATCAGTGTACTAGCATGATAGGGTTCTGATGAGGACCCTCTTCCTGGCTTGTACATGACTGCCTTTTTGCTAGTCACATGTGTATCCTCACCTGTGGGAGAGAGAGCTTTAGCGTCTCCTTTTCTTCTTATAAGGACACTAATTTCATGATGGAATTATCTTAACCTAATTACCCCAAAGGCCCCAAATCTTTTTACCTCTAGAATTTTGCCTGGAGGGTGGTGGTGAGCAGCAGGACCCCAGTTGCTGTTTGGTAGCAATACTGGCAATTTGCTTAACTCAGTTTACCAGTTTAAATGTAAATTTAATCCAGAAACACCCTCCCTGGCACACCCGGAAAAATGTTTACCAAATATCCGGGCACCCCACAACCCAGTCAGATTTACAGGACTAATTAACCATCACACAGGAAGAGCTGATGTTGCAGTGCAAGTCTGAAGTCTACCAAGATTGAGACCAGGAAGAACACAGAGTTGCAGCTCAAGTTGGAAAGTCATCAGGCTGGAGACCCTGGGGAGAACTGAAGTTGTGGGTCAAGTCCAAAGGCCATCTGCTGGAAGGGTACCTTCTTGCTTAGGGAAGGCCAGTCTCTCGTTCTAGTCAGTCCTTCAACTGGTTAGAGGAGACCCACCCACACTGTAGAGGCAACCTCTCAATCCACTAATTTCAATGTCCATCTCACCCAAAATACCCTCAAGGGACCATCAGAATAATTTTTAAACAAATATCTGAGAATCATGGCCCAGTCAAGTGGGCACATAAAATTAACCATTGTTTTGGGTTGGTATAAAAGTATGTTTGGTTTCTTTTCCCCATAAGATGTAGCACTTAGATGGTTTTGAGTTCAACTGAAACAATTTTGTTAGATTGTATTGTGACAACTGTCATATCAGTATGCATTTAAAAAAAACAAAATTGGTGAATTTTTGTGTAGTCATTTTAATACTGAACATGGAAGAAGATGCATAAAACTTTTGACCTATTATACTTTACCATTTCAAGAAAATTAGAAATGCAACTGAAATATGTAAAAGATTTTTGCAGTGTTTCATACAAGAAGGTTCTGTGACTGATTGAACATATCAAAACTGGTTTTCAAGGTTTCATGCTAGCAATTTTTCACTGGAAGATACGCCATAGTCTGGTAGACCAGTTGGTAGTGATTAGTATCAAGACATCAATTGAGAACAATCAACATTATACCATGCAGAGAGGGCCAACTTACTCAAAATATCCAAATCAATTAAGTTATTGGTGAAAATTTTTTAAATGTGCCTTCTATTTTGCCAGAAAACCTCAATGGACTTTATGGCTGATCCAGTAGTCATTTATCATTTGAATTCCCACCAGCAGTGTATGTCAGTTCCAATAATTATCTTCACCAGCTCTTGGTATGGTCAACCCTTGACTCAGCCATTCTAGAGGACATGCAGTTGTATCTTAAAATGGATTTCCTTGCATCTCCCTTGTGTCTAGTGGTATCTCAAGCATATTTTCCTGTGCTGATTTACAATGTGTGTATGTGGTGTCCCTTCAAATTGTTATCCATGTGCTATTGGGTTCTTTGTTCTATTATTGAGTTGTAAGGGACTTCACAGTGTTCTAGATGCATTAGATTTACGAATTGCAAATATTTTTTCTCTGTCTATGGCTTTGGTTTTTCACATAATGACAGTATTTTCAAAGAAAAAAAGTTAATTTTGATGGAGTCCAATTTATTGATTTTTGTTTTAAAAATGTATGGGTTTCATGTTTTATTTAAGAAATCAGCCCTGGCTGGTGGCACCAGCCTGAGAACCCAAAGGTCGCTGGTTCAATTCCCAGCCAGGGCACACGTAACCAGGTTGCAAGCCAGGTCTCCAGCCAGGTCCATAGCTGGAGGCAGGTGAAAGGCAACTGTACATTGATATCTCTCTCCCTCTCTGCCTCTCCACCTTCCCCTCTGTATAAAAATAATAAATAAAACCTTTTACAAAAAGGAAAAGAAATCATTGCTAATCCTAAATCAAATGGTTTCTTTTAGAAGTTTTAAAGTTTTAGCTTTGACCTTCTCTTTTTTTTTTTTAATTTTATTGTTATGCTTTTACATTTTCATTCATGACCCATTTTAAGTTATTTTTTTATATAGTATGAGGAGTGGATATTGTATTCTTCATCTGATTTTCTGTATATTGTTTAGAAATGATCGTATGGATCATATGGTGTTATTTCTTTTTGCTAATACAGTGAATTACATTGTTACTATCTGAAATAAGGAAGAAACTGCAACAAATCAAATGAATCTCAGAGACATCACGCTGAGTGAAAAAAGCCAATTTCAAAGGCCACATGTCTGATTCCATTTGTGTGATATCCTAACAGTCTCTGGTAGGACATTCCTCCCTGACGTGACCGATGGTAGAGAAGTTGGTGAAAGGATTTACCCCTGATTCTGGATGTGGAGGTTGAATCTTTTTGTTTGTTTGTGATTTTTTCTTTTATTATTTCTTATTTTGTCTTTTTTTTTTCTTTGATTATTTTTTGCTTTATATTTTCCCCATCTTTGTATAGATTAGATGGCTGGTTCTGTAACCTTTTCAAAATAGTTCCACTGCAGGGGTTCCAAGGAAAGTGTGAAAATGCCATTCCTCCAAGCCCTGGGTTCTGGCCCCAGCTCTGCCTCACGCTGGTGCGAGCTGGTGCCACATGTGACCAGCAGCTGTGAGGGGTGCATCATCAGGCACACTTGGCATCAGGAGATGCAAAGTTGGGCATTACCTCTGTGCCACCTAGAAAGCCTTACTCACAGGCCAGGAATGTGGCCACCCGCCCTCCGACGAAATGTTCCCGCCCAAATATTTTTGAGTCGATCGTTCAATCTACTGCATAGGATTTGCTGAGTATGCCTAAGAACAACATTTGCATTTTCCTGGAAGGTATTAAAATTCTCGCATTTGAAATGTAATCATTTGAGAATCTTGCGGGGCCCTGATGATGTGTTGCAAGACAGGTTACAGCATCCAGGGCGTAAAAAGTTTGCCCTGGACTCTGGCAAAATTCCACGGGAGGACCTCAGTGTCGCCTCAGTGTGTCAGGGAGAGGTTCACTGGCTTTGACACAGCTGGACAGTGATGTCAGAAGCAGCAGTATAATTTCTTCAATGAAATAGACTTTAGTCGCTATTAATTACAGCCTGCCCATACATACTGCTGGCTAATAGTTTAAATATTAAGAGTTTGGTTTCATGCTTAAAACGATAATAAAAACCTAGCTCCAAGTCTTCAATCGGCAACCTGCCTTCTTCATGTTCCCGTTTTCTCCTCTTCCTCCTGACACGTGGGTGACAGCAGAGGGCCTTGGACAGTGGGGAACAGTTGCCAGGGGGCTGGAGCACAACCTGCAGTGATTTTGGAAAAATTTGTCCTCTGTCCCTGGTTCTTTGCAAAGACTGGTGTCTCTCTCTTTCAGGCAGAAAAGCCAACAGGTGAGAGATGGGCGGGTGCTTCCTGCGATGGAACGGGAAGACAGAGAGGCAAAAATGTTGAGGGAGCAGGTTGTGTTTCCTCCAAGAGCAGGGCAACAAGACCACATTTTCCCTTTGGCTGAGTGGGGCTCACTGAGGTGACAAGGTGACAAGAAGGCTGCCTGCAAGATGAGGTGACTCCGATGGAAAATGGGGGTGGGGGTGACGCACTGCTGCCCCAGGAAGTAGACCCACCTGGGGACACCTGCCACACAGCAGGCACCAACCCCAGTATCCACAGCACCAGCCAGGTGCATCCTCATCGATGCCTCCCCTCCTTCCCCTTTCCCTGAGCAGCAGGGGTGAAGGGAGGGAAAGATGAAACCAGGAGAGAAACAGCCCACCGGGCCAGCTGTGAGGAAGGAAGAAGGGCTTTGAAATGCATGAGAGATCGCATTTTTATGAAAATGATATGAAAAAGAGAGACTATGATCGAAAGTACCTGGGAAAGAAAAGGGATCTGCCAACACTTTCTGCGGACTTGAAGAAGGAAGATGGAATACAGTCTGATGGGCAATGGCATGGATACAAAATGAAGTTATTTCTGCCGGAAACCCTCAGGCGGGGCCCCCCACTTCTGGGGTTGAGCAGGGTGTGCTAAGGATATGCTGAGCTAATAATTCCCTCAGCTCTCAGGGCACCTGTGCGGGGCTTGGAGCAGGCAGGGCCCTGGGGGTCTCAAATATCTGCATCTCTCTGGCTGCAACACAATTATTACTTTCTACACACTCCAGGAACTGAACAATATTGGGAGCCTTGCCCACCGCCCCTTTTGCTAGCCGATTACAACCGGCAGCAAGTGCTCGATTGGGATTACCTAAGTCAGTTCCATTTCCCGTGCCTCACCTCAGCAACCACGGAAGAAGCAAATAAATCACCCCTCTTCTTGAGCCAAGCGCTTGACCACGCTTTGAGGAATAAGCTTCGTTCTCTTTAGGTGACATGGATGGTTTTCCCCATCTATTATAGGTGGCAAGTATAGGGTGTGTGTAATATGTGTGAATCTGTAAACCAATGTTAGAACGCCGGAAGATTCTTAAAACCTCCCGAGTAATGAATCAACAAAGGGAACTTGAGGAAGGGGGGTTGTGCTGAAAAACTGAACGGGGGGAGGTTTGATCAGTTATTGAGCAAAGGAGCTGTCGATCACTTCTGTTCAGCAAATCGGGCCCCAGCATGTTAGCTTACAGCAAATTAGGTCACAGGAAAGGGAACCCAATGGATGGCCCTAGAGAGAACTCAAGGTTTAAAAAAGGAGGTGATGTAAGGCAGGCTGACCATCCTTACATCTGAGAAAGAGATGGCTGTCCTAAGGGCCAGACCCAACAGCCATGTGTGAGGGTTATGAATGAAGACTACAGCTTTAAAGAAGGGTAGGACCAGCACTAGTTTCTGGCTGGGGTACATGCTTCAGCTAAACAAAAGCTGCATCAAAGCAGAATAGGCAGACAGGACAGGGTCAAAGCAAAGGTGGAAGGAATGTGGAACCATGGAGAACTGCAGGGGAGAGGTAGAGGAGGAGGCTGGCTCAAAGCACGGAGACAGACACAAGATATCCCACTCACCTAAAGGACCAGTATGGGATGGACCTGAGAGGTGGGGCCCAGAGGAAGTGGGTGCCTGTCCTCAGTTAGGAAGCAGCTATGGAGTTTTCTGGAGGAGCTGAATTCTTACCCACCGACAGATCTGCCATGATTTAGAAGTTGTGGAACATCGTTTACCCAGGTCACATCAAGGCCAAGAAGGTAAGACCGGGGTACTTTTTGACCTCTAACAACCAATAATTGTGACTATAAAACACTTGAACTATTTTGCTCAAGTATTGTGTGTGTTTTCCTTTTGAAAATGTTAATGGAGGTCCTGGTTAAACATACTTAAGAATGGTCAGGACATTCTTTTTATTTTTTTATTTTATTTTATTTTTTTAACATCAACTATGGACCTGGCTGGAGACCTGGCTTGCAACCTGGTTATGTGCCCTGGCTGGGAATCGAACCAGCGACCTTTGGGTTCGCAGGCCTGTGCCTTATCTACTGTGCTACCAGCCAGGGTTTCTTTCTTTTAATTTAACTTTTTACCCTTCATCCTCCTTGAGATAGGCACTATCTTGACTCCTGTTTCACAGATGAGGAAGCAGAGGCCCAAGACAGTTATATAATTTGCTTGTGGTTGAGAGCTACTTGACTCCAGAGACCACCTTCTTTGCCATGTGGGTGAAAGACCCAGGCGTGATCTTCAGGAGGTGCCAAAGCAGGTCGGCTCAGTCTCTGCAGGGAGAGCAGAGTCATGGTGGAATTGTTGAGGACAGCCACTGTGGTATGGAGCAAACAACCAATGGCTGATACACTTTCATACTTTTCTACAGTTTTGTTTGACAACATATGGACAATCCTCTCTGAGGAAAAGGAGAGAGGAGGGTGTTCTGTGGGGAAGAAAGTGGGTGGATTTGGAATTGAGGTAGCCAGGAGACATTTCACCTCCGTATGGAATTCCAGTGGCTTCTAATTGTTTTACATTTTAAAAAAATACAAGGCTAAGCTCTGGCTGGTGGCTTGGTGGATAGGTGCCAGCCTGCGAATTCAAAGGTTGCTGGTTCAATTCCCAGCCAGGGCACATCACCAGGTTGCAAGCCAGGTCTCCAGCCAGGTCCATAGCTAGAGGCAGGTGAAAGGCAACCATACACTGATGTTTTTCTCCCTCCTTGCCTCTCTCCCTTCCCTTCTCTCTAAAAATAATAAATAAAATCTTTAAAAATTACAAGGCTGAGTTAAAGGAACTTGACTAATTTTGCTAAGGACCAATGAAGCTAACAAATTGAGACAGATTGTTAAAATAGGAAATATTTTTCATTTTCTTGCTAAAAAGAACTCTAAAACAGCAATAGCCTAGTGCAAGCCTCCTCAGCTCAAGGAGGAGACTAGGCAGGGTGATAAATGAACGGAGCACTTACCCAGAAAGCAGGAGAATGGGTCTAGGCTCAACTTGAACAAGTCATTTAAAACTCTCAGCCTCGGTTTCCCTCCTATGAAATAAGCCTGGTGGATGGTCTCTCAAGTCCATTCAGTGGCAGAATCCTAAGGCTCTTCTACAAGGTTGTTGCAAAGAACATATAAAATAAATACTTTTAACGTAGTAAAAGTTTATAGAAAATGATTTCTCTAGTTTATCTTGCCCCGGGCTCTGGGCCCTGGCTCCCTGGCTCACTAGTTACTGCTGCCTCTTACAGAACCCGGAAGCAGCAACCCCACTTCTTTATTAAAGACAAATGGAAAATGGAACAGCTCCCTTGGGTGGAGGCAACTGGTAGCTACAAGGTGTTGCTGAGAGATGGTCTGTCTATGAGGGGTTCCCTCCCAGTGTGAACCTCAAACTTGGAAGATCATTGGGGAAATGAGCATTTTGATAAGAAAGCAGGGTTTTCAAGGACTACATATTGGAAAGCAAATCTCCCTGTACGTGAAATCTTGACCTGTGCACAAGAATGTTCATAAACCTGTGTGTTTTTTTTGTTTTGTTTTTTTAATTTTTTTTTAAAGATTTTATTATTTTTCAGAGAGAGGGGAAGAAGGAGAGGCAGAGAGGGAGAGAAACATCCATGTATGGTTGCCTTTCACCTGCCTCCAGCTACAGACCTGGCTGGAGACCTGGCTTGCAACCTGGTTATGTGCCCTGGCTGGGAATCGAACCAGCGACCTTTGGGTTTGCAGGCTAGCATCTTATCCACTGTGCCACCAGCCAGGGAACCCATGTTTTTAAAAATAGATGTTTATTGACTCCAGAGAGAAGAGGTAAGCGGAAGAGAGAAAGAGAAACATTGATGGGTTGCCTCCCTGAGTCATCCCACCTGGGAGCCGAACCCACAACCTAGGTACGCATGTGCCCTGACTGAGAATTGAACCCAGGACCTCTTGGTGCATGGGATGATGCTCCAGCCAACTGAGCTACATCCATGTGTTTTTGAAAATGGGAATGCGCCTGCATCTTCCTGCTGCCCGTGTTTGTCTCATCAATAGGCCAGTTACCAGATCTGAAAGCCTTAAGATGTGGCCCTGGTTCAGTCCTGCCTGGCATTCCTACAACCTATTCCTCTCATTGATGAAGCTGAGTTCAGTTTGACCCCAGCGATACATGAACTGCTGAAGTTTACAAGACATTGCCTAGCTTCTTGGGCCGAATGAGGCCCGTTATTTTCTCACACGCCAGTCGCTTTGGGGGCGCCAGGATCTAATGTTTTGTAGCTGCCTTGTCTCTGTGGCTTCTCTATTCCCTGCTGTTATCTTTGGCTCTGTTGCTATGGGCGGGAATATTTTTTTGTCCTTGCTTAATAACTGCTTGGCTGACAGAGGAGCTCATTTCTCATTGTATTGGTGGAGAATTAGCTGAGATGTTTGGGAGATATTTCCTGAATTAAGCAGCAGGGGAGAGCTTGCTGGGCCTGAGCCTTCTTTTGACATAGCGTCATACATTTTTTTTTCCACTTTTTCCCTTGGAATGTGCTGAGGCTAGTTATTTGCATTCAGAACTGCAACTCCTCCTTGACACTTCACAGCTCTCCATCCCTTTTCCAGGTGCCCTTGTGTAAATAGCACTTGGGGAGGCTGCCTTGAATCTCAGGCAATTATCTTGGTTGAACGTCTCGGGTATTTGGGGCTCAATGGTATACTGTATCACCAATCTACTTCCCAGGCCTCTAACCCTATTTCATACTTCAGATTCCTTGAGAGTTAACACATCTGCCTTCTGTTGGAGCCACCACCTCATTTACAATGAACTTGAGACAGGTTATTCTATGTTGCCTAAAAGTAATAGGGTATCAAGTTTACAGCTCTTTCTGCAACTCTAACTGCTCATAGATTTTCTAATATTCTTGTGTCTGCTTGTGACGGTCTTCAAAAGGTTGAGAAAAGCGATCCAGAAAAGTTAGCAAGGGAGGACAAACACTGGCAAGTTTTTGGTTCTTGATCAGCTTGAGATCAAGAATACATGCTCACAATCTGACTGGGAGTCATCACTAAAAGCCTGGTGGCCTCTCCCTAGAAATGACCAAGGCTGGTCTCAGAGCAGGAGCCTCTGGGTTTGAAGTCTGAGATCACTACTTCCAAGCTCTGGGAACCTGGCTGGGTGAGTCACTTGGTTCCTCTTTTCCAAAATTTTCTCATCATGACATGGGATGATTCTGAGTCAAAGTTGTTGAGAACAGTGTGGGAACACCTAATACACTATAAATATAAGATTATTGGGATCAGAAGCATCTGAGATCTTGCTCCCTGCCATACATATCATCGGTTTGGCTCAAATAAACTCTTAGAAAAATTCTCACCGAAAAAATTATTAGGATCCTATGAGAACGTAAAACGTAAAAACATTTGCAAAATGCAAAGAACTGCACAGGTGCCAATAGCTGAAGAGGCTACAGTGAAAACCTAATAAAAATGTACACAGACTTCGAAGGGTTGGGAGAACCATTTTCACCTTGCAGGGGCTATTTATCTTTCTCTTAAAATACAACCTGAATCCCCTCCTGAACTAGAGGAATTCCCCACCGCCTTGTCTGAGGTAGAGCTCACCTACCAGTGACGTGGAGCTGCCAGGCACTTCCCAAGCTGAGGGCAGAAAACTAAGACCCAGTTGCAGCCAATCAGATGCTCCTGCCCACACTTGTTCTGGAAGCCCATCATCTGAAGAAGATACGTGCCGGCTGCAGAGGGGTAGAAGTGATCACTACATTTGGTTTCTGGACACAGCAATGGTCGGGGATACAGAGATGGTATCCATCATTCACCCTGGCAGCTATAGGACCTAGGTAGCAATGGTGTCTTCCATTCTGTAGATGGTTTGACCTGTCACTCCTGACTGCCTTTCCCCTGCCAGCCTAGTTTTGTAGACAACTCAGAGACTCTCTAAGCTACCCAATATCTCTTTCTATAAAAATGTATTATGGGTAGTTTCAAACATACAGATAATGGAAGGAAATAGCATAAGAAACCCCTGTGCACCTATCGTCCAGTTCAACAATTACCAACAGCCAGTTTTTTCACCTGTTTCTGCCCTTTCCCTTCACCTCTTGTTTTTGTTTTTGTTTTGGCTGAAGTATTTCCAAGTAAATTCAAGATATCATATCACTTCAGTGATAAATACCTCAGTTGCATTTCTAACTGATAAAGACTTTTTAAACATAACTATAACTACTGCATCATTTTTCCACCCAAAAAGATAAATAGTGATGCTCAGTGCATCCTAATAACAATCCGTGCTCAGGTCAACAAGGAATGCTTTGTTCTCATGGAAGCTTCACCCACTGAAGGGATTGAGAAGAGTCACTTCACTCTCCCTCTTCTCTCATTTTATGGACTGGCCAACCTGATGGGTGACCTGGAGATTAGGAGCGGAAGTGATTGGCTGGAGCCCTGGGAAAACCTCCCTGGAGACCCGTTGGCCCAGAGAGCAGCTATGTTGCACACAACTCTGGCTTCCATGTCAGGACCAGGCTCACTTTGCAGGGTAAGCCTGGCATTTTTCTCCTCCTTAAGGAGTGTGAGGAGGTAACTCCAGGTCAATAGGTCTGCTCTATAAATCTAAGGTGATCCCACCCAATACATCCCAACATGCGGCCTTGGAGCACAGTTCTAGGAGACCTGGTGTGACCCCCTCGTCTGTGCTGCACCCTCTAACTTGACCAGTCACAAAGCTGACATTCTCTCTGCCTTTGTTTGATTTCAGCCTCAATCTCCAGCATTCCAAATTTAGTGGAGAGGAAGGAAAAGGTAGAATTATTTGTAAGCCAGCAACTCTAACATACTCCGATGAATTCAATAATCATTACTATGAGCCAAACCCAGTGCTACAGGCCAATGACATGAAAAAGAAGAAGAGAATGGCCCTGCCTGTGGAACCCACTGACTTTACAAAGGCAGAAACAACTCCACAGGACTCAGGGGCCGAAGTTCTGAAAAGGGCTCCCAGGAGTGGGGGCAGCTGGATCAGCAGGATTTCCTCAAAAGGAATGGGAGGACACAGGCATCCAGACAGAGACTAGCTGTGTATAAAGGCCATGAGAAGGGAAAAGCACAGATATCAGGGGGCAGAAAGGGGTTTGGGAGATTGGGAGTGTCGAGGACCTGGAGTTGATGGAGGACTGAGGTCAAGGTCAGCTACTAAATGGGCACATGCCCACTACTAAGGGACTTGGGCCTCATTTTAAAAGTAAGGGGTAACATGGAAGGTTCATAAGGAAAGGTAATTAAAAAAAATATATATATATGTATGTATTAAGCAGAAGTGTGGAGAATGAATGTACAGGAATGAGACCCAAATCTGGGGGAACACTCAGAAGCCCACTGACAGCATCTAAACAGGACACAGGAAGACATGAGCCAAGGAGGCAGGGGGCTGATTCAAGAGATGTTCTGGAAGTTCGAGACTTATCCTATTTGTTGCAAAGCAGACTTTTTATATAAGTATACATACACATAAAACACAACAAGCAAAAATATAGAAGTAGATGATGAAGAGAAAATAAAGGTCGAAGAGGTACATAAAGGGGAGCCAGGCATGAGATTAGCATGTTGTGTGTATATGTGTGCAAATAATGGGAAAGGAAAGGCCAGGGATGGATCACAGAGCTGGCTCTCTATTTAGCACCGGTAGGGAAGAATCCTTTACACACATCACAAAGCTTATAAGATAAAAGGAAATCACCTGTTCGGGAGAACAACTATTGCTGAATCTAAAGCCAAACCCCCTTTCTCCCGAGTCCTCACAGCAAAGATACGTCTAATGTTAAGTAATCATATCCGCAGCAATATTCTCATTGTAGACAGTGAGCTCAAAAAATGTTTCTTCCGGTAATCTAGCGTGCCCAGCCAAAAGTTGTAAACTGAAATTGTATCTTTTAATGACTGGCTTTTTTTCACTTAACATGATGGTTTCAAGGTTATTCCTGCTGTAGTGTGTATCACTTCTTCATTCCTTTTGTTAACCGATGCTCCTTGGCACCCACTCAGTGCCAACAAGAATCCCCAAGTTGGGGCGCAGTGAAGGAACGGCTATGAATGTAAACAGTGCTACAGCAGGGCCTTGGAACAGCTTAATTGTGATACAGTGTGACAGCAAGGCTATGAGGCTGCCCCAGGGCCAGGTCCTTCTTCAGCTGGGCAGCTCTGTTCACTGCACCCACTGCTCTGCTCTGCTCTCCTGAGAGACATCTTTGTTGTTATTTCAGCTCTAGCTGGGGAAACAGTCTACAGTCTTGAGTGGAAAGAGCATCTCTTGAGCCTGCGGGGAGTTGGCTTATATGGGCAAACGTCCCCACCTCTGCTCCCTGATTGGTCCATCCTCATGCACATGAGTCCTCTGAATCCTCACAGTTTGAGTGGTCCAGAGTCATTGTTCTGATTGGTCAGAATAGAGCTGCTCTGATGGGTTAAAATAGGATTCTGGGGAACCTTTATAAGGGCTGGATCGGATGGCGGCAGCAGACAGTTGAGTGCAGAGGCTTCTCCGTGAAGTGGACCTTGCCTGAGAGACTCTGCTTTTTGTTGTTTTGTTCTTTCTGTTTTTAATCTGAGGCCAGTTAGCCAGCAGGAGCCCTTCTTAGCAGGTGTTTTCTTTCTCAGGGTTTATACTTTTTATGGCCAGATAATACGCGATTGCAATAGGAGTGTTTTGGTCTCGTGCTGTTGCAACAATCTCCCTGGGGTAATTCAGTCTTTCAAGTCAAGGCTCAACCTTTCAGGTTTCCTCTTCATGGCCTTGCCTCTCCTGAGGTGATGTGTAGGTGCACCTAGGCAGCCTGTCACCTCATGATGTCCGAGGATCCGTGCTGGCAGGTCTCACTCAGGCCTCTGGGCTTTCCTGGTGCCCAAGAACAATCCTTACCCCCTGAGCTCTGGGCACTGCTGCCTTTCAGTGCTGCTCTCTGCCCACATGACTCAGACAGAGCCTGGACATGTTCCTCACTCTGACCGCCTCACCTTGACCCTTTGCAGCCAAAGTCTCAGCCCCTCCTTCCATTTTTCCACCCTGCTGATTCTGCATGTTCCCTCCAGCACGTACCTGGCTTTCTAGATCATTCCGTGTCACACAAGAGTGAGGGAACTTTGGGAGCTATGCCATAGGCATGTTCCTTGCCCACCATGTTACAGGGCTACTATTTTTCAGCTGTGGCTTCTCCGTGCGAGTGTAGAGCCATTCGGGGCAGCCAACCCCTCCTAGAGCTCAAGGCAAGGCATTGGCACAGCCCTGTCTGCTTTCCATAGGGCTCTTCAATTCCCTACCAACTCTACCCTGTGGGGCTTCAGCTGCTTGCAGGGGGAAGTCAGGACAAATGAATCTATTCCATCTCTCAGGCTCTCTTCCTCTTCTCACTCCTCGTTGGACCCAGAGTTGGGCTTTCTCTCCTTTCATGGAAATAAGGGTCTTCCTGTAGGATATGAATCCTGAGACCTCTCCAGACTTCACTTATAGGAAATTCAAAATTTATCCCCCAAAAGCCAACCCTTGATATGTTACTGGAATTTGAAGGAATTGGGGAAAACTTCTCTTAAGAAAGTCTTTCTTTGAAGGCGAGTCTTATCAGGAACCCAGAAATCTGATTTCTGTTGTCAAATACTGAACACTGACCCTCTTTTCCCCATTTTCCTATTATAATAGAACTTCTGTCCCCACTACTACCTTAGAGAAAGATGCTCATGGGTGGCTGAATTGGGAGAAACCATGCATATGGAAATGTGAAAAAGAAAAGCAAAAATGATTGTTGCAAACATCCCAAGGGCAGGACAGGGGCACTAGTTGAGAAGTGGAATCCCCAGGGCTCTTTATTAAGATGCATAAAGGTGAAGGTGACCTTCAACTTCTGATTCAGGTGAGTGAGTGCCTTCAGCCAGGAGGAGGGTCAAGGGAAGATATTGGGTCTGCATCGGAGGATGTTAGAGGTGGGGTACTCATTGGACATCTGGATGGAGGTTCTCAGGCAGTTTCTGGAATCAAAGCTCCAGAGAGGATGGGCTAGAGATAAAGACTTAGAACCCAGTGCCATTCATGTTCTAGTGGGTGTGGAGATTAGTAATTTCCCAAGGAGCTACAGTTTAGGCAATTTCAAGACTTTAGAAGGTGTAGGGAGTTTATACACAGAAGCCTTCCAAATTGGCCTGGTAAGAAGGTGGTTCAGCAGGGTGGAACTAAATCCCATCTGACATTGCGTTAGCCTACATTATACTCCGAACACATGAAGACATGGACTTCAACATTTCATCATTGCTTCTAAACTACACACATTCCTAAAGTCAAGGTCCTTCACAATATGATATTACCTTACTTTTGTAGTCCTATCACCCAGGTCTTCCTGACACATGCATACTCTATATGCTCCAATCAAATAATAAGATTTCTCTCCAATACCTAGAAAACCCTATGTTCATGCCTTTGCTTTTGTTAGTTCTTCCTTCCTAAACACCCTTCACCCCAGACTTTGTCTCCTGAAGTCCTATTCATTTAAAGAGGCCCTGCCCTGATGCTACTTTCATGACTATTTCCCTGACCACTAAAATTCTGCAAACATCTGTTTAAAAATATGTGCAAAGCACTGTGATAGGCACTGAGAGGGATGCCAGTATAAATGAGACAGAGTTCTTACCCTCTAAAAGATCAAAATCCAGCAATCTGTGTACCTACCAACTCTATTATGAAGTAATTTGCATTTCTCAAAGGCTAGCTCACTCATGCCCTGGTGCTGTTGAAATTCAGATTCAAAGGCCACACGCCAAATCCACTGGATGAGAATGTCTAGTGTGAAGCTCAGAAATGTGCATTTTTAAACATGTCCTTTTCTGACCTTTTTGCCATGAGTAAAATATGTGCCTTCCTTCCTGATAGGGTAATTGCTAAGGTGAAGACATCCATGTGACCATGCTTTGAAGTGGCAGGGCACCATTTCAAAGGACTGCAGTGGATATTATTTAACCAAAGCACATTCTTCATTTCCGTGAAAAATCTTACACACTTTGTCATTTGACCTTTAACATATGTCTGCCCCACCCTAGAGGTGACATATGCGATTTTTAGGAGACTCATAATGGGTATGGGATGGAGCGACACATGTGAGTATCAGGTATTACTCATATCTTTACTGCAAACCCCACCCAGCATCTGAAACCCTGGGTTCCCTCCAGTTCCTTACATCACCGCCAGCTTTGATTAGGAGCCATAAAAAATAGGAAGCATCTGGAGGTCAAAATCAGAGTTGGCCCTGAACATGACAGTGAAGTTAGCAAGTTTTATCACTAGTGTCTCCTGTCTCTCCTTTGTTTGCTTACCCCTAGTCCTCATTCGCACCTGGGGCCTTCTTTAGTCAAAGCACCTGTCCCCATCTGGGGAAGAGCTGAGGACCTCATTTTTACTAACATGCTGTTGACTCAATAGTTCACCTCAGATGTGTATCAAGGACTGTGAGACAGGGCTTAATCCAAAGGCTGGATAACTGGTGATGGGACTGTAGTCAATAAGGACATGCAAGAGAGGAATATTTTTAGTTGCAGGAATTTTCTATAGCGTCCTACAGTGACACCACACAGGTGACCTCCTAGCACTGCAGGTTTTCTTTCATCTGGTCACCAGGAGGACGGCACCTGATGGGCAAACTGCCAGAACTCATTAAGATCCAGAGAGAGAAAAAGACCATGCTACAATTATCATGAGCACATCTCAGGCTGCGGCTAATCCAGGCTTGAGAAACTTTCTGGCCTGGCCCAGGTCCAAGGCCACAGAGCACTGTGGTCCATCCTCCGGGACTTGGATGGTGTCCAGAATCCTGTCCAGCATGGGCCGATGGCCTGTGTGTAGGCATGGCCAGCCTCCCTCCATATCCTGATGGGGTACAGTAAGTGAAAGGCCATGTGAAAACAAGATGTAGTTTAGTGAAACAGAAAGAATTATTCGCTGATATTCAAGGAAATCTGGGGTCTAGAACCACCACTGCTGCTATTAAACTGGGTCACCATAAGCAGATGGCTTCCCCCCCCGACAGACTGTTTCCTTGTGAGAAAAGTGAGTGCCTTGGATTAGGTGCTTTAGGATGAAGATCCATGCCAGTTCCCAGAATTAACTATTACGTCCTCAGAGCTGGTGCAGAACCCAGGCTCTACCTGCTTAAACAGCCATTGTTTTTAAAGATGTCACCTGGCTGGTGTGGCTCAAAGGATTGGTGCCAGGTAGCGAACCCAATTGTCGCTGGTTCGATTCCCAGCCACGGCACGTAACCAGGTTGCAAGCCAGGTCCATAGCTGGAGGCAGGTGAAAGGCAACTATACATGGATGTTTCATGCTTCTCTCCCTTTCTTCCTTTCTGCCCTTCTCTCTGAAAATAATGAATACAATCTTTAAAAATAAATCTAGTTTAAATAAATAAATAAAAGATGCCTAGTGCTTCAATTTCCCTCCAAATTGCAGCTTAAAAATCATCTCCCCGTAGGTGGGTTCCCTAACTCCTAGAGAAGATTAAACCCCATGCTTCATGCTCGTAGTCACTCCTGTGAACCTTATAACCCATCATGTACTGACTTAAGGTCTTTTTTCCCCCCATTTGGTTGTAGCTTCCTGAATCCAGAGCCTGTGTCTTGCTTGCTGCTTGCATCTTCTAATGCCCAACCCACTAACTGGCCCAGAGAGATGCTCCACAGACAGTCACTGAGTGGGAGGAAAGGTTTCAGAGGCAGGAGAGCTGTGGCTGACATGTGAAGAAGAAGGAATGAGTGAGGTGACCAAGGAAATCTACATTGGCACCCAAATCTGACCAGGATGCCGGCCTATGTCCCTGTTTCTTTCAGAGGGAAAACTGCAGAGACCGTGGGGGTGGAGACTCCAGCAGGGGTCTGGCCTGTGGGCTGCTGTCCTCAAGCCCTGGAGGGAGTCCCTGCCGCTTGCTTCCCAGGTGAAAGGAGGTAGAAGATGTCTTCGCTGTGTGTGTGACAGGTTATTCCCAGCAGGAGAAGTGGGAGGCTCAGAGAGGAGCTCATGTGCAAAGAGAGAGGGACAGAAAGATACATTCTAAATTGATGAATTGGAACAGCCAGTGAAAGAAATATTCCACCCTGGTTGTGTGGCTTAGAGGTGGGAGTATCATGCCTTACACCTAAGTTGGTGGGTTCAATCCCCAGTCAGGGCGTGTGCAGGAGGCAATCGATTAATGTTTTACTTGTTTTCCTCTTTCTCTCTTCCTCTCTTGCCCCACCTCTCCTTTTTCTCTAAAACCAATAAAAAGCTTATCCTTAGGTGAAGATAAAAAAAAAAGAGAGAGAGAGAGAGTCCTTTTCTCACTTCCTTTGTAGGTGGCTATAGTACAAGGAGAAATGGAAACCTACAGAAGTTCAGAATGATCATCAGAGACCTTGGGCCAACTTTCAGAGGAGCTTGACTTTACTGCTTTTATATCAAAAGGTAATCATTAAATAACAGAAGTGGGACTTTTAAAAGCGTCTTTCTACTGTCAAGTCATCTTTCTTTTTTGCGAGTTTCCAAGGCAGGTAAGGCAGATGCTATGGGCCCCACGTAGGCCAGAGAATAGGCTGAGCTGTAAGAGCTCAACTGGTCTTTTCCAATCACACAAGCTCTTCCGACTTCTAGCTTCCTAGGCTTTCTGTTTGGTGCTCGGGCCACGGCATGAAAACCCCTGAGGTCAGGCCCATAGCTCCGTGGCCTTGAGCTCTGAGCAGAATTGGTTCCGACTGCGGATGGCTTACCCAACTGGTTCGGCCCAGCCGTGAAGGGAGCGAAAGGTCAAACCAAGTCAGGACGGAGGCTGTGACCCTCTGGGTTCAGGATACGTTTCTTTTTTCAATAACAACTTCCCTTCTGTGAACTAACCAAGGGGGAACAAACTCAAGTTTCTGCATATTTGAACTGTTTTTGTATGATTTTAGCTGGCCTTCCAGAGCTCGTGGGTCAGAAGCAATTTCAGGAAATGCTGCCCATATTACCAGCTGGAATCCAGGTTCCTGTTCTCCAAGAGCCCTCAGATGTCTGTGTGTGTTTGCAGCGCGCACACACACACACACACACACAATAGCTCCCACGTTTGCCAGCCCTCACTTCCACAAACTGGCATATTCACGAACACTCCCTCTCATACCCTTACACGTAAAACTCATACTCGCATAGCTCCTCACACATGCAAACTCACATCACACATACAGACACCTCCATATATACACATACATTCACAGCACCCACGCCCGCAAGCACGCTCTCTAGTCTCTTGCCAAGCCTTTCTGATGCTAAATATAAGCTCGGTGTTCTCTGCACGAGAAGCACTGACTATTTAGGTATTTCCAAATGTCCACACGTGTTGCTTGCTTTGTGGACGTCACAACATTTGGCTGCAGCAAGCGTTTCTTCGCAGCTCTTGCTCTCTGGGGACGGGTGAATCGGTTATTCCTAATCATCTCTTCCCACCAAGGCTCTACAATGGGGAAATGAGGGCAACGAACTTGGTCTCCATTGCAAAAGATAGACTTTAGAAAGCTCATTCAGAGAACCTGGGGTCACATGGGATTTGCCAAGCGACAGCTCCAGCCCCCTATCTCAAAAAGAGCCATCTGTCCAAAGACAGAAGGGACAGCCCTCCCTCCTCTCTGCCCTTCTTCCTAACTTCCTGACAAAAGTCCAGAAGCCCGTCACCCCATCTAACCTTTCCAAAATGGTGTATTATCAGGTCACCTTCAACTCGCCCGGGGACTTTCAATCCCTGCAGAGTCCAGTGGGACCAGGACACGGTGCTGGCTCTCTGTCTAGGGGAACAAGGTTCTCTTCTGTACAATGTGGTAGGATGCACAACACTCTTGGCTTTTATACAAAGCCAATATTTATCCTTATCTGTTTGCATTTGTCCAGTGTTTGCTATTTCCTGTTGGCATCTATCAGCCTCAGTTTTGTCTCTCTGAATGTAAACACATAGAAGAGGAAGACTTTCTCTGGACAATGGGGAGGATAGGATTCCAAGAAATTAAGCCCTCAATGAGTGCCTTTTGATGATGAAAGATTGTAACAGTGAGCTCTTCTGGCTGATGTGCATGGAAAGGTGACTTTATTTCAGCAACGGGGTTCCTTGCTTTGCTTTGGTGCCCTCCATCTCTCCCTGTGAGTTCAGACACAGGTCACAAGGTGACATGTGTCAGTGTAGACAACACCAAGCTCTTTCTTAGGATATTTTGTACCAAATTTAGCACTAAGAAGCCTCGCTGGTTGAGTGAGGCAAAAAATGAAGCCTAAGCTATTAAAAGGTCGCTGTCTTCCAAGCAGGTGCTGAGGACTGGAAGCAGATGAAGAGTTTGCTGATAGTCAGTGACAGGAGGTATCCCTGCCCCGGGGTGGGAGTGAATCACTGGGAGGTAGTTCAAAGTGATACTCATTCTCACTTAGACTGCTTCGCATGTAGCAGACCGTTAATAAATCTATGGAATGAATGAATCAATCAATGCATCCTTTTCTCCCCTGTCACTTATGGCTGTATTCCTTGCATGTGTCCATGTGTCTTGTCTGTATACAGTAGCCATGTCTTCTCAGAGATAAGTACAATAAATAAGCACGATCCCCTCCACAATAGCTATGACCTTCCTGTAATGCTGTCTTTGGGAGCATGTGATGGAAATGCCTTTAGAAAAGAAAGGACTTTCCCTTTCCCACCCCCCAGAAAACATTCCTCTGCAGACAGCTTTCTGTTGTGGGAAGCTACAGAACTGTTTCTCATAGTCTTTAGGCTTTCACCATGACACATCCGCTATCTATGACATCAGCAGTCCTCTTAGGCAGGGTTCAGAGACCTTCGACATTGTTTACCCTAAACTCCATATGGCTACTGCAAATACATGTTAATAAATATCATAACCAAGAACTTCTCAGAATTCTCCACCAAAGACCTACTGGAAGCCCATGAACACATGTTTATCATCAGTGTCTAGGGATACATGCTCCTCCAAGATTGTATTATTTTAGAAATGTATGTAAATGTTGCATTCTATTGGACTCTATAAATGGTTTTATTATAAAAGTGCTTTAAATTTTATAGTGCTTGTTTAAATGACTTCACTGGTTAAATTCCCCAACCTGGAGCAAAACTGGCTCTCTAAGGACAAGTACCAGGGGGACCTGTGACTTTCGGGGCCTCCTGCTTGAGGCCATGCTGTTGAATGTGAGAGGTCATGGACAAGCAGTCCCAGCGGGCAGGAAGTACGGAGGGAGGGACATGCCAGGAACTGTTTATGGAGACCATATGGCGGAGAGAGTCCAAGGACACCCAGATACCAAGACTGATAGCACATGATGATACTGAGGAGTTAGGAAACCTCCTCTGGTTGGCAGATACTGTGCTTGGGAACAGTTGCCAGAAAATGCACTGTTCTTTACCAAAGAAAGTGGGGAGGTGTCACGATACCCACAGATTTGGAGTACACATCGGCAGTCTGTGCCAGGCAAGGCTAGATGCTCGCTGCTTCAACAGAGTGGGACCCGTGGCTGAGGCGTGAAATGGGTAAAATAATACTTATCTCATAGGATTATTTTAGTTAATTGAAAGTGCATGGGCTTGCTAAATCTTAAGCGAATGGAAATCATTATTATAGTCACAGTCATTATTACTCCATGAATACTCATCAGTGTTACCCCACAAATACTGAGAAGGGAATTGCGCTGGTGGAATTTATGTATGCATGTATAAAGAACATTACAATGCTCAGTAAATTGAGGGGGAAAAATGCAGTAAATGAAAAACAAAGACAGATTTTCATCTTGAACAAAAATGATTTGAGGAAGAACGAAAGAGAAGTAAAATGTGCAATGGCTCAAACAATCCCAGTACCTCATTTCCTAAAAGGAAAAAGAACCCATTCGAAAACCTTCCCCCAGGGGGCGGGAAGGGCTCTTTGTATTTGTTAAGCACTTTGTAAATGTTTTCTCCATTTTTTTTTAAATTTTATTTATTATTTTTAGAGAGGAGGGAAGGGAGAGAGGCAGAGAGGGAGAGAGACATCAATGTGTGGCTGCCTTTCACCTGCCTCCAGCTACAGATCTGGCTGGAGACCTGGCTTGCAACCTGGTTATGTGCCCTGGCTGGGAATAGAACCAGTGACCTTTGGGTTCACAGGCTGGCACCTTATCCATTGTGCCACCAGCCAGGGCTGTTTTCTCCATTTAACCACGGAACCCTACAAGGGAGGCACTACCATCAGAGGACTGCTGAGAGCCTGTCAGAATCACTGCATTTATCCACCACCTTTATCCACCACAATTCCCTCGGGCTTCACCTGGGCAAATGGAGCTTGGGACCCAAACTCCGTACAGTAATGCCCGAGTCTGTGGTCTTTCCGCCCCAAGTCAGAGCCAAGTACCTCTGCTGGTCCACGTCCCCTCCTACCTTCTCTAACACCCCAGGAGGAGGCTTGGCAGAAGGCTTAGTGACTGCCCTTTGAGTGGGACTTGAGTGGGGTTAAGTGGCAGCTAAGCAATTTGGTGGCAGCATGACTTCAAACAGGCGACCCCACCCCTCTGAGCCTCAGTTTCCTCACATGGCAATAAGGATGATAGTGAAAGTACCTTCCGTGGGAGGTTTATTTTTCACATGATGACATCAGGTTACACAGTTGGCACAGAACGAGCATTCACATTTCAAAGTTTTATCAATGGTAACTGCCCTCAGAGTAGATACCTCCCAAGTTGAAAGCGTCACCTAAGGTCTTGCACAAACTCCAGCACCAGGTATTGTTATGAAAGCCAGGTGGTGGGTGACACAATTGTTTTTAAATCCTGCTCACATTCTCCTCGCCCACAGCGGTGCTGAAGCTGGAAGGATCAAGCAAGAGAACAGAACCTTTTAACAAGGTGTGACCCTCCTGGCAACATTTCCTGTTTGCTCAAAATGAGGCATTTTAGAGCCACACATTGTAGAAATGGAGAAACCCCCCTGGGTCACCTTGGCAGTTACGCAGCTCCCTTCTCCTTGCTTCTCCGTTTACCATGTTATTCCAGGGCGGTTTCTGTGGGGGTTTTTTCCCCCCAGGTGCCATCTAGACAGTTGGCACACACACATGACCTTGAGGGGAAAGCAGGGCAAACAAAGGGAGGGAGGATGCATTGAAAGAACAGAAAAAGAGAAAAAGCCAAGCAGAAACATACGGAGCTCATCATAGCAGAAGCGAAACTCCCAAGCCGTGTAAATGTGTGTGAGTGCCGAGGGCACATCTGAAGCAACTGTTTTTCTATGTGCCTTGCAAATGATTTTGTGGTTTCTGCAGAGTTCCTTTTGGGTGATGGCTTTTAAGCACCACCTCAGCCCATCCCAGCTCAGCTCTTGGAAAGTGACGTGTAGAGAGAGAGAGACTTTTCTGCACCCTGGAAGAATATCCCTTAAACAACTTTCATCCAACAAATGAACACAAGGACAACTCTCAGGCACAGATGAAGCCCGGCACATTTGGTTAGGATTTCCACTGTGTGGATCAGCTGGAAATTTCAGGGGGAAATTAGAAAGTTGAATAATTGACATTATTTGACCAAAGAGTCCTTGGAATTAATTTTTCTCCTGCTAGCATCATGTAAGCACAGATCTGGTCGAAGATTTTGAGTTACTTCAAGACTTCAAGTCACATAATGCTGCCTGGTCTGCATTACCTGTCCTAAAGACAGCATGAGGCTGTAAGGAAGGAAAGAGCCGCAAGTTGATTATACACTCTCCACACAGCAAGTGATCACACAGCCTTTACAAGTATGTGTTGCAGGGGACCCAAGCAAATGACTGGTGGGTACCTTCTGTCTTCTTTTCTTCTGCGTTTAATGATTAATCAACAGTCACAAGAGAGGGTCCACAAGCCAGCAGATGCTCGACACTCAACATTTTTCCTTTGAAGCCAGAACTCTTTTGACCGCAGGAATCACTGATTTGCTCTCACACCCCAGAGGTGTCACGGGAGGGGTCAGCAGAGATGGCTCCAAGGGGAATGTTTTCTTATTTGGTAAATTGATCAAGACTGGGAACCTGAAACAACCCAAGATGGTCATGTGTGCTCGCCTTTCACCCGGTTCCCCTTTGAAAGTAAATCCACAGCAGACATGAAACAGCTTTGTGGATTGGGGGGTGGGGTGCTGAGATGGGTTAGCCTGTGTTTCATCACTTGGAACAGATTGCAAGGACTTCTTAACTAAATCTAAGGCTAACATTGGAACATTTTCAAGTGTAACTGTAAGGGGACAGAATGTTCTTTTAGGGCAGCAATTTTTAGCCAACGTGCCACAAGAAGTTTAAAAATATGCAATAACCAACAGTTTAGTCAGGGGCACTGACCTCTTCCCTTAGAATTGTCCAATTTAAAAAATGACAACGGCCAAAGCCAAGACAATAATAGCTGTCCAGTGTGAATGCCCTGTCTTGAACCATAAATACATAGGTCGTATAATAAGGTTGCATCTTATTGGTCATGTTATATAATAAGGCTTTGTCTAATTGGTTGATTCTCTATACCAGAAATTCTTGATATACAAGTAGAGGCACCTGATTTTTTAAAAAGTCACTCCGGAGCAAAAAGGGTAGGTAATTACTATTATTACATTTTGGTAAATCAGTCAGACCTATTTTTTGTCAGATTGATAAAAAATATATTTTTTGGTATGCCACAGAATTTTGATAATTAGTTTATGTGTGCCGTAAGATGAAAAAGGTTGAAAATCACTGCATTAACAAATCAAAATACACACTTAAGAAAATGCTTAACTCTGTTTGACCCTGTGTTTCTCCAATGCACTTGCGGAATGTACGTGATTATAGAATGCTAATATTGCAAAATATCGGTGAAGCCCATTTTGGGGAAATCAGCTTTACTAGGAGACATGACATGATACCTGCAAACTGCAATATCTCCTCCTCCAGCTGGGAAGTTAATACTCCTTATTTTGGCCCTGGCTGGTGGCTTAGTGGATAGGCACTGGCCTGCGAACCCAAAGGTTCGATTCCCAGCCAGGGCACATAACCAGGTTGCAAGCCAGATCTCCAGCTAGGTCCGTAGCTGGAGGCAGGGGAAAGGCAACCATACATTGATGCAGCTCTCCCTTTCCTCCTCCTTTCCTGCCCTGCACTCTGAAAATAATGAATAAAATCTTAAAACAAACAAACAAACAAAAAAACCCCAAAACTCCTTATGGATCACAGGTGCGGGGCATTCGAGCTGATGAGTGGTCTGTGCTGGCCCAGGGCTGGGTTTGCAGCCCCCTGCCACCTACTGGAAATTTGATTTTACACCCTTAAGAAGGATGGGGAGGGGGGAACTCTTGCCTTCAAGAATGAAGATTTTTACACTGTAAAGCAATACAAAATAATATTGAATGCAAGCTGTAATTGGGAAAAATTAAACATTTAAATAAAAATTGCAAAAAAGATATAGATATATAGTGTTAAAAAATGAACACTTTTAAAGAATGAGTGTTTTCACATTGATGATAAAAACTTGAGGGCTACAAAAATAATTTACCCTTTTTTTAAAGATTTTATTTATTATTTTTAGAAAAAGGGGAAGGGAGGGAGGCAGAGAGGGAGGGAGGCATCAATGTATGGTTGCCTTTCACCTGCCTCCAGCCAAGGACCTGGCTGGAGACCTGGTTTACAACCTGGTTATGTGCCCTGGCTGGGAATCGAACCAGTGACTACAAAAATAATTTAATCGTGCTATAAGACTAGAAAGTTAATCTTGTTCAACAGTATTCTATTAGGGTCTGTTACTCTAGAAGGGCCACTTAGAAAGTTCAGGTGGAGATGTGATTTTAAACATCAGAAATCTTGTCTTCCATTGCTCCCCATAGTAACATAGGCTTGTGCATACACCAGGCACTTTATTTCAAGACTCACTGACAGGACTTCATAAGGCTTAGTTTCATATATGGTCTGGGAACAGAAGGAGTGTGTCCTCCTTAGTCTGGCTCATTCGTGACTTATTTTTATGTCTTGGGTTTTCTCTGTACAAAGTCATGATCTGAGGCTTGGAAATGTTTAGTCCAAGCCCCCAACCCCCCAGAGCTCTTTCAGGCACTTCAGTTGTGAACTGTCTCACAGAGATTTTCTATTCAACCCTTTCATGCATTTCCTTGCGGACACTGTTTCCGCCAGCACCTGTCTCAGTGTTCTTGCCTCACCTGCTATGCTTCTGATTATCCATCATGTGACCATTTCCAACTTCATTGTTCTGTTTTTCTTCCTGGCCAGATTTTGCTGTTGTATTCACCTGTAGCCCAGCCTGCACCTTGAAAGTAGCTTCAAAATCCTACCACAGTGATTTTCAACTGTTTTCATCTCACGGCACACATCAACTAATTACTAAAATTCCACAGCACACCAAGTTTTCTCCAAATGCTTTTCCTGTGGCCACAAGACTTACTTGCTGCCTAGATCTTTCTTTTAAAAAAAAAAATTCATTTTTATCGTATGTATTTATTTGTTTTTATATTTTATTTATATCTTTTTGCTTTCTTTTATTTTGTACCCAGATCTCTTCATTGGGTGTGGTGAGGAAGCAGCTTGGTCTTTTGGGTTCTGTCCCCAGCTTCTTGTGGGCATGCCCACTGGGAACGACTCATCCTTTACCTCTGAGAGAGATAGTGGGTCTGGGATTCAGAAATGATCCTTTAAAGGGAAGCTTTGCAGAGAAACAAAAGCATGATCCTAAGCCTTATAGTGCTGAACTCTTGATTCTAAAGAAGAGCCTGGATTCCAAGAGTGACTGAGGCAGAGACCACTGGCGATTCAGCACCTTTGTCACCGACCCGGAATAGCAACGGCAACACAGAATCCAGACAGTGGGTCAGCAGCTTTTGTGACTGAGACAGCACATGGGGCTTAGTCAACCTCCACCCCAAGTTCTCCTGCCCAAGAGGCAATGGCAATGGGAGAGAAGGAGGCACGTTTCTGGCAGGGAGCTGCGGACCTTCCCCAGGTGGCAGTGTGGGTACATCTGTCCTTAGGGCCAACTCTGCCAACATGCAGCATCAGATCCCAATGAGTCAGATGGGTTGGCTCCTGGTTTCTATCATGTTCTTGGAGACGTGAGGCTGGGAAACCACAGCCCATCTGTTTTTAAGTTTTCTTGTTTAAAACAATACCTTTTCCAAACATGAAGTGGGAAGAAAAGACAGCAGCATGACTATGTATTCTGTAAGCCAGATATCTGCAAGTGGCCTGAGCCTCTCACACAGCTGTCCATGCAGGGGACAGACCAGGTGATGCAGGTACGATAGAGCATTCCCACGGGGCCAGGACAGAAAATAAAATAGCAAGGTGGCATGGCGTGTGTATAGTTGTCCTGGAGAAGAAGGATTTGGAAAGGAGTGAAAATAGAAAGCTGTCAGAGCTCTCCCAGCAGGCACAAGACTCATGTTTATTGCCACAGAGCTGGGATAAGCAAAAAAAAGGATGAGTTGCCCAGCTTGCCCAGGTCCCAGGCCATCCTGTGAACTTACAGGAGGCCAGAGAGACATGTCATCTGTCATTTATACACTTTTCCATTTACATTATCTCCTTCATGAGAAAGGAGAATTTGCAAATCCCACATTAGAGCTGAGGAAACTCAGGACTGAGGACATGCTGGGCTTCCCATTTGCTCCACCGGGCACTGGGGGAACCAAAATGGAAGCCCGCGCTTGTTCCACTACCCTATTTGTGTTCCAGTTGTCCCTGAATGGCTCAGGCCACAGCAGATTTCAGCAAAGCACGCTGACCTTTCCTGTTTGCAGGGCACTATTTGGAGGAGGGTGGGATATGACTCCCCAGACCTGCTAGATGTGGCGTCTTTTCTTATCCCAACTCTTCATCAGTCTGGTCTCAAGAAGGACAAGCAATATCTGATGGTGCCAGTGGCGGGAGGCAAAGGCTAGCGGTGTGCTGGAAGGTGGGTGGGGCGGATGGGATGACATCATCCCAACATGCTTCTGTCCCTCCTCCGCTTCATTCCCTACCCTAGTAATTCTTTAAGCCATGCTCCCCTAAAATATCATATAAGACCTTAGCTGGTGTTGGCTGAGTGGATTGAGCACCAGCCTGAGAACCAAAGGGTCTCCAGTTCGATTCCCAGTCAGGGCACTTAACCAGGTTGCAAGCCAGGCCTCCAACCAGGTCCCCAACCTGGTCCCCAACCAGGTCCCCAGCTAGAGGCACGTGACAGGCAACCATACATTGACATTTCTGTTCCTTTCTTCCCCTCTCCCTGCCTTTCTCTCTATAAATAAATAAATAAACAAATAAATAAATAAATAAAATACCAAGCAAGGGTTTGTGGATACAACCCCGTAAGACCAACCAGACCCTAAGTACAAGCATAGTCAGGCTTCTGCATTCAGATCACATTGGACGGCAAAGGGCTTGGTGCTCCCCATGACATGCTTGGGATATTTTGGGTGACATTTCTTGCAAGGAAAGAACTACTTGTCTTTTGTTTTCCATCTTTGCTGAGATACTGGAGAGCCTGCCAACCTCGCGAAGGAACACACAAACATGGCATTCAGTGGGTGTCCTCTGTACATTTAAGAGCCGTGAGTGTGCAGCACACTGGTGACTTTTTGTCCCCTGGGAACACAGCTCCACTTTATGTTCTCCGTGGTTGACGTGCTTCGCTCATCCCAGGAACTGGGTCTCCGCTCACTGCTCTGACTGTCCCTTTAACCACCTCTCCTTTCACCCCCTCTGCCTCTCTCTACCGCCCCCATTCTTCTGAGCCCTAGCCAGGCTTCTCCACTTCTGTCATTCTGTTTTCTTTCAGATTCAAATGCTGCTCCATTATTACCGTTGACAATGAGCCACAGTTGTTTTCATGCAGCTCACCAGCTGATGGATCATGGTGCACTGATAGAAAATGTTGGGGTTCTCGGCTTTCAACAGCAAACAACACAATTCAGCAAAAAGTATATTGAGCACCATTCATCGCCGAGTGCCCACAAGGGAAACCAGACAGAAATTCCAGCCGCAGAATGCTTGGGCATCTAAATGACAGAGCAGAATCTGATCTGTAGCCTCCCATCTTGTTTCCCCACCCCAAGGAGGCTTCCTCTTGGCAGGCACACAGTAGGTGCTTAATACATGCTTGCATAAAATAGTTGATGTAAGAAATGTCCAACCTGGAAAGAATTTCATAACTTTCCTTGAGCCAAACTGATCTCAATTGCCAAGAAGCAAAACCTTAAGGGAGAAAACCCTCTGGAGAATGAGAGCTTTGCACCTTATTTTATATATACATTAGCATCAAAGGAGTAGGCCTAAGGAGGCAGTACACGGAATCTATTGGTAGTAAATTAAAAGAAGGAGAAAGCAAAGTGGGAAAATCTCTAGGGTTGGGTAAGAAGTATATTGATGAGACAGGTCCTACTTTTACACTTGTGGGTACAGGACAGTTTATAATTAACATTTATAGCACATAGCAATGGGGGCAGCAAGACAACTATGAGGGGCTGTGTGGTTTCCCTGCTTTGGTCACATGCTGTGCCCTGAGGGCACTGCAAAAGGAAATGTCTCTGACATTTCCAAGGTCTATTATTTTAGATGCCAAAAGACAATAGATAAGCGCTTTTCCAGTAAAGATTGACCTTTGTCAAGGAAGCTGCAGGCATGACTAACCCACTATGACTTGTTTTTAATTAGGAATTTTTATGGTCACAGAATCTGATGTGTTTACTTCCAGTTTCTGAGTTTGTATGCCCACCATGTTGGCAGTTTGTACCTGCCTCCAGCTACAGACCTGACTGGAGCCCTGGCTTGCAGCATGGTCATGTGCCCTGGCTGGGAATTGAACCAGTGACCTTTGAGTTCTCAGGCCAGTGCTCAATCCACTGAGCTGCATCAACCAAGGCTCTGCTACATGTTTGACATGTTAATGTAGGCAAGTTTAAACTTTCTAAACCTGTTTTTTAAAAATAATACTTCATAGTATTGTTGTGACTATTAAATAAGAATATATACATATTCTTAGCCCAATGCTTAGCCCACTGCCTGACAGGTAGTAGAACCTTGATACACAGTGGTGATTATCTACAAGTTTCTTGATAAAGCATTTTACAATAGATTACATGCATTTATATGCATACATATAATATATATGCATATATACATTTATATTTATTTAAATACATACATATGTATTTAAAGTCTAAAAAAACTTGGACAATGAGGTACCAAAACCAAACAACAAAGTTTAGAATCTGTTCATGCAATAAGACTTTTTCTAATTTATAACGATGGCTCTTCTAAACAGTGAATACAACTTGTAATATTTAAAGCTGTGACTTTCCCTCTCTCTGGAAATAATAAAAAATATAAAATCTTTTAAAAAATAAAAATAAAAATTCAGGTTGCAAGTGAGATTTCCAACCAGGTCTGTAGCTAGAGGTAGGTGAAGGCAACCATATATTGATGCCTCTTTCCCTCTCTGCCTTTCTCCCTTCCCCTCTCTCTGGAAATAATAAAAAATATAAAATCTTAAAAAAAATTTTTTTAAATAAAGTTGTGACTTTCTTTAAGCACTCCTTTAGCCACATCCCATGCATTTTTATGTTATCTTTGCCTTTTTATCCAGTTCAAATATTTTCTAATCTTCCTTGTGATTTCTTCTTTGATCTGGGTTATTTTAAAACGTGTTGTTCAATTTCTAGATATTTGAGGATTTCTGATATTTCCATTGTTACTTTCTAATTTAATTTTATTGTGTTTGGACAACTCACTTTGAATGACTTCAATCCTTTTACAGTTATGAAAAGTTGTTTTAAACCCTATCACATGTTTTATCCTGGAGCACATTACACGTGCACTTGAAAGAATACATTTGCTATAGTTGGGTAAATGAGTCTATAAATGCCAGATGATGTTGGTTAACAGTGCTTTTCAACTCTTTTATATCTTTATTAATTTTCTATCTACTTGTTCTGTCAATATCAAGGGTCTTGAAAGTTTGAACTATAATTATTAAATAGTCCATATCACCTTTCAGTTCTCTCAGTTTTAGTGTTTTGTTTTTTAAGGGCCTCTTGTTAGCTGCATGCATATTTAAAAGCATCACATCTTCTTGATGTATTGGCACTTTGTCATTTGAAATGTCCCTGCTTATTTTTACTAATAAGCAGTTTCTAAAAGTCTATTGTTTTTGATATTAATACAGCCACCCCAGCTGTCTTGTTTACTGTTTGTATGATAGATATGTCTTTTCCATTCTTTTACCTCCAATCCAGTAGTGTACTTAAATTTGAAGTGTGTTTCTAACATAGTCAGCACGTAGTCTATCTTTTGTAACCAATCTGATAATCTCAGTGTTTTCATGGAAGTGATTAGCCTATTGAATGGCCTATATAATGTGATTATTGATATGATTGGATTCATGTCTGTCATTTGCTAATTGTTTTCAATCTTGTTTGTGTTTTTCCTTTACTGCTATCTTTTGGGTGAAACAAATACATTTTGGTACTATTTATTTAAAAATAAGCCTTTCATATCCTTTTGGTGTATCTGTACATCAGAACCAAATTATGGGTAGGGATCCATACTATTTTTACAGAACAGTTATAATAATTTTCATTTTAAAATCTTCCATAATTAAAAAGGACTGAACACTATCTTGGGCTTAGGGTCTTTTTTGTTTCTCTGTTAATTTTTCAGTGTTTGCACTAGGGATTAAATATACATCCTAATTTATCAATATAATTTATGTTAGTACTGACTTAATTTCAGTAAGACATAGTTCCTTTGTTCCCATATAGCTCTATTTTTTCCCCTCTCCTTGTGCTATTATTATCATATGTATTATAACTATCTTAATGCTATAAACCTAATAACACAGTGTTGCAATTATTTATATAATAGGGTGGATTTTTAAAAAAGATTTTATTTATTATTTTCAGAGAGAAGGAAAGAAGGAACAATGTATGGTTGCCTTTCACCTGTCTCCAGCTACAGACCTGGCTGGAGACCTGCCTTGCAACCTAGTTTTGTTGCCCTGGCTGGGAATCGAACCAGTGACCTTTGGGTTCACAGGCCAGTGCCTATTCATTGAGCCACCATCCAGCGCTTTAGGATGGATATTTTTAATTGTGAGGAAAACAGAAAATATGTTTACGTTTTTTAATATTTAGCCACAGAATTAACATTTCTGTTGTCCTTCTTTTTTTTGCATATGGATTTTCTTTATGGTGCCATTTCCTTTCATTTCATATAGAATTTCTTATAACATTGGCTTGCTAACAATAAATTCTCTCAGTCTTTGTGAATCTGGAAATGTCTATTTTACTTTCATCTTTAAAGGATAGTTTTGCTGGATATAGAATTCATGGTTGACTGTTTCTGTTTATCACTTGGACTATGTCTTGGACTCCATTGTTTCAGATAGAAATTGAGCTATTAATTATAATGTAATCCCCCAGTTTCAGGTGAGTTGTTTTCCCTGGATATTTTTAAGATTTTTCTGTTTGTGTTTAGTTTTCAGTAATTATATTATGATGTATATAGGTGGGGATTTTTATGTTTATCTTCTTAGGGTTTGTTGAGATTCATAAATGTATAGATCAATGTTCTACATCAAATTTGTGAAATCTTCAGCCATTTTTTTAGCATTTTTCTCCTACCATCTTAAATCTACCCATTTAATTAATATTTTATGTGTTAATATACCTTTAAATGTTAAAATTTCCTTTGGCTCCTTTTTGTTGTATCTGTTTCTCTATCAACAATTCCTATTTGAGGGTAATTGACATCATTCTTGCATTTAATTTTTTTAATATGAGAGCTTCCTTGCAATCCTTGTGTGTTAAATATAACATCTGGGCCTATTCAGAGTCAGTTTTTATGGATTTTTCTCTTGAGTGTTGGTCAGATTTTCCTGTTTCCTTCAATATCTCATATTTTCTTGAAAACTGATATTTTAGACCATTATATTGAAACACCTCTAAATTATACTTTTTCCATGGGATAGTTGTTATGGTTTTTACTAACTTACTTGGACTTAATCTGAAGTGTATACCCAGGCACTGATGTTTTTGCTCAGTCTTTTTAAATTCTTATTTATTTTTACACCTAGCTTCCCATGGGTTGTCATGTGTCTATATAGCTTACTGGTAAGTCAATGATTTATAAGTTGTATTCAAGAACCTTGATCTTACAAGGCTCCCACCCTCTGCTGATAGATTTGTGTGTATGTTGAGGCAAGTATTCAAAATTCAGTCAGTTTTCCAGTTTACCTAGGCTTGTACTTTCCTCTGGAACTTCCTGGGTCTTCTGTAAACATGAACATAGTTTTCCATTCAGCCAGAGGCAAGTAGAGCTTATTTAGCCCGCCTTTGATTCTCTCATGTCCAGGTTCTCCTTGTTAAGTTTCTGACTGCTCTGTCACGAGCTAGAACTGAGACTGAAAACTCAGGTTAGCAAAATTATGACAACTCCCCATTCACTTCCTACCACATATGCTATTGTAAGCAACAGTGCTTGTAGGGATGAGCTTTGTCTCTTCCGTTCAAATCAAGTCAGCCCCCTCTCTCAGCAGAGCTTCTGGTTTTCATGGGCAGTCATGCCTTGGTGAGGCTGACTGGGCAGGAAACGGGGCAGGAATCATTCTAGACAAGTCTGTCGACTCTTGGTAGAAGCCCAGTTTTCTCTTTCAAAGTTCCAGCAGTGTTTCATGAATAAACAGTTCTCAATTTTTCGTTTGTCTCTGCAGAACCATGAAGCAGTTGTTTTTGATCTTTTTTCCAGTTTTATTCTTGTCTTTTTGAAAAGATTTGTTAAACTCCTTACTATGGCCGAGTCCTGCCTCTGAATAAAACCTTCGAATGAATTGCTTCAACATGTATCAACAGTGTTTTTTTAAATTTACCCTGTTTAGTACTTCTTAACAATTTTATGTTTTCTGCCAAAAAGCGTTTTTATGCTTATTTTGCTTTTTCTTGGCTTCTTTACTCTAATAAAGAAAAAAAAAAAAAAAAGACCTTTTGAGATGATTATGAAAGCATGTTAACATTTCCTTGGTCTCTCTCTGAGCCTTTTCCTTAAATCTCTATATTCACATAAAATATATGATGGTGCTATGCTGTCTGGAACTCAGAGTTATTAAGCATTTGTTGTTTAACTACCTCCTGTGTCCCAAGAGAAATCATGATACAAACGATCATTGCGTGCCAAATTTCAGTTGTACATTTAACACGATTTCTTCATTATCATAAAGAATACTTTTAATTAAAGCACTACACATACTGAAATAAATTTTACATATTTTGAAAAGAAACTGCATAAAAATATATAAGTAGCAGATAGAAACATGAAAATGTACTCAACTCCATTAACCACTAGGGAAATATCAGTTAATACCACCATGAGATACCAGATTTACACCCACTAGAGTGTAAATCTCTGAAACAACTAAAACTCTCACACATTTCTAGTAGGAATAAAAAATGATTCAACTTTGGGAAATGGTTTGATAATTTCTTGTAAAGTGAAACATATACTTACCATAAAACCCACCCTTAGGTATCTGTCTAAGGGAAATAAAAGCACATATCCACACAAAGACTTCTTCAAGGATGTTCATGGCAGCTTTATTCACAATAGCTCTGAATAGAAACAACCCCCAACTCCACCAGTCAGAGAATGGCCAATCAGATAATAGTATATCTATACAGTGGAATACTATTTAACAATAAAAAGTCACAAACTCTTGTACACACAATTATAGAGAATTTAAAAAACATCCTGCTAAATAAAAGAAGCCAGACCCAAAGACTACATGCTGTATGATTCTATTTATATGAAATTCCAAAAACAGCAAAAATAAAAAAATCTATAGTGACAGAGGTATATCAGCGTGCCCAGGAATTGGGGTGGGAAGGTTATTTGCATGAAAGCATAAAGGTACTTTTGGGGGTGAGGGCAATAGAAATGTTCTGTGTCTTGATTATGGTAATGATCACACAGGTCTATATATATGTCAATACTAATTGAACTATCCCTTTCGTGTGGTGCTTTTTAATACATATAAATTGCACCTCAATAATGATGTCTATAAATTAGCATCATTACTAGCACACACTAAGCACCTCACAAACGTATTGATATTTGTAATAAAACAACATTAGAATTGTGGAAACTCATTGTCCTTCTCACCTGAGGAACTAAAACTGCAAATTCTCTAGCCATTGCCCAACCTCTTTAATGTCAAGGACCTGGGGGCAGGGCCACTTGTTCCACAGGTAGACAGCAAGTAGGTGGAAGCTCAGCTAGGACAACTACCCTTAGAAATAGCCAGGAAGGTTGAGAGGTATTTTTGTTGTTGTTGCTGCTGCTGCAGAGTGTCGCATTTTGTTTGTTTATTTGCAGCCTTGCTTTGAGCTGAATTGGTGAGGTTGATTATATATGCCTTATGATGAAAGCACATTACTCAGTCAAAAGCAGTTCAGAAGCTCTAGTTTGGCTCTGGATTGTGCCCAAGTCAACTCTTTGAGCTTCACCTTTGAAAAATGAGTTGATGTTTATAATGTCTATGAGTCCTTCCCATTGAAAGCTTCTAAAGTTCCATAAGTATACAGAATTATTGAAACAATATCTGCAAAAGTAATTCAATTTCCACATTTCTGAATCCCTTTAGTGCAATGGGATTCTAGACTCTCTCCACCATACTCCTTTTGTCTACAATTAAAACTTGATTTATTTATGCCGCATTTCCTCAGAGTGTGACTAAGCTCTATTCCTACCTAACAAATCACCTCACAATGTAGTGACTTAAAACAGCAACCTTTATTTTGCTTGTGAACCTGCAATTTGGGCAGGGCTTAGCAGGGACAGCTCATCTCTGCTCCACCTGAGAGACCTGGGCAGCCTGGAGCCTCAATCCTCTGAGAGCTTTTGCCTCAATGCATGGTGCCTGGAAGCTGAGAACTCAGACAGCAGGAGGCTGCAACACTGGGGGCCCTTGAGTATCATGGTCTATGTCTGTATGTTTTTCCCCATGGTCTTTCCAAAATGATAGCGTCAGGGTAGCTCAATTTCTTGCATGTTGGCTCTGGGGATCTGAATATGGATAGAGGGAGGGAAGAAGAAGAAGAAGAAGAAGAAGAAGAAGAAGAAGAAGAAGAAGAAGAAGAAGAAGAAGAAGAAGAAGAAGAAGAAGAAGAAGAAGAAGAAGAAGAAGAAGAAGAAGAAGAAGAAGAAGAAGAAGAAGAAGAAGAAGAAGAAGAAGAAGAAGA
>PVIW01000038.1:0-125111 GCA_004026585.1 Noctilio leporinus
GCAAAACAGAACCAAATATATGAATACGGTGAATAGGCCTTCAGTGGTCAGGGGGAAAGTGGCTGGGGGGAGGGGGAAGGGGGGAGGCAGAGGCAAGGAAGGGGAGCAGTTTAGACAAGAACCTAGTATAAAGGAACCATGGACATGGACAACAGGTGGGATTGACTTTTGGGGGAGTGGGTGGGTGGGGAGGGGGACAGAGGGGAGCAAAAAAGGGATGGATGTAATACAACAATAAAGTTTAAAAAAATAAATAAAAGGAAGCTAGGCAGTAAAAAAAAAAAAAGAGAGATAAATCCATCCCTGTGTAAAGACCCTTAAAAGGCTCCTTTGCATAAATGCTCACATGCTAATGTTAACATTTTATTGTATTTCTTCTTCACTATTTCTGTTAAGACAAACAAAAAAATAAGTATTACAATTGTTGAGGTCTTTTCAATATTTAGTAGCTTTAGGTCATCCAGTTCATTGTAGTTTGATTTTTAATTTGGCACAATTTTATTTCCTCCTCCTTATATAAAACATATCCAAGAAATGCATTACCCAAAGTAATTTCATTAGTGAAAATATTCATAAAAATGTTTGTGAAGTCCTGTGGTTTTATATAATTTGCACAGCGTTCAATAGCTTTCAGCACTAAAGCATTTCCAGTTTCATTCTATAACCCTTTCCCCACCCAAGCTTCATAAAAGTGAGTTATGCTTTTCCTGTTTTAACTCAAGATCCACCTTAGATCCAGACAAGTTGCACTTTGTTGAAAACAAATACAATGAGGGGCTGCTCCCCACACAGGTTATAAAACAAAGCTTCATCTCTTCCCCATTTTCTACTGTCCCCTGAATTCCAGGCTATGAGACACCAGAGTTGAAAGAAGCTTTAAAAATCCTTTTGACCAAAGAGTAGGGAAAGTAGGGTGCAGGCAGCCAAGTGACTGCCCAAAGGCATGAAACTTCTGGAATGGCCGGGACAAATCCCAGAGACCTGCTCACTCTACTGTATGACCCTATATTCCCAATACACATTCCCCATCAGTAGAGCAAAAACACACTTATGTATATATCCTTTCATATTATTCCCTTATAGACAAACACTAAAGGGTAGGGATGTTTCTTCCAAGATCAAAGAATAACCTTACCAAGTCAGAAATGAACTTGGATGGTGAAGAGGGTAGTCTTGACCTGCCATGGGTCCCTAGCATTAGCAGGGTAGAACTCAGGAACAGTTGAGAGTCTGGGCTCCACAGCCTACTTTCAAAACCAATTTCACAACTTCTGACCCAGTCTTCTTGTTCTTAAAAGGAAAAGGGTGCTAGTTTCCTAATTCTGCAAGGTTGGGATACAGCATTTCATGTAAGACCCTTATCACAAGGGCTGACAGACGTGTCATCAACCACACCCAATGAACGATTGTTGGTGGCCTAGTTGTAACAGCAGTCATTGCAGTGGTGGTACTGGTGATAGTAAGAGTTATAGCGGTGGAGACTGCAGCAGTAATTAGAGTGGCAGCAGAATAGTATAAGAAGAAACAGTGGCCATAGCAGTGACAGTAGCCACGGCAGTGACAGTAACAGCCTTGTTACCAGCCATGGCGATGGTCCCATTAGCAGAAACACTGGCTGTGAAGCCAGAGTGGGTGGATTAATTCCTGCTTCAGCCACTTGACTGGCTATGTGTTTCTGGCCGATGATTTAACTTCCCTAGGCTTTAGTTTCTTGATGAAATGGTGAAACTAAAAGTGTAACTTTTTTAAAATGGCCACAAATGATTTGATAGCAACAGCTGTAGTTTATGCTCCCTCCCTTCAAGCCTGGGTGGGCTGCTGACTGCTCCCACTAATCAGGTCTGGCGGAAGTGACACCATGGGCCTTCCCAGAACAGGTCACAACAAGCTACGCGGTTTCCACCATCTTCCCTGGTTCAGAGTTGCTGTGTGAGAAGTCCAACTTCCCTAGGCCACTGTGGTCTTAGCTATGCCCAGATTTCAAGCCAACCATCCAACCTTGTGGAGGAGCCCATTGTATGAAAGAAGAGCTATCTTAGTCAAGTCCTCTGAGCTGCAGGCTCCACACTTTTGGATAGAAAAAAAGTCATGTTCACTGTGCCCTGTCTGAATCCCTGACTCCAGAATTGTGAGCATCATAAAATGGTTGTTATCGTGTACCACCGAATATTAGGAAGGTTCATTAGGTAGCATTAGTAAGAGGGACAAATAATACCTATTATTATTAGATAGATTAAAAACTGAGAATAGTGCTTAAGGCATAGCAACCTCTCAATAACATTAAACATATAGTAATACTGGCATTTTTTCTTTTTACCTTGGCTCCCTTTTTTGCTTTTTCCTCCTTACCCTAGGCATGGTGATTCCTTCCCTCCAATTTATGGTAAAATTGCTGCTACCACCATCTTGGGTATTGCTACCAACTGTTGGGTTTCTTCCCTCATTTCTACCCCACAAATTGGCTATGGAGTTGGGGCTCCACACCTCTTTCCTTTGCTCTCACCCCAATTTCCATCTCAAATTAAGGACCTGAGTCTTTCTGAGCAGATTTTTTGTTGCGTAGTCACTAGAAAAAATATAAACGGAAAGCCAAAATAATAGACATGAGAAAGGTACAATGTTTTCTGAATTTCACAAAGATTGGCAAACTACTTGGTTATCTAGAGATTTGTCCCTCCTTGAAGAGCTTGGACTACTTTCTGCTATCTTTATTCCTTAAGTAAATTCAGTGCATCTCTCAGTCCCGTCCTCTGCCCTCAGGAGGAGGAGATGGTGACCCATTCCTCATTGAAGTTCTTTCTCCTTGCCAGCATTAGACCTGAAGGACATTTGGTAGAATTGGAAGAAAGGTGGATAATTAAATCAGCTTTTCTGAGAATTCTATGAGAAGTGCACTAGTGACCTCAAAGGACTTCTGAAATTAAAACAGCTACCTCCCTGCATTTCCTTGAATGAACATCTATCCTTTGTTCAATATACTTTTACTTACTGTTTCTCTTTAAACAGTGTGATTCCTATGAAGATTTCCATTTTCTCTTTAATGTGAGTTCAGTCCAGTCCACCCTGCTGTCATGGTAAGCCATTTCATCTCATTCCTTCCATCAAAAGCAAAGCAGAAGAAGCAAAATCAACATTTGCTTTATTCATTTATTTAGCCAAGGGGCTTTATCCACCCAAGATGGATGGAGAGCCAAATGAGAAAGAGATGTGTCCAGCCCAGTCAAGGACAAAGGACAACATTCACCTGGGACAGAAGTGAGCATGAGTCAGCACAGGCCAGTTGCTGGGAAGCATTTCTGCGCAGCTTTGTCAAGTGCAGGTAAGGAAACAAAGCTTCTCTCTCAGCTGCATCAGACATGACACCTCTGTCCTTGAAAGATCATTCTGTGACCCCCCATGCCATTCCCTCCCTGATCTGCTCCTGCCTCACGTACCCTTCCTCTTCTTCCTGGTTTGCGGTGCTGCCTCTGCCCACCCTCTAAGTGTTGAGGCTTCAGAGTTTGTTTTTCTCCTCCTGCTCTTCTTATCACTCATCCCTTCCAGTTGAGACTGTTCATTTCACAGTTTTAAATTCCTAAGGTAGATGACACCCAGATGTCAACCTGTAGCTGAAAACCTCATGGTAACTTCAGACTAGCAGCTGTGACTGCACTGTGTTATATATCTGGCGAATCTGATCCAGGGTCAATGATCTGTTGTCATGTAATATACCAACCTCCCTTTACCCTTATACTTAGCCAGTGGTAAGTATAAAATCATCTTAAAGTCATCATAGAAAATCGTCTTAAAATAATGACTAGCATATTTTACAAATGAACTGTATAAAAACACATTCATCTAAAAATATAGATAATAAGCAATATATACTCATAAAACACACAGTTAAGAACACAAACTCTAGAGTCAGAAATGCTGGTCTCTGCCCAGCTCTCCCATTAACCTTGGGGTCTTAAGCACATTTCTAAACTGTTTTCCTCTCTTTTGTCTCATAAAATAGTAACAAAACTGTAGTTTTCTCACAGAAGTTTTGTGAATATTAATGGCATGGCTATATATAAAGTTCTTAGAAGAGTCTCTGGCATCTATTAATTGCTTATTAGATTGTTATTATTGTCATACAATTCCTGTCATAGATTCCTTTTACTTATATTTTAATTAAATTTATTGAGTGACATTGGTTTATGGGGTCATATAAGTTTCAAGTATATATTTCTATGATACATGATCTGTATGTTGCATTGTGTACCCACCATCCAAAGTCAAATCATCTTCCATAACTACACGCTTGTTCCTGCTTCCCTTTCCCACCCCCACTCCCATTCCTCTGGTAACCACCATACTGTTGTCTCTCTGTGTCTATGAGTTTCAGTTTTATATTGTACATATAAGTGAAATCATAAGGTTCTTAGCTTTTTCTGACTGACTTATTTTGCTTAGCATGATAATCGCAAGATCCATTTATGTTGTTGCAAATGGTGGCATTTCATCTTTTCTTATGGCTAAGTAGCATTCCATTGTAGTATATACTTACTACATCTTCTTTATCCAATGCTCTTATCAAAAGACATTTTATCTATTTCCATGTCATTTATACTTTACAATAACAAATATTACTTGAGAATCAATGAATCCAGGATCTGGTTCTTTGAAAAGATAAACGAAACTTACAAACCTTTAACCAGGCTCATCAAGAAAAAAGAGAGAGATAAATAGAGTCTGAAATAAAAGAGAAGTAACAACCAATACCACAGAAATACAAGGGATTATAAGAAATTACTTTGAACAACTATATGCTAAGAAACTGGACAACCTAGGCAAAATGGACAAATTTCTGGAAATATACAATATCCCAAAATGGAATCAAGAAGTAGAAAGCCTGAAAAGACCAGTAACAACTAGCAAAATGGAAGCAGTAATCAAACAACTCCCACACACAAAAGCCCTGGATCAGATGGCGTCAGCAGCAAATATTACCAAGCATTCAAAGAATGAACACCTATCCTTCTCAAACTATTCCAAAAAATCAAAGAAGAGGGAAGACTCCCAAACTCTTTTTATGAGGCCAGTACTATCTTAATTCCTAAACCTGGTAAAGACACAACAGGAAAAGGTAAAGCCAAAGGACTCACATGCATGACCCATGGACACGAACTAAGGGCGGTAGGATTGCTGGAGGGAGGGATGGGGGATCCTGGGCAGAGAGGAGCAAAGGGAAAAGAAATGTACAAATGTAACAGCATAATCGATTAAAAAATTACTTAAAGAATAAATAAAAAGTGATATTTAGGGAGAGCGAGAGTTGATCTATTTAACAATAGCTGCCACTTATTGAGCCTCACCTAAGTGCCTACCTGCATTATCACATTTCAACCTCACAATAATTCTTCAAGGTTTCTTGATCTTCATACTTTCCTTTTCATTAATATTTAATAGCCTTATACATGGACTCAAATAATTTATATAAAAAAAAAGAGAATAAACCATTAAAAACATTTTTTTTTAAGATTTTATTTCATTATTTTTAGAAAGAGGGGAAGGGAGAGAGGCAGAGAGGAAGAGAGACATCAATGTATGGCTGCGTTTCCCCTGCTTCCAGCCACAGACCTGACTGGAGACCTGGTTTGCAACCTGGTTATGTGCCCTGGCTGGGGAATTGAACCTGTGACCTTTGGGTTTGCAGGCCGGCACCTTATCCACTGTGCTACCAGCCAGGGCATTTAAAATTTTTAAGAAAGACACAACAAATAAAATCACAGGCCAATATCTCTGATGAACATAGATGCTAAAATCCTCAATTGGTAATCTGGATCCAGCAATACATTAAATAGACCACACACCACAATCAAGTAGGATTCATCCCATGAATGCAAAGACACTATAGCATTGGCAAAGCAATACACATAATGTAGCACATAAACAAAATAAAAGACAAAAATCACATGATTGTATCAATAAATGCTAAAAAAAAAAAAAAAAAAAAAAACATTTTATAAAATCCAACACCCATTCATGATAAAAACACTCAGAAAAATGGGAATAGAGGAAGAATACCTCAACATTATAAAGGCCAGATATGAGAAACCTACAGCCAACATCATACTCAATGGGCAAAAACTAAAAGCAGTTCCCTTAAGATCAGGAACAAGATAAGAGTGCCTGCCTTCATCCCTCTTATTCAACATTGGAAGTTTTAGCCACAGGAATTAGACTAAATAAATAAATAGCATCCAAATTGGAAAGAAGGAAGTAAAACATATTATTCACAAACATGACAGTATACATAGAAAACCCTGTAGTCTCTACCAAAAAACTACTCAACCTGAAACTTGAATTTGGCAAAGTATCAGGATACAAAGTCAATATTCAAAAATCAATGGCATTCTTGCACACCAACAATGAATTGTCAGAAAGAGAAACTAAGAGAAAATCTCACTTACTATAGCAATAAGAAAAATAAAGTACCTAGAAAAATAATTTTAACCAAGGACATTAAGATCTATACTTGGAAAACTATAAAATATTGAAGAAAGAAATTGAGGACAATACAAATAAATGGAAGGATCTTCCATGTTTAGGGTTGGAATGAGTAACTTTATTAAAATGTCTATGCTCTAGCCCTGGCTGGTGGCACAGTGGCTAAGGCGCTATAGCCTGCACCCAAAGATCACTGGTTTGATTCCCAGCCAGGGCAACAAAACCAGGTTGCAAGCCAGGTCTCCAGCCAGCTCTGTAGCTGGAGGCAGGTGAAAAACAACCATACATTGATGTCTCTCTCTCCCTCCCTCTCTCCCTCTCTCTCTCTCCCTCTCACTCTTTCCCTCTCTCACTCTCTCACTCTCTCTCTCTGCTTCTCTCCTTTCCCCTCTCTCTGAAAAGTAATAAATAAAAATTTTCTTAACAAATAAATATTGCCTACTGCAGATAATAAAACTGAGCTACTGTTTTGTATCTGAAAAAAAATATTTTTAACTAAAAATAAAAAATAAATGCCCATGCTGCCCAACTCAACATATCAATTCAACACAATGCATATGAAAATAATTGTAGTATATTTCACAGATCTAGAACAAATATTCCAAAAATTTACATGGAAACATTTAAACCTCCGAATAGCCTCGTCAATCTTGAGAAAGAACAAAACAGAGGGATCAAAATACCTAATATTAAACTATACTACAGGCTGCTGTAATCAAGACAGTCTGGTACTGGCATAAGAATAGACTATAGATCAGTGGAACAGAATAGACAGCCCAGAAATAACCCCAAGTCTCTATGATCAATCAACATGTGACAAAGGGGGCACAAGCATATAATGGAGCAAAAACAGGTTATTCAATAAATGGTATTGGGAGAACTGAACTGATAGAGGCAAAAGAAATGAAACTAGACCACCAACTTATACCATATCCTAGAATAAACTCAAGATGGATAAAGGACTCAAACATAAACCTTAACACCATAAAAGTCCTAGAGGAAAACATAGGAAGTAAAATTTCAGATATCCTATAAAGAAATATTTTCACTGATACTTCTCCGAGGGCAAAGGAAATAAAGGAACAAATAAACAAGTGGGACTATATCAAACTGAAAAGTTTCTGTTCAGGTAAAGAAAATATTAGCAAAATTAAAAGGGAACCAACTGTATGGGAAAACATATTTGTCAGTGAAACCTCAGATAAGGTTTTGATCTTCAAAATATATAAAGAACTTATGCACCTCAACACCAGGGAGACAGACAGCCCAATTAAAAAAATGGGCAAAGGACCTGAACAGATACCTTTCTGAGGAGAACATACAAAGGGCCCATAGGCATATGAAAGAATGCTCAGCATCACTAGCCATCAGAAATGCAAATTAAAACCACAATGAGATACCACCTCACACCTGTCAGAATGGCCATCATTTACAAATCAGCAAACAGCAAGTGCTGGCCAGGATATGGTGAAAAGGGAACCCTAGTGCACTGCTGGTGGAAGTGCAGACTGGGCAGCCACTATGGAAGACAGTGTGGAATTTCCTGAAAAACTAAAAATGGAACTGCCTCTTGACCCAGTGATCTCACTGCTGGGAATATACCCTAAGAATACTAAAACACCAACTCAAAAACTTTGTGCACCCCTATGTTCACAGCTGCATTCTTTACAATAGCTAAGTATTGGAAACAGCCCAAGTGCCCATCAGTGGACGAATGGATCAAAAAACTGTGGTATATTCACACAGTGGAATACCTACCTTTTGTGACAGCATGGATGGAATTGGAGAGTATTATGCTAAGTGAAATAATCCAGGCAGTGAAAGACAAATACACTGGCCTCACTTATAACTGGAATCTAATGAACAAAATAACAAGAAAAATAAAGCAGAGATATGGAAACATGGAACAGGCTGACAGCTATAGGAGGGGAGGAGGGAATGACGGAAGGAAGGGGAAGGGATTGGTCAAAGAACATGTATGAACAACTCATGGACATGGACAAGGGCGAGAGCATTGGTTGTGGAAGAGAGGGCCAGGCTGGATAGAGAGGGGGAAAGGGAAACACTGGGATAACTGTTATTGGGATAAACAATACAATAAATATCACATAATTTTTTCTCTCTCTCTTCTCCTAACTACTGTACTATAAATATGTTTTGAAAAAAAGATACTCTTTGATCTATCTTTTTATTCTTCAGCAACTAAGACAAAAATAGGCTTTCCCACAGATGTTCAATAATATTTAATGAAAGGAGGAGTGGGTGAACCTCTGAAGAACAGAGTGAAAGAATGGGGAGATTAGGGTAGTTGACCAAGAACAGGAAGGAAAGGAGAAGAAAGATTTGGATTAAGGAAAATGAGTTCAATGGGCCCTCAAATGCTGACAGGAAGATAAGGCAGGTGAAAAATTACTAGAAAAATTCATGCTTCAGAATTACTGTGGCCTGTGGCACTGCGTCTGATCAGTGATTTCCTTTCACATTCTCCTCTCCAAGGAAATCCCATCCAGCCCCATAAATCATTTTCAAAGTCAGGCTGAACCTGGCGTTTGGCTGTTGCCAAAGATCTGAGACCTGTTTTCTCCCAGCAGCAGGAGAGGGTATGGCCTTTGCCCGGCAGGGCGGTCCTTGTGATCCCACACGCACTCCCTTGACCCTTGTCTCCTGGCCTCACACACACCGTCCCTGCCTGTCAGAGAAACCCACAGGAATCCCTGCTGGAGGTTGAAGGAGTCACTCAAGGGGTGAGGCATCTGATACCTACTCCCTCCTCCCCCTAAAAAGGACAGCAAGAAGTGGCATCAGGGTGACTGAGTCAACTTCTGCGAGCATGTTCTGGGATCTCTGTAGGGAAGATCTCTTTCTGTGAAATCTTATTTTTGTTTCTTATGAAAATTTTTTTCTCCAGGTTTTTTCTGCTGGTTCAGGATTAACATTAGTGCACACTAATGAGAAAGAACACAAACTGTTCCTTGGGGGAATATAAAAGAAGCTAAAAATAATTTAATTATATGCAAAGGCTGGTAGGTAAAAACGACCTATTGATACTATCGCCCAGATAGGAAGAGTCCCCACTTCATCGTCTGTGCTTTAAGAGCCAGAATGTTGCATTTTTCTCTAAGCTTGAAATCTAAGCAGGTCACATCCCTCCTGAAATCCCTTCCCTGGTTGTCCTTTGACCTTATCCAACAGCAGGATACATTTTGGCCCATCCAACTTGATCTAACCCAGTGATTTTCAATGTGGGTGATGCAAGAATTTTTAAAACGTGTCTATGGGAAAACATACTTGGCAATGAAACCTCAGACAAGAGTCTGATCTCCGAAACATATAAAGAACTATGCAACTCAACACCAGGGAGACAGACAGCCCAACTGAAAAATGAACAGGTACTTCCTGAGGAGGACATACAAAGGGCCCATTGGCATATGAAAGAATGCTCAGCATCACTAGCCATTGGAGAGATGCAAATTAAAACAATAATAAGATACCACCTCACACCTGTCAATGGCAATCATCTACAAATCAACAAACAAATGTGCTGGTGAGGATGTGGGGCAAAGGGAACCCTCTTGCACTGTTGGTGGGAATGCAGACTGGTGCAGCCACTATGGAAAACGGTATGGAACTTCCTCAAAAAACTAAAAATGGAACTGCCTTTTGACCCAGCAATTCCACTGCTAGGATTATACCCAAAGAACCCTGAAAGGCCAGTTCAGAAGAATCTATGTACCCTTATATTCATAGCAGCACTATTTACAATAGCCAAGTGCTGAAAACAACCTAAGTGCCCATCAGCAGATGAATGGATAAAAAAAGCTGTGGTACATTTACACCCCACATGGAATACTACACAGCAGAAAGAAAGAAGCTCCTACCCTTTTGCAACAACATGGATGGGACTGGAGAATATTACGTTTAGCAAAATAAGCCAGTCAGTGAAAGACAAATACCATCTAATCTCATCCATTACAGGAGACTAATGAGCAAAATAAACAAACAAGCAAAATAGAACCAGAGACATGAATGCAAGGAACAGACCTTGTGCAAAGAGGAGGGGGAGGGAGAGGGGAGAAGGAGGCAAAGAAAGGGAGCAATTTAGTCAAGGAACTAGCCTGGATGACCCATGGACATGGACAACAAGTGGGATTGGCTGTGGGGGGAATGGGGAGGGGGGAAGAGAGGAGCTGGAGGGGGAAAATGGGATGAATGTAATACAGCGATAAAACTAAAATTTAAAAATAAATAAACTAACAATAAAAACTAAAAAAAAAAGCAAAAACATGCCATACCTGGCTATTGACTCAGGGGCACTGACCTCTTTTCCCTTAGAATTGTCATATTAAAAAAAAAAAAAGAAAAGAAATGACAACCAGCCAACACAATAACCAACCAGTTTGAATAAGTCAAAAATATACCTATATTTGGTTAGATCAGCAAAAAGTATCGTATATTTTTTGGTGTGCCACCAAATTTCAGTAATTAGTTTGGGTGTGCCATGAGATGAAAAAAAGGTTAAAATAGCTGCCTTAACCTACCTCCTGAGCACTCTGGTCTCCAGCCCTGGACTCCAGGCTTATCCAACTCTTTGCAGTTCCCCTGAAAAACACCCTCCAGACGTGCTAAATTTAGGAAATAGAAAGTACAGGATGCGCAGTTAAACCTGAATTTCAGATAAACAACGAATGCTATTTTTAGTTCAAGCATGCCCTAGGTGATATTTGGGACATACTAAAAAATGGATTAGTTGTTCATAAGACACTCATCCTGTCTGTCACCTGGCAGCCTTCGGCCTCTTCCACCCCCCAGCTGGGATTTCAGAACAGAGCTGAAGAAAACCCAAGTTCCTTCCCTGCCCATCCACCCACATCTGGGCTGTGTGGTTTGCCCAGGGGGCACACGCATTCCCCGGTGCTTACCCGTTTTACTGAACGGGCTACATTATTTACAATGCTCTGTTTACTTCTTAATTCAAGTATTATTAGACTATAAATTCCACAGGGTTAGAGCTTATGTTTCATTTGTCACTCCATCCCCATGCTGGAAAAAGGGCTCACAGTATGTTGCTCAATCGTTTTAAATGAACGAAGGAAAATTCACTGTTCACAACCCATTTTCATAACTCAGCAAATTATCTATTTCTGTAACATAGAAATGGAAACTTGTTTTCTGTCCCAGAGTAATCGTGATTTTTTTCAATAGCGGTCAGAACACTACAGGCCTCTTATTAAAATCTTGCCATGGTGTGCCACCATAATTAGAATAGAGCCCTAAGTCTTTTTTCCACAGCTTACAAGTCCCTGTGTGAGCCCGCACCTGGCTGTAAACTCCCTCTCATTTCGACCACCCTTATCTTTGCTCCTGGCTCACTCAGTACTGGTAGTCCTGCTGTCCAGGGCAGTTTCAATCAAAACTCTGCCTCAGGGCCTTTGCACCTGCACTTTCCTCTGCCTGGGGGTGTGTGCTGAAATGTGAACCATTTTTCACCTCACTTCCTGCAGGCTGAGGAGTCTCCTCCTGGGAGAAGCACTCCTTGACCTTGCTCCCTAAAATAAACCCCCTGTCATGCTCCAGGCCTTTGCCCAAATAAAGTTTTCTTCAAAATTCTTGTCACTATTTGATATTTTCTTACAGATTTAATCATTGGCTTGCTTACACCTGTTTTCCCAATATGATGCAATTTCCATGAGGAAAAGGATTTTGTCTTTTCCCTTGTATTCTCATCTCAGTATTTTGAGAACTAATTTTTTAAAATCAGGCCTTTATCCTGCTTTTCATAGACAGCATTTTTTAGGGAAACTAAATTATTAATAAAGTAAGGCTCTTCTGTAGAGAACTCCAGCTAATAAATGCAGAGGGAAAGATAGAATCGGGGAAAATCACCATTTTGTAACCATAGACAATAGGTTCAAGCAACAATCAATAGCTGCTGAAACCACGAGGTGAAACACTTTCGAATAGATGGGTCAGGCTCACCAACCTGTATCCACCTGTACTACTTATGCCTACCTGTAGGCACGCCTTGTTTGTAAATTGTGCCTCTCTTTATGGCACTCTGCAGATGTTGCGTTTTTTACAAATTGAAGGCCAGCTCCCACCACCACGACCATCAGCAAAGAGAACACAATTTGCTTGATTGTGGGGGCTGGGAACGGACCTGCAATGTTGATGAAGTTTGTCTCTATTGCTGTCATAACGAATACCACAAATGTAGCATATTAAAGCAGATTCTTTATCTCACCATTCTATAGGTGAGAAGTCCTGTAGAATGGTGACTTGACTGGTTTTCCACTGCAGATCCTAGGTCAGAACTGAGATATCACCCAGCCTGCATGGCACTGAGAAAAATCCAAGTCTGAGTTCCTTCAGGCTGTGGGCTGAATCAAGTTCACTGCAGAGGGAGAACAGAGGTCCACTGTCCCAGCTGGTGGTGAGCGGGGCACTGCCATTAGTGCCTATGGGCATGGCCCAGGGTCCCCCATGTCTTATAGCCGGAAACAGCCCATCCAACTGTCCTGTGGACGATTCCTCTTGCTGCCCTCCTTCCTCCTACTGCATTTCTCTCCTGCTTCTGACTTCTGCAGGGACAGAGTCTCTGCCTTTAATGTGTCTTACAGGTCACTTGAACCCACCCTATGTGCCCCAATGCTGTGAAAGAGTTTCCATCTACAATGGAACCCGAGGATAAGAAATGGAGAATCTCACGCATGTGTTCTCAGGAAAAGGAATCTTATCCCTTAACCATTTAATGACCACCAAGAACCTCTCCCCAACCTCAAGCTAATGAACTTGCTGCTTGAATTCTAGTTAAACTACCCACTGTTTACACAACTAGCCAATAAAACCAGCTCACACAACATCCTCAATGACTCTTCACAGCTTGCCATACATAGTTTGTACTTTGAATAGTAATTTCTCTGCTACTCCCAAATAAACTCAAATTCTGGTGACTCAAACTTGCCTCAGTTTACCTCTTTATGTAGGCTGACAATGGAATAAGATAGGTAATACATGACACCACCTATAAATTGCTCTGGTCTTGTCCTTGCCAAAAAGAATATAACCAAGCTTCAAGTTTCATAGTAAATTAGGAGGATAAAGGTACATTATTCAAATGTCACACAATGCAGGCAGACAAATCTAGTATATAGGGAAAATCTACAGGGCCAATGACTCAGGATTCTCAATTTTTAAAAATGGCAAAGAAAAAGAAAAGGGTGGCCAAATATCCTTGGGACAGTGACCATGTCAAATTATGGTGAGGATGTGGAGCAATGGAAATTCTCATTTATCACCTGTGAGAAATCAAAATACTACAACCACTTTGGAAGGCAGTTAGAAAGTTTCTTTCAAAACTAAACATACTCTTACCGTATTATCAGCAACACACCCCTTGGTATTCACCCAAAGGAATTGATTCGCAACTTTTATCTACACAAAAAGCTGCACATGGATTGCCAACAGCTTTATTCCTATTTGCCAAAACTCGGAAACAACTATGATGCCCTTGAAGAGATGAGTGGGTAAATAAACTCTAGTGCATACAGGTAATCGACTATTATTTAGCACTAAAACGATATAAGCTATCAAGGCACGAAAAGATTAAAAAATAAACAAATGCATATCCCTGAGTGAACGGAGCTCATTGGAAGAAGACTACATACTCTTTGATTTCAACCACATGGCATTCTGGAAAAGGCATAAATATGGGACAGTAAAAAAACCAGTCGTTGCCAGAGAGCGGGGTGTAGGGGTAGGTAGAGGCATAGGTAGAGGACAGAGGAATTTTAGGGCAGTGAAAATATTCTAAATGATATCATAATGATGAGTAGATTGTCCAAACCCATAGACCACACCAAGAGGGAACCCTAAGGTAACCTATGAACTTTGGGCAATGATAATGTGTCAATTTAAATGGACATATTTTAAGAAATGCACCATCTACTGCAGGGTGTTGTTAGTAAGACACAGGGATATATGAGAAAGCTCTACCTTTATCTCAGCTTTGCTGTAAACTTCAAGGGGCTCTAAGAAAACACAGTATTACATATAATGAAAAGGTAAAAATAAAATAATTACAAATAAACAAGTAAAATAATGGGAAGAAATAGAGATTAAAGAGCTTTACAAGATAAATTAAGCAAATGCCAGGCATGCACCATTTTTGGGTGTTGATTTCCTCACGCCAACTATAAAAATACATTTGTTAGCCCTGCCTGATGGCTCAGTGGATAGGCACTAGCCTACGAACCCAAAGGTCACTGATTCAATTCCCAGCCAGGGCACATAACCAGGTTGCAAGCCAGGTCTTTAGCCAGGTCCGTAGCTGGAGGCAGGTGAAAGGCAACCATACATTGATGTATCTCTCCCTCCCTGCCTCTTTTCCTTCCACCCTCTCTGAAAATAATAAATAAAAATCTTTTAAAAAATACATTTGTTAAAAGCAGGACACTTGAGCAAACATTGATTTAGATGGCAATGCCTATATATTGCTAACTTTATTGGTTATTATTGTGGGGTTTTTCTGTGGGATATTATGGGGGTTTTATTAAAGTTCTTATTTGTTGGAGATACATACTAATATGTTGATGGGCAAAATGATACGATGCTTCGGACTTTTTGGAACATCCTAGAAAAAGAAAATAAAGTAGTAGGAAGACATCAGCAAAACAAGATTGGAAAATCTTAAAACTGTTAAATCTGAGTGATATATGCACAGTTCACTTTACCTTTGCATATATTTGAAAAATCGTCACGCGAAATGTCTGCTCTATTTTATCACATTCCAAAGTCAAATACAAACCTAGAGCTCTACGGCAGAAAAACCACATCAAATTCTTCAGCCCTACCAACATAAACTATCTCAAACGAAACAGTTTTTCACCACAACCATGAACATTCTAAATTACTGTAATAGTTGTCTGCTGCTCTCCTGTTCCTACCATTCCTTTTCACTGTCTATTTTCCACAGAACAGCTGGAGTGATCTTTCTAAGGCATAAATCATATTGTGTCATTACTCCATTTAAGATCCTCAACGGCTTTCCATCACATGTCAATAAAATAGAAAGTGTTATCAAGGCCTATAAATTCCCATGTAACAGAGCCTCCAGCCTCCTCTCCAAATTACTTCTCATCTATCACTCCTGCTTTGCAAGCTTCATTCTCTCTAATCACCCTGTCCTCCTCGTTGCTTTCTCAAATAAGTACACACCTGCCACAGGGCCTTTGCACACGTCACTCTCTCTTCCAGGGGCATTCTTCCCTGGTTCCCCCAAATTCATGTCCTGTTCTCTTACTTCCTTTAACCCTTATTTCAAATATTAACCCTTCAGAGGATTCTTGGATCACTCTCTCTGAAAAAACATCAACACCCCTCTAAATTCCCTTACCCTATTTTTTTAAATCACAGTAACAACCATTTATGTGATATCTTTATTGTGTATCTCTATCACATGATAAATATAAGCTTCAGGAAAGCAAGAACATTTGGTTCAAAACTCTATCTCTAGGACAGAGCTTGATGTTCAATTGAATTAATAGCAACTGACTGAGAATTAGCAGGTCTTCTTATTCCCAGTACTGGATCATTTTCTTCAATTCTTTAGTGTTTCTGTCAACCAGTATTACAAGAACCTAGCCAATTCTAGGTGTCCAAAAACCAACGGCTACAATGTTGACACACATATCATTTCTTAAGTGAACTTACACTCTTTTCAGAAGCATAGACAATAATTGATCCCCTGGGAAATTGCCTAAAGATGGCTTTCTCATAAATGTGTTAAGAGTTCTTTAGCTCAAGCAGGAAGCTGCTGAAATTCAATACTTCCTTCCTGATTGGGAGGCCGGGCACCCCCAGGCTCACATTGATTAGCTGGAGGATTAGAGGAGGATGTGATTTTCCGGGTTTAATCACCTGGAGGAGGAAGTGCTTCTCTCTCCCCTTGCTTCGCGGCCTGAGGCAGAGTTCCAGCTCGCCTGAAAATGCTCAGTCTGCTCCCCGCTCAGTCGTCACCCACAGACCCTGAGCTTTGTCTTCTCCCTTTGTACAAACCCTCTGTTTATTTTTATCCGCAGCCTTGTTACCCAGCTTTTACCTTTTAGCAGAGACATTTTAAGATAAACCTGAAATTAAGCTGTACATCGGCAGACATGAGATATAAATAACTGCATTCCAGCTTTTCTTTCTCCTGCTCTTTTACTTCTCTTCAGGCTAAAGAGTATGAGGATAGATGTGCTAGTAGTAATACATACATTTTCATTAATTTCGTGGGGTGCCTGACCTGTTACCACAGGAGAGTAAGGAAACACCTAAAATTAGCCATATGTCAAAGCAAAGGTTGCTAGAGACACAGCAGATTTTCAGGGATACCAGCATGGAGTTGTGTGGCCACAGACCTCTGATGTTTCCAGAGCACTTCCTTCTAATCTATTATTGCCTTTGTCCTTCATAACAACCTTTAAGGAAAATGATTACTCTCATTTTACAGATGAAGAGACTGCAGCTTGGAGAGAACTGTCTTCAGGTTGGATAAAGTCATCCAGAGTCTTCAGGTTGGATAAAGTCATCCAGAGCCTATGACCTCTGGTTGACTCTGCAGCTGGCCCTGGGCAATGGGGGTGTCCCCCCCCAACCCCCCTTGTCCTTGCAACGTACATTCCACCCACCACTGCCAAACAAGGGACCACTCCAGGGACACAGTGTTCATTGTGCTGTTGAGACCATACAGACTGAATATGTGACGAAACTCAGACAAGGCCTCTATATAAACAAGATGATGGCAGGTGAGTGCAGAGATTTACTCATCTTGTAGCTGCCCAGGAAAAGCCTCCAAGAAAAGTTCTCATGCTTATTAAACCTGCCAGCTACCAATCCAGGGTGGCCTGCCTCCTTCTTCCGTCTCTCCTTATCCTCTGTGTACTGAGGCCAGCTCCAAATTTCACCCAGGGAACCAACACTTAGGTTTTAAGTGGCATATTATTAAGGAAAAAGGTCTTTTTTCTGATGAATGTCTTTTCCTTTTATTTCTTATTCCACTTATTTTCAGTGGGACTTACCCTACCCTTCATTCTACCCAGGCCAAAGACTTAGAGGGACCTTGCCAAGCTAAAAACAGGTCTTTGTTCTTCTGTCCACAGTGATTAGCATGGGGACACAAACTTGGTGGCTCTTATGGAAACATGTCATCTTCCTCTGTGACCACAAGTTTTAGGAGGACACTAGGCCAAAATTGTTTCTAGCAAATTTCCTGGGTGAAATTGGGGCAATATCTTCAACAGGAGCAGAAGGCTAACCAACAGAAGTAGTGTTACAAAGAGAAGAAGACGGGCATCAATAAATTTCACCTATTTACTAAAGCAAACTAGAGCTGGGCTTCTGGCCCAGACATCTGACCAGAATAGACTTAGACTAGACGCAGAAGCAGGTCCCCCAATAACCAACTCATTCTTTATCTTCACTACACCCTACCCGTCCTAGCCTATTAGAATAGCAAGAATCAATGTCACAAGCTTTTTGTCACCCAAAGGTTTTACCCCTCATACTGTGGGATCACAAAAACCTAAACTGAAGATCTCCTTCATCACTTACCAACTCTATGATTTAGGGCAATTTACACAACCCAGAACTCAAAAGTGTTGTCTCTCTAATGGGAGTAACAGCAGGACTTACCTCTTAAAGTCACTGGCAAACACCTAAATGGCTATAATCACCCAGGACACTGTGGCTTCCATCATTTCTGTTCTACTGAATAAAAGGATTTTGTAAGAGATAAGGCAGAGAAACATGAACCTTTCAGAGATTCGTATACCAATATATAAAATAATTCAGTAGAGTACACAGTTGATCCTTCAGCAGTATATATTGCATAGATTCCCAGGAAATGGAGTGGAGGAGAAGTCCAGAAATTCTAGATTTTATTGAAAAACTGATTATAATAGTAGCAACTTCTTGTGATTTTATGAGGGATAAGGGGAAAATTATTACGTACTGAGTGTCTGCCAGGTATCAACCTCATCCTAGGCAATATCATAAACATACCATTTAATCCTCACAGACACCCTGTAAGGATGTAGGCATTACTACTCCCATTTTATGGATCATAAAACTGACATTCTCAATGGGATGCATGAAAACACACTGGTAGTTAAGTAGAAATAGAATGTAAAAGCAGTCATATCTGTGCTCAGATCTATTTTTTCCTTCCACACTGTGCCCTCTCTCACAATGGATCAGTCTAGCAACTCCCATACATTAGGGAAACACCTACATTTCCCCATTAATGTGGGGAAGTAGATACATATGCCTTGCAGAGCATACAATCCTACAGTAAGTCTAGAGTTTCACCTCTCAGTGAAGGGGATCCAACATCTTAAATCACAGAATTGAGAGAAAACTTATGTTAATTGTATCCCTGATTCCAGATACCCTATCAGCTCCCCTTCAATTTTCCCCTCATTCTAAACTCCCATCAATGTCTTCTAGAACTAGAATAGTTACCATCAAACTGTCTGAATTGTGTTTCCAAACATTCCACTTATTAGCTGTGTGTTTAAGTATTTTTTCCAGGTTTCTATCTATGAAATGGAAATAATACTTGCATGTTCACATTAACGGAGGTAATGCTTATTTAAAAAGCCCAAGAGAAACAACCACCCAGCAAAATGAAAATTAGTTACATGCATGTTTCCTTGCCCCATTGAATTAATGATCATTTCTCCCTTCATCACTTCAGTATAAATTCCTAGGGAAGCAACGATCAATTCCAGAGCCTGGCCCCATGTTGTATGCACAGCTGGAATCTGTTGATTTATGAACCTTTCACTAAACCCTAGAACACTTCTTTCCAGTTCCTTGGTCTCCAACACCATCCTTTCATGATTGGAGTAGTGGTTACAAATGAGACTTTGAAACAACCTAAAAATCATTTCACAGCACCCACAAGGAGACTCTTCATCAGTTCCCACATTTTTCTGCCACCCTTCCACGATGAAGAAATGACCATATCATAAACCCATGTCAGTGAAATACTATGCATTTGATAAAGTGGACAGTATTTTTAGCACATGTCCTCTTCTAACTGTCAAATGTCTTCACAAGTTCGTGTAATTCATAGCTATCTTCAGAGGGGCGATATCATCAAGTAGCATTTACTCTTACTACTCTTACTCTGGTTGCACTCCAAACATTCATCCCCTTTGCTATGCAAGATTGTTTTCAACTTAGCCATATGCCAACATTGTAAAGTAAAAACTTCTGCTTCCCCTGTTTATTAAATTCAGGGCATTGTTTTTTGTTTTGTTTTGTTTTGTTTAAAACTAAAAGCAAAACCAAAGGCATGGTTGGTAGTCCAATTTTGGAAAGGCTGCACATTTAAGAACACTCAGAGAATCATGATTTTCATTAGCAGGTTTACAATTCATAAAAGACCTGCTATAAAGGAATATTTTAATTTAATTCAACATAACTCTTCCCATTGTGGACCTCACTTAGATACCATTCGAACACAGTAAGGAATTACTGTTAATTTTATTAGGCATAACAATGTCTGTAATGGGTACTGTGATGGGCAGCCCTGAGAAGGCTAGACCTCGTTAGACCAAAAGTCTAACCTTCTCCCCCAGACTCTGGACAACTAAGACGTGCTCAGCTTTGTACCTTTCCCTGGGGACCAGCTGAGTCCCTGAGTCCTGTGTAGAAACTGACTGAGCTTCTTTTGTGTCCCCTATCCTGGCAATTTCTGAATAAGCTCTCTGTCCACTCCTCCTCCTCTCGGAGCTTGACTTCCAGGGAGCCCAACCTGTAACAATATCATGGGGGAAATTCTCTATCTGTTGGAGATATACACTGAAGAATTCAAGGATGAGATGTATGTCTCACAATTGCAAAGAAAAAGAAGGGAAAGAGATGCAAAAAGCTTAGCAAAATGTTAGCAATTGTAAAGACAGCAATGAGCACAGGAGGGTTCAGTATAACTTACTCTTTTTGTATATTTGACGGTTTTCTTTATAAAGTCTGTTCAAATATTATATCCCCAAGCTTCCAGAGAATTATCATTTCAAGGAATACCATTCTTACCTTGGGATAAATTTGATGCATCTTTGGGTCTTAACTAGGGCCTAAATAAGCCAGAAGAGTTCCTTCAATCCTTCCATTTATAATGGAGGAATTAATACACTATATAAAGTCCCCTATATTAATCTTAGTAAATATTAAACCCAGCTTGTTAGTCTAACCTGATTTTTCTTTCTCAAAACTAGAGTTTGTATGATCCAAGTTTCTTTTCTAAGTATAATCAACAGGTTCTGTTCCTGTGGAAGCCTAAGAAACAGCCTGACCTTGGAGCTAAGCTAACAAAGACCAACCTGTCGGCCAGAGGACTCGGACCATAGATCCCTATCAGGACAAGTAAGGACGCTGCCTGCATGTCCACAGCCCCTCCCCCTGGTCTCTTTGTTCTGCTTTCCCTCTCCTCCCTCCTTGTAAAAGCCTCTGCCTGCAGTAAGTTATTAAAGCTCTAACTATGATTTAGGATCTCCCAGATAGTAATCAAAGTTAAGTAGTCTGCAACAAATCAAAGTATTTCATCCACTCTGTGCTTCAGTTCTTGTTGCAGCTGCCAGATAGGCTGCAACAGGCCATAAGTCACAGGTGTCCTGTGTCTGGGAGAGGGAGGAATTATCATGCAAATGAAGAGGGAACACCAGAACTAAGGAAAGAAGGAAACCTGGGCAGGAGCTGAGAGCTTCCCCTCCCTGCACTCCTGCTTCCCTCTCTTCCCAACACCCGCACATCCACTTTCACCTGGGGAGTGTGCCCAGCCCAGATTCCCACCAACTCCCTGTAAGAATCGCTGGCCTGAGCCGCGATGTGAGGATAGGTTTTTGAGAATAGGAGTCGCCCATCTTCTGGAGATGCCAGCAGAATAGACCTCTTTCCTCCTCACCAGCACCTGTCTCGCGAGTTTGCCTTTCATGGTGTCAGGCTGATGAACCTGGGTTTGGCTACAGAATCCCAGTCACCCTGGATTTCAAAGAGGCCTCGTTAATGCTCATGTAAATGTCACAGGGGCTAATGAATAGCCAGCCCTCCTTAGCTCCACAGAAAACCAGCCAAAGTAGCTGCAGTGGTTTGGATGGCAATGTTGCCTGAAGGCAGACCCACCCTTTGAGGTGACCTAAATGGGCAGAGCTGTTGGACCCTGAAAATTTCCAGTGATGGAGGCTGGGAAACAGAGTGAAGTCGCCTCAGGAAAAGAAACCAAGATTGCAGAGCCCATTAACTAGCTGAGCTGCCTCTCGGAGTGTTAGAAACCAAGAGATGTAATTACTTCTCCTCTGGAACATTAACCTTCCCTGAAATCCTGGGAAAGGACCTGGGGACAGCTCCAGGGTCTTTCACAAATAAGAAGAGGAACTTGATTCCTTTCCTCTTACGCTTTAATAGCCCTGATGGGTCGACCTGTTAGCTGCTCAGAAGCGGAAGAATCATCCTATTAATAATGAAGGCAAACAGGCTGGCTGTTCAGGGCTTTTTCACTGGAGACTCCCTTTCTTGAAGTAGCCTCAAGTGACAGCTCCTGTTCATCTGGCCACCTGCGTTGCTTCGGGCTTGCACCTCCCCTGTCCCCTCCTGAGGACTCTTTCAAGTTTCTTGGCCCTGGGAGACCTTGCTCTGAACGGAATTGGCATCTCCGTCTGAAACAATGTTAAGGTTTCCTTTGTGAACCAGTTTCCCACTTTCAGCAGCTGACGGTGCCTCCTCTCAGGGTTCAGAGGGCCCAGTCCTCCCCCAGGGCTTCTGTCTGCCAGTGGGAGACACTCTCTGTCACCGGCCATCTGGCACAACAGTGCTTGAGAGAATTCTTACCTCGATCCTTCGGGGTTAGGAGGAAGCAGGTTTCTCCGCCACCTTCTTTCTTTGCTGTTCATTTTCGCAGACAAGTCCCTCAATCCAGCACACCTTTGGGCTGAGCTTATCAACGTAGAAACCGCCAAACCTGCGGAGAATTTTTATCATTTATTTGAGCCATAGAGAGGGTACATCTGGTAGCGAGATCTCCATGGACTGAGATAAATGCGTCTAGGAATGACAGTCTGCAGTTTCTTTTCTGCGTATGCGGTAGAAAAGGAAACTCAGGTATTAGGAGGAGGGGTGGGAAAGGGGGCATTTCAAAGGTATGTTAACTTGGATGCCCAAGAACAGAGGACAGGGCTTGCTTAAGGCAAAAATACGCCTTTTACTGAAGAAGTTGGATACCTGGGACATGACGGCCCACCGCCACCATCCTTCAGTTAGGAATTGATGATCCGGTCACCCCGGGAAGTTACTTCCCATAGAACCCCATGTTTCATCCACAAGCTATCTAGTCTCTTCGTTGTCCGAAAGGCTGTCCTGATTTATCAAAGCCTCTGTGATCTAGCTCCTTGCTACCCCCTTGGACCTACGCTTTCCAAACATCCTGGCGTCATTTCAGGTCCTCGACATGCCAAACCGGCTCACCACCTTCCCTTTCTGCACTTTGCAGTTACGTTCCATTAACACAAGCATGATTCAGCTGAGTACATTTGAAGAGCTCACTGGCTTTGCTAAGTGGTTCCTGGGTCAGCCAGCATCCCACCCAGCAACCAGAAGGGAGCTCCTAGAGGGTTGTCCATCACGGAAAGTTTTTCCAGGAAGAAGGGAGGGCAAGGGAGCTGTCAACCGAAGAAAAGAAAGGGTTATTTTTAGACCAGGACATCTTTTACAGGGAAGAAAAGGGCAAGGGTTTGTATCATGCAGATGGCCCCCCCTTCTTTCTACCAGGAGTGGGGCAGATGGAGAGGGACCAAAATGACAGATTCCCTTGGTGACGTTGGCCAGAATGTTCCAGACTGGTTGACTAAGATTGTGTCTCTGGCAGGGGCTGCCTAGCAGTCAGGTCAAGGGTTAACTCTCGTTTGGTATCACATCAAGCGTTGTCAATTGGCGCCGGTGGCTTGCTTTTGAACAGTTCCCTTTCTCTGAAATGCTCGTTTCCTGGCTGCTGCTGTGGTTGGTTCCTCCTTGTCATTCCCAGCCTGAAGGTGGCCTCCTTCAGCCTTCCCTGACAACTCAGACTGGAGAGGCAACTCCGTCACTTCCTGCCACATCACCCCATGTTCACCGTCGGCACGGCACTGCCCCTTTCATTCATGCCCTTTCTGCCACGCCCCCATCAGGGTGGCCCCGCATACGACCACGGACCTGATCTGCTTGTTCGCTGCTCGCCCACACTGGCTGGAACTGCACACGGCATACGGTGGGTGTTTAAGGAATATTTGTTGAATGATTTATTAAGTAACTCTGTTTTTCATTTCCTTCTCCTAACAACCCTAAAGGTGCACCGTATTATGCCGTCTGAACCAAGTAGAAATTAAGTAACATGAGCAAGGTCACTCTGCTCTAAGGAGGAACAGTTCAGGATCCCAGGAGGTTGCTTACTCTACCCCAGCTCGCAGTTGGGTGGGGGCCCCCGGTGAGATCGGGGGGGTGGGTCTATAAGTGTCTGCACAACTGCGATGCAACCCTGCTCTCCACCTGGAATGTGTGACCTACATCTCAGAGATCATTTTATTCTGGGCTACTCAATGTACCAGGAAACAAGCCAAGCCACAAAGGGAGAGTGGCTAGACAAATGCAATAGCACAGTGGCCAAAACTGAACCCCAAACTGAACTCCCCTGACTCCCTTGTCCATGCCACAAGCCACCGTTATGGCCCAGAGGTGCTAGGACACCTGGGCACGGGCTGGACTCAGCTCTACTCAGGTCTCCACACCACGAGCACACGTGTGACTGCACGTGTCTGCCTTGAGGGGGCGCTGTTTCCCATTTCGCACAGTAGTCAGGAAACTGCCCGCCTCCTCGTGATTTACTGTAATGAGTTTAGTGGAAGGTGCTGAAAAGTTATTTATCTCAGAGGGATGAGCTGTTAGCCCTCCAGTAGTTGCTGACTCATGGCTTCTCTTCCTAATTAATAGATGAATCTAAATGTTATTGTAACTAAGCACCAATCTGGGAGTTTGCAAAGATGAAATCCTTATACAGAAGGTGCTTGGGTTTATGCCTCCCCTGCATCCAGTGTTTTCCCCCTTTTCCCCTTCTTCCTCCCTTAGAACAGTCCCACCGCAAAACAAAACCGCATTTGGGAATTCCCAATGTCTGATGAATACAAACACAAAGTGCAAGGGCCAGAAATCTTCCAATTCTAGAGATGCTTTTAAAAAGTTAAATGTCTGGGGCCCTGGCTGGTGGCACAGCGGATAAGGTGCCGGCCAGCAAACCCAAAGGTCGCTGGTTCGATTCCCCAGCCAGGGCACATAACCAGGTTACAAGCCAGGTCTCCAGCCAGGTCTGTAGCTGGATGTAGGTGAAAAGCAACCATACATTGATATCTCTCTCTCTTCCCCTCTCTCTGAAAATAATATTTTTTAAAAAATTAAATGTCTGGAAGGAAATGTATCAACATGCTCACAATGTTTACCTTTAAGGAGGGCTGCTAGGGGTGAATTGTTTGCCTCTCTGCCTCTTTCTAGAGTGATTTCCTACAGAAAGCCTATATTACTTCCATGGTGGAGGAGGAATCTGCTGTATGTTTGGAAAGAAGGAGAGAGGAAGGTACAGCTGCATGGTAACAGCTCAGGGCCAGGTCTGAGTGTCCCCCGAAGAGTTGGCTTCAGTGTGCTGAGCAGGAAAAGGTCTAAAGCTCATGCCACTCAAAGCAGGAATCAAACCCTGGGTCCTTCCCGAGAGACTTCGGGACCTGGAGATGGGAGGAATAAAACCCAACTCAGACCCAAAAGAGGAAAATCTTTTTATAAGCACCTTTGATTTAGATTGCAGTTACATTGCGCTATTTCAAAGGAAGTGTGGCTGGGCGCAGACTCAATGCCTCCGGCAGGTGGCCAACAAGCCTCTAGGAAGCCACTGGGTTCTGTTTGTTTCCTTTATGCTGACTTCCTAGGTACCCTATCAAACAGTTAGCAGGGGAAGGAGCCCCAGGATGGTTCAGAGATAAAGCCCAAAGAAAATACTGTGTAAAAGTGAAATAATAAAGCCTGGAAAAATCCAGGCCCAAGAGGAGAGAAAACGTCCCTTTATGCTCTTAAAGAAGTGGAAAAAGCAATAGTTGGACAAAAGGAAAGCAACCCTCTTGCTTTTCTGTTTGCAACTACTTTCTTCACCATGGATTACTTACTTCCACCACTCTCTAAAAATGTCTGAAAACAAAACTCTTTTCACTGAGCTGTGCCTGAGACCACTCCAACTTCTCCTGAGCCCCAGGGTGGCTGGTGGGGGGGCGGGAGAAGAAGCATGTCCCCCTGCTTGGGTTTCAGGCCCCCTGCAAGCCAGGCTCAGACCCCAGGGCCTTCCTGGGCTATCTTGCAACAGAGAAAGCATGTGGGTTTGTTCATGAAAACATGCTAAGAGGATTGGGGAGGGGCAAGTCCAAGGCTACATTCTCAAGGAAAACATAAGCCCACAGCCGCAAGTGAGAAGCTGTGGCTCTGTTGGGGGAAGGATACTCAGGGGACAATGCTGCTATCTGACTTCTGAAGGTCCACTGGGCACTTGCCCTGCTTCCAGTCACCTCACCCCTCTACCACATGCGACTGGCACTCTTCAAGCTGGTGCCATGGGGCTGGAGTACATTCTAAGGCCGTGAGGACCCTTTAGGCAGCGAGCATCTGGCAGTTTCTTCTGCCACCCAGCCCCCATTGGTTTGTACAGCCAGAGCTAAGGGGGATTTATCTTTCCCCTGCTGGAACCCTGGGCTGTGTGGTCTGGCCTGGGACTGGGATCGCCCACTCCCAGGGTAGCCCTCCCGATTTTTATCCATCACATGTGAATGTGGGATAATCCATTCCACTGTCTCCTCTGCACACCGCACTGCCTTTCTGCCTTGTCCCTGCGACTCTGCCCGTATGACTCATCTGGACAAATGCAGCTTCTTTAAATCCTTGGTTGTCACACTTCCACACAGCTCAGATTTTTGGTTCTGGGTATTATAGTATTTGTTTTTGAGATCTGGTAAAGCATGTCTACCTATGCCTCCATCTTGACCAGAAGTCTCAATGCAGTTCTAAATTACAGCCTCTCCTGGGCCACACTTGGATGACTTGAAACCAGAAGCTGTCACACCAGCACGCTCTGCCGCATACATGGTGCTTATTGTACTTTGAACTTCTGACTTACAGACTCAGCAGAAAAAAAACATGTAAATGCTAAAAGTAACACTTGAATCCACAAGAACTTTAGAGAGGTTCTCTTTTTCATATGATCAGGTTTTTTTAAGAGCTGTGTCTGCTCTTGAGGCCTCCACATAGAATAGTACTAAACTCTACACCACTGAACGAGGTGCTGTGTGAGGCACCCCACAGTATAGCGGTGAGAACAACACACAATGTGAGTTCGTACCCAGGGAGGTAGTGTGAACTACATGCAGTGCAAGTCAATACACAGTATAGTGGTGTTTACTGCACTGTAAGGTCATGTAAAATCTCAGTGTACATTAATACTCAGAGCGTTAGTGTGAATCATTAGCAGCAGAGTTGTGAGCACCTGGAAACTTACCTGGCCAATAATAACTGACGACAATACTCAAGGTAAATAACAATAATAATAATAGCTGTCATTTAGAGTTCTTACATGTTCACATGCACACAGGAAGCCCTTTAGAGCTGTTATCTTCTTTAATTTTCACAACAATGCTATGTTGTCGATACTACCTCATTTTGTCAGCTGAAGAGACAGACCCAGAAAGTTCAAATAACTTCCTCAAGGGCACTAAGGTAGTATAGTTCACCTTTGAAAAACACAGGTTTGAAATGCACAGGGTTTTCTTCAACAAATACAGCCATCCCTTCCCTTTCTGGGTTTCAGAACCACAGATTCAACCAAGAACTGGGAACAGAATTTTTGCATTCCCAGCTGCAGTTTGCCAACAGCAGTGTGAAAACCCTGTTTTTGACCAGTGGTTTGTTGAATCAGCAGATGTGAGGGGCTGACTGTAGGTAAGTTTAGGGAGAGTCAAGAGTTATATTTAAATTTTGGCTGCACAAGGTTGCACCACAACCCTGTGTTTTCCAAAGGTGAACTGTCAGAGCCAAGTGCTATTCAAAGCCTAGTTCCCACACCTACTAGCTATGGCCTTAGGTAATAGTTAAAAGTTTATGTGCCTCAGTTTTCATCTCTGCAAAATGGGATAATAATTCCTCCTTTACAGGGCTATTGTAACAGATTTAACACAGTGCCTAGCATACAGTGAGTCCTCAATGAGTGACAGGTTTTTATATTATGTAAAAATGAGATGAGGAGAGGGTAAGGCTGATACCTTGTGAAAACAGAGGAAGCAACTAAGCAGAGTTTTCACTTGGATCAAAAGCAACATCTGTTTTGACTGGGAGACAAATTATAATAAAATTATTCTCTTGCTCAGGAAGCAGCAATATATCTGATGCAGTATATGAACAGCACTTAATAGTCTTCAAATTTTTATGAATCATAACAACCATGGTCAATGTACTGTTTTTGGCCCTAATTCAATGTACAACAATTGTCAAGGAACTTTAGGTACTACAAACAGGAAAATACCAAGGGTCTCTCATTTGGAAGGTTACTGTAACCCTTCAAGGTTCCATTTTTCCTCAAATATTATAGAAATGCTCAAGTGTCATTTTCATTATTTCTGCCATATGTGCATGTAACAGGTTTTAAAATTATAAATTTCCTCTAAGTTGAAGCACTTTTACTAATTCAAGCTCTATAGCACCACTGAAAATGAGCACCACTCATAATAAGTACCATCCAAACTTGATCTTAAGAAAATCAAGACAATACTAAAATAAATAGTGTAAGAAAAATTAAGAAGCAGATGTACATTTTAAGAAGACCATTGAACTAGTCAGAGAAATTATTTGAAGCCCAATATTATTGGAATCTTTTCTGTACTTTCCTTCAGGTCATCCGCCTTAACCTCTACTGACAGAGAAAGCATGACCTCCCACAGCTCATCATTTCATCTTTGTATTCAGATGCAGCATGAGACAGAAATGGTGCCACTCCAACATAGTATCCTCAATATATCTAAGTCAGTGCAATGTTCTTGCCTCATCATTACAGACTCTAACTTACGTATATTTTTCCTTTGAAATAGGAATTGACTTTATTTATTATCAGGAAGATGTAAATTAAAACCACAATGCAAAACTACTTGACACCCCAGTGAATGGCTACATTTTTTAAAAAGCAGACAATATCAAATGTTGTTAAAATACGGAAAGCTGTTGACTTGTCATAACATCCACAATAAAGTAAGTCTGTACAAATACTCTGGATAAAACAGTTGGCAGATTCCATCAAACTAAACCCATGACCATCATATGAACAAGCAAATCCATTCCGAGTTAAACAGCCAACAAAATTGGGGATATGTTCACCAAACTGAAAAAAAAGAAAAAGGAAAAAGCTAACTATTCACCAATGGTAGAATACATAATTAACTTGTGATATATTCCACCACACAAAGCTGCATAGCAGAAAGAGTGAATGAACTACAAATACCCATAACAGTATTGGTGCATCTTACAGACATAATATTGGGGATAGTGGCCAAACACAAATGGGTTCTAGTCTTTGATTGCACTTACCTAAATTTTAAATTTTACATGTTCCATGCGTATGTTATAATTCAATAACAAATTCTAAAAACAGAAGTACCACCAGGAATAGCAGGTAGCCCGGAAGTCTTTATTACACTGAAAAACATTTGACCCTCAGTCACAAGCCTTTCAATTTCCCTCTAGAGAATTACTTTAAATTATTTCCATGTTTCCATGAAGAAAAGGCTACAGGCTCTGAATTGCTGAGCTCGGTGCCAAGGCCGTATAAAATAATGAGAAGCCATATTACAGATATTTTCATCATTACCTCAAAGGCCTTTCTTTATACTCATAAAAATACCGCCGAACCATTTCTGTGCCAATAGATACATAGTGTGGTATGACATTAAGAAGTTGCCTTTCTGCAAATGTCCTTTCCCATTTGTTTAGCTTTGTCTTATTTCTTTGCAGTCTACTCAGGACGACACATTTAAGATCAAGGGAGCTGGACATGAAGGTACTGACCCTTCGCTCCATGTTGATACACCAGCGAATGGAGCCCCAACAGGAGCCCATGAGCCGCTAAAAGGACTGTCTCCCATGAGGCTCTTCAGTCAAACATTTGGTCCACAGTCAGCATGTATTTCACCCATAGCACTTCGACATAAGTAAATCTTTACCCTTTTTAGGGCAGACTGAGCACAGGGAATGGGGCACCTTGAATCTGAGCCAAAGCTGATAACTTGGGTGCCTTTGGTGATGAGGCTCCATAGGCAGGAGCTGGTTCTGAGGTGAGAGCTGAACTGGGGAAATACCACTGGAAATAAGTCCAGCTCCTATAAGTGACCATGAGAAAGGATAACAGATATTTGAAGATATGGGTTGAAATACTTCTGTGCTATAACCATTACTCCATCTGCAAAAGCAAAAAGAGGTTTTCGGAGGTCTGCAGCTAGGAACTTCAAAGCCAACTTTCATTTAAAACACCTAAAATTGTATGAGATCATATGCAGTATGCATCTTAACCCTAAATATATTTCCATAAGAACCCATCCCCCCCCACCCCACCCCCCACCCCCAGTATTTATTTTAACCTTTACTATTGGAGGGGAAGAGAAATTTTTCCCTCTTTACCCTCTTAGTTCTTCTGGCTGGCCTAAGAGTTAAATTGACAGGAGACAAATTTGATTATAATTAATGAGGTCTGAGGACAAGTCTGGCAATTTAAGCTCACATGTTATCTTGAACTAAGGAGAGAGGGGTTGGGGTAGAGGGTTAAGGGCTTTGAAGAGACAAAAGGTAATTCACACACAGATGGAAAAAGCAAATTACTGGTAGACAAATGGGACACAGAGCACTTTGATCCAAGGGGCCTTGCTCAGTTCCTCCCTGTCTGTCATACCTATTCCTATTAAGCTGTAGTTTTCTATGGTGATAGCTTCTTTTCTGAAGCAGGCTCTCAGTCTAAATTCTTTTAGTTAGGCAGTTAAGGGGAAGATCAAAGATTCTTTTCCAGTCTTTTTTTTTTCCCCCTTAATCAATATCCCAAAGAAGCATATTTGGGGGTAATACTGTTTTCCTTTACTATTCTGTTCTTATTTGCCTTGAATGATTTTAGAATGAAGGAAGATGGTGTACACCTGAAGAAAGAGGATGAAATGAATAAATAGGGTAAATGAGACAGACACTGCAAAGGAGTTGGGACCACAGAGAGTCATGGGACATTATGTCTGTTCTTGAAGAACTGACAGACAAATGGGAGAGAAAGAGGAACAAAGAAGCATACTATTTAACCATAATATGGGATATATTATACCATAGGAGTTCAGGATAGACTTGTTGGAAAAGATAATTGGGTCTGAGCTGAGCTTTAAAATCACAAGTCAAGATGTACTTCCATAATGGCAGGGTAAAAACCTCCAAAATTTAATTCTTTTAGAAAAGCAATGAGAAAATGGATAAAATATTACCCAAAGCAACTTTTTCAGAATGCTGAAAATTAACCAAAGGCTAGTAGCAATCTGAGGAATGTCTAAGTAAAAACATCTGACTCTCAGGAAGAACAGTGAGATTTGCTGTGCCTTAATTTATCTTACTCCCACCCTCACATCCCTACCCAGCTCTGCAGTACCTTGAAAACCAGCAGTCTCACAACTATAACTCTGGGAAAAGGCAGCCCAGAGTTGAAGGGAGCAAAATTGTCATTATTTGAGCTCCCTGGCCTTGTATTCAGGTGCCCTGACTCAGTTCACTCCATGGGAAAATTCCTAATCCCAGGGCACTTGTCCAAAGCAATCAGCAACAACTGTTGAATATCGCAGCTGCCAAGCTGGGGATACAAGTTGAAAAATAAGAGGCTTTTTTAAAAAATTAAAAGAAAACATTGGAGTATAAAATTGTACGAAGGGTTTTTGAAAAGCTCTGACATGTTCCTGGGGATCTAGGAAGCCATGTGCATGCCAAGAAAGACCCGAGAAGACTTTATGCTCTCACCCTGGCTAACAACAGTGGGTGAAGGATGAGGTGGAACTGTAAACTGGCAAAGTGCTGAGGACATGACACAATAAACTATGGAGTGCCGTAGCAAAGAGTGGGAGGTTTGTTGCTCATGGCATTTAAGGATATTTCTGCCAATCATTAATTGACCTCTAAACTAACTGAGAAGAAACTTTAGTGACCACACACAATAGGAATACAGGCTTTACAACTTTAGTTCAAAAAAGTCATTAAACAGACAACAAGAAACAGCATAAACAACAAACTCAAGGTGGGGAGCAGGATCTGACTTCCAAAGTTTCCATGAAGAAGAAATATATATATATATTAGAAAAACCATAAAACCATAAGGGAATTAAAGTGGAAAGCTAGAAAATATCTAACACAATAGATGCTAATGAAGAAATTGAGAAACAAAACATACACCATATAGAAAAGAAATAGCAAAATGGCTGACGTAAACCCACCTTATCAGTAACTACATTAGGTTTAAATAGAATAAATATTCTAATCAAAAAGCAGAGTTTGGCAGCATGAATACAAAAAAACAAAACAAAACAAAACAAAACATGCTGCAACTATTAACTGTCTACAAGAGACACACTAGGTTCTAAGACACAAATACGTTGAAACTTAAGGAAAGTTAAGGAATAATCAAAAAATGATTATACCCATATCAGATAAAGTGAACTTTAAGATAAAAATAGTTTCCAGAGATAAAGAAGTACAGTTTCTAATGATAAAAAATGCAATCCATCAGGAAGCTATAATAGTTATAAACCTTTTATATCTCTTCATTCATTTCCAGGGAGAAAAATAATTACATGAAGTAAATGATATACGTACACATGCCAAGTGTATACTAAATGTGAAATAAATTGAAAAATATTTACATAAAGAAAAAATCTGATTAAAAAGTGTTACTGATAGTAGGGGGCTGGGTTACTATATGAATTTGAATCCATGTACTCTGAGATCTCAAGGGCATGCCTTTGGCTAGAGATTTTTGTGTACTCACCCTTGAAGGGAGGAAGAAACACACACACACAAACATGCGTAAACACAACATAAGCACACATACAAACATGACTAACTCAGAATCCAAATTCTTTCTTTATCCTTACCAAGTATTCAGAGGGCTATACAAATCTTCTGACCTTGTGAAGGTTATGTCACTTCACAAATGCTTTTCTGTAAGTCTCAATAACCCATACTCATTCAGAAATTCTAGTTAATTTGATGCATTAATATAATTAACTTAATTTAATAATATAATTTAATTTCATAATGGACATAGTTGCGATCTTGTTGGTAGTTTTGTTTTTTAATAAAGTTTGGGTGATAAAAAGAAAATGGGTGGAGTAAAATATTATCAGGAAAATTATTGATAGGTCTTGGCTTTGCTCATGTTAATTATCCAAATTAATCTGAGCTCTCTGAGACCTCTCTTCTGGTTCAGCCATTAATCAGTGATTTGACCTTATGGAAGTCATTTTTCCTCTTTATCTAATGATGGAGTTGAATTAGAAGCCTCCAAAGTTTACTTTCAACTTCAATAACATTTGTGTTCCTGAAGTAGGGATTTCAGTTAGTCATAATCAAATTACATGTAAATTTTTCTTGCAACACCATACTAATCCTAGTAATGAAATTGTTAATACACTCTAAACAGCAGAAAAAAATTGTTTCAATGTAGTTTCAAGAAGGGAGGTAAATGGAGAATTAATTTCTTAGTTGATAAAGTATGAATTTCAATGGCCTTTATCTATTATTATCAAAAAACCCAACTGTGCCCAGTTATAGCCAACTTGCATTAAAGACTATGTTTAGAATTTTGGAAGGTGTAAAAATAGTTAAACTGCTTTCTTCAGATAGTTTTATAGAATAACTAATAGATTTGTGTTTTCAAAAAAAATAAGCAGGTAGCAAGAGTTTGTTCCTATAAAACTACTCTGCATATATTTCTTAGCCCTGCATAGGCCAATAGAGAAGTATGTCATGTTGTGACAGGGTCGAATTGACATCACCCTGTTCCTGACCACACCTACCGCACAATAAATACTCTAATAGATGTATTGAGGTAAGATAGTAAGAAAGTAGGAAAATTCCAGGGCAAGTGGAATGGGGAAACAGACGAAAATCAAACAAGGTCAAACAATTTGAACAATTGAGAGCCAGCTAGTGAATTTCAAGAACTGATCTCCCCTCACCGAAGACACTTGAGCGTGAATGGTTTGCACTTCTCCCTGACAGAGAATACGTAGCTGCAATCTCCCTGGTCCGGGAGACAGAGAACAGAGACCCGATGAATGTTCTTTGGGCCAACTAAACCCAAGGATGGATGAGGTCAGGGGAACAAAGAACAAAAACCCCATCCAAAGCCAGGCAGACCCAAAATAGAAGTAAAACAGTAAAGCTGACCAGAGAATGATCCCAAACTGTCCTGTATGCTCATGTTGATGCCTCAGCATATTAAAAGTGCACCTGGAAGGCTGATGAACATTCTGCTGAAACCCTCCCCTAAGATTCTCACCTGCAGAAAAAATGAAAGAAAAAATGAAAAAAAAGAAAGAAATCCCTCAAGACAAAGACCCGGTGCAGGCTCGCTCTCAAGCATGCTTGTGCCCCTGCTCAGGCATGAACTTTTACTTCCTCCCAACCTCTAAGGGTCCCCAAAAGGCCTGCAACCGGGGGAGCGGTGGGCAGCAGCAGCTCATCCCAGGCTGACCCCCTGAACCTGTCTCCAGGGCCCCCTTTTTCTCGGACTTCCTAGTAAGCTAATAACAGCCCAGCCTTGGCTCATGTTTTTCCTATAACATTTCCAGGGAGCCAAAGCAGAGCACCGCCTCTGCCCTCTCCTGTTACTGTGACCCTAAGTTGTTCCTTGTCTCACTGTCCCCAGCTTTAACAAATGGACTGACGAAATCACCTGGACTCCTGCTGTGAAATCTGTCCTCCACAAAATCAAGAACCCACACACTGCCGGCTGGCGCTGGGCACACCTGTTCCAGGTCCAGGCCCTGTCCAATGATAGTAATGGGATGAAAAATGTTATTGTCTCCATTAAGTCATTCCATTGGAGGTTATACTTTCTTTGGTACACAAACATGTTTCAGCCATGACCCATTTGCAAGGATGTGTAATACCAATGTTATATTTCTGACTTCAGCCACGTGTAAATGTGACAAATGGGTTCATTGTTCCACTTGTGTTCAGCTGGCACTGGAGGTTTATATTTGAAAAATCCTAACTGGCCCTCTATACTCAGGTAGCACTCCCTTGACCATCTGCCAGTGGGCAAGTTTCCTAATATAGAACACTGCTCCCATGGGCAAATTTGTTTCCTCAATTTTCTGGAAGCTACAGAAAAGCTCAGCATAGGTGCTGGCTCAAGCCGTCCCTTAGAAAATGGTAAACATCTCAAACAATGAAAATCATCTGTTTCCTTTAAAAATTAAAATACAATTAGGCATGCATGCTTCCTCTGGGCAGCGCCTTCCCTTAAGTAATATGCTCTGCGGTTGACTAGTTATTTATTTGAATCGTTTGAAGACAGATGAGCTTAAATCACATCTTTAAACAAAGCAAAATAGATGTTTGACTTTCACCAACATTTGTTTATTTCTCATACACAGTGAATCCATTAGGATAATTCACCTTATGGAATAACTCACAATAAGGAGCCCCCTGCAAAATGATAAAGAAGGGAAAATTTGGTCATGCAAATTATTTCCTTCTGAACTGCGCTCAGTGAACAAGAGAAAGGGTGAGTCAAACTGCATGTTAATCACCTTTGCATCCACATAGTTCTCAGAAAGACCATGGAGGTCTGATTTTCTGCAGGATTCTGGAATGACAGTGTCCTTAGGGTGGACCCCTTGTCAGACCATCCATACAATGGAAAACCAATCTGGGCAGCTAGGAGATCCTTTGCTTAAATCTACTTCATGGGTGACTTTCCTCTCTACTGGAATATTAGGATGATTTGGAGCAATAAAGCACACCCTGATGACCTTTTCAAACTATTCGACTGAACTAAATTAAAAAATGGTTGTAATAACCTTGCAACAGCTATAACGGTCTCTGAGTAGAAAGAAATAACTTCTGGCTTCTTGTGAGATCCAAGGTTCCATTGCTGAAAACTTTGACCAGGGACCGTACCAGTATATAGGGCATCTGAAAGGCTCTGGCATGCTTAGAGCAGCAAATTCTGGCACTGAGATGCCTACTGGATAGATATCTTAAAGACTGGTTTTAATGCACCTACAAAAACAAAAACAAAACAAAAGTGTTTCCATCATTCCTTCATTTACCTAAGAGATCCCTATTTAGAGTCGTTTTCAAGGATTGAAGACTCACTTCTGATCAGACACTGTAGCAAACAGTATGTAATTTCATTTAATTTTCAAAACAATATTACTAAATAGGAAAGATTATATTGATTCTATACTTGAGAACTCTGTGGCTCAGGAGGTTTAAGTCATTTACACCAAAAGCAAGGACAGAGCTTGAACTTGAATCATGATCTGAATGACTTCCAAAGTTCATGCTGGTACCCATATGCTCCTCCATGCTCCACAACCCAAGAAAGACTTATCCTTGGAGATCATCCTGACCTCCAAGGCCATAGTGTTCCTTCCCCCTTTGGTGTAGTTTCAAGTGTAGTATAAAGCTCCAAACTCACATGGCTGGGCCTTTCCTCAAAGGGTTCCAATTCCATGGGCCTGGAAGCTATAGTTTTCAAAGGTTCTCCAATTGATTGTGACAGATGCTTTCAATCAGACTACTGATCATATAATCTAACACTATAACATGGGAGTCCATGTATACATTCTCAGACAGCCATGGAGATAGATAAAGACTTTTAAGGTTATATTTTCATTTCAATATAATTTTTAAAAATTACTTCCTTATTAATTCTGGAGCTGAATTACCAAGACCTGTGGCTAACTTTATTCCTTCCTCCTTTGTTTCACCTTTGCATCTGAAGTCATTTATTTATTCATTCAACATATATATGTCATTCGGTGCATGCTGGTAAGAAGATGAGCCTGTTTCCTCATTCACAAAATGGTGTTAAAAATAATGGCAGCCTCGCATGGTTGCTGTGAAATTTAGCAAAACAGTATGCAGGGTGGGGCAAAAGTAAGCTTACAGTTGTGAGTATGCAGAGCAGTTTTTTCTTGTGTTACTTATTACTTGTACTATTTTCCATTCAAACAGCTGTTAACCTACTTTTGCCCCACCCTGCATAAAATACATAGAGAAAGGTCTAACATAGAGTAAACACTCAGTGATTGTTATTGATACGAATGTTATTACGGTCATACCTCTGTAGTTGTAGGTTTCAGAACTTCTCAAGCCTGATACCCATCACATTTTGTTGTTTCAGCACCTGTCACTTGCTCGCTACCTGTCCCCCTTGCTAGAACTTGTATGAGTCCTGACGTCACCCCACAAGAGAAAATGCTTCATCAATGGTTGTTTGCCTGCCACTGGTCAGAACAAATGAACAAATTAACAATAAGTACCGAGGTATCACTGTATTATCTCTTATTTTTGCAATTATAAAACCATCTTCAAATTTTACATAGTACTGAATGCTGTGAATGAAAATAAAGCAGGGTAAAGTGACAGAGAGTGGATGATGTCAGGATAGGATGAATGTGCTCATTCATCATTTGGGAGAAGCTCTTCATTTACGAATATTCCATCAAAAGTTACATGGCTGCCTAGAGAAGAATATTCTAGGTAAGGGCCCATGAAAGCATTCTCAGGTAGAAACAGAGGTGCTCATAGGCCTGCACTCATTTAGTTATAGGTGATCATGTAACTTTTAATCAAATGCTTCGCAAAAGGTTAAAGATCTTGTTATCTCAATTCATGTGTTGAGGTCCTAACCCCCAAGACCTTAGAATGTGACTGTTATTTGGTCTTTACAGATTGAATTAAGTTAAATGAGGTCATTAGGAGCAGGCCTGGTCCAGTATGCCTGGAAATTTGGATATAGACACATACAGAGAAGACAACATTGAAGACATGGGCAGGAAACAGCCATCTGCAAGAGCCAAAAAGGGGGCTCAGGAGCTGATCCTTCTCTTGTGAACTTCAGAAGAAACCAATCTTGACAACACTTCGATCTCAGACTTTTAGCCTCTAGAAGTTTGAAAAAAATACATTTCTGTTGTTTAAGCCACCCAGCCTGGGGTACTTAGGGCAGCCCTAGAAAACTAATACAGGCCCCACTCCAAGAATAAGAAAGAATTTTTTCTGTCAGATAAATCTATGTGTTATTAAAACTTCAAAGTTTATTCTTAAATTTTTGATCTATTCAAAAGAAAGGCTAATTCAGATTAGATCTCCCAGGACTTTGGCCAAGGTCATCAGTCAACTAGGAAAGAGTCTAGAAGCCAACTAGTTCTCTAGGAAGAATCTGGACTAGCTGCACTCCCGCTGATGTCTTTAAAGACATCCTGTCTAAGACAGGATAATTAAGGTTTCTTATAAAAGGACTTAATGGCAGGAGCTAAGATTCTAGGGAAAGAGTACAGAACAATCCTCTAGTGAGCTACTAAGCACTTGAATTCCCCTTACCATGCTAGTCTTCTGGCTGGAGGACATGCTAAAAGTCAGGCCATGTCTGAGCCTAAAGCTCAGGCTCTGTGCTCTGAAGAAGCTGCCCAGGAGCTGGCATCCAGGATGAAGAGGTGTCAGGGTTGTAACGAATAGGAGCTTGGTGAGTAGACACATATTATACCCTTGGGGAGTGCCTGGCCTGCCAGGGAGAGCTGGGGCTGAGAAAACTGAGCCACAGGTTCATCAGGACTAGAGGACAAAAGCAGGAATGGGAACAGGAGTAAGAGCTGACAATGGGAGGTGAGCAGAGAGAGGTAAGAATTAAAGCCTCCATCACTAACAACCTGCACAGGTATCTGTCTCTTCAAAGACAGAGAGAGTGCACTCTATTGGGTAGAGGACGAGTGCTTTAAAGGGTGGAACTACCTCTGAAAATAGACATGTTAGATGGAGGTCAAAGGCTTGATTGCGATTTAATGAAAGCTGTGCCCAAGCAACCAAGAAGAGAAAAAACATTTCCACCAAGAATAAGGTGCTCCAGCGGCAATGTTGCCATGGCATTTCAGAGCTATTTGCACCAGAATCTTGGCTGTAAACTGAAATGGAGCCATAATCAGGTGGCATTCAAACTCTGGCATACTATGATTAAGTAATTATTCGAACCAATGGTTTTATTAGGTGTCTCTGCATAAAAGCCAGCACCTCTCTCCAATTCCTGCCAGATTCATTATATTTAGCTCCTGCTTGAAACTGCCTAGTAGAAAGGGTAAATAGACAAAGTCTTCTTTACTGGTTAATAAAGAATTATAAAACAAAAATAGTCCAAGTATATTACTTATTTAAAATGTAGTCTAACCTCCTTAATGTGAACCCATCACATAAAGAAAAATGATTCTTTTAAGGGATGGAAAATGACTCAGGGATTGTCTGTTAGCTTGTCTGAGACAAGGATATTTGAGCAGAGATGGGAATGTTGAGAAGGAAACAACCATGAGATCTGAGAGAAAGACTCCAAAGAAAATCTTTGCAACCAGAAGGCATAGGAAAGGCTCTGAGACAGAGTGAACGTAACATGATTGGGCAACAACAGCAAGAGCAGTAAGACTAAAATTTAGTTAAGTGAAAGGGCACATGGGCGAGAGATTAGAGAGTTGGGCAGGATCAGATCGTGTGAGACTCCGCAGGGGTGAAGTAAGAAACCTGGATTTTATTCCAGATGGAACCAGAGGCTCCCAAAGACAGGAGGGTGATAGTATCGGATTTCTCTACCCAAAATATTCCACTGGCTACTCTGAGACTGCAAAGGAAACAACAAGACCAACTAGGGGACATTATCAAATCAAAAGATGGGAGTGGCTGAATTACAGTTTGTTTAGTGGTGGTGGTAAAGAGAAATTGCTGGTTGATAGGCTGAGGAGTATGATCTAAAGATGAAATATAGGAAAATCAGAGAGAAATCCTGGGTTCTGGGTCTGAGGACAGTGAGGCCACTGGAAGAGATGGGAAGTTTTGGGAAAGAAAAGATATGATGGACAGGGCAATGAATAATTCTCTCTTGTTCATGTCGAGTGTGAGATGTCTCATAAGCCTCCACATAGAGATATCAAATAGGCAGTTGAATATACGACTTTAGTGCTCAGGTTAGGGCTTAAGAAATAAACCTATGGATTTGGGTTGCACTGTAAAGATGGGACAGTTTAGAGGTACAGACATGAATGAAGTCACCAAGAGTGTGAATTGGATGGCTAAGTGAAGAAGTTGGGGGTCATGCCTACATTTTGAGATAGATGAAGCGATGACACCAGCAAGACAGATCCAGAAAAAATGGCCAACAGAAGAGGAAAAAAGCCAAAGATAAGAGCATGCTTATCCATGATGAAAGCTGCTAGGAATTCAAATTAAATAAGGACTGAGAAATAATCACTGGGTTTGGAATTAATGGGTGAGAAAAGAAGTGGAGACTTGATGTGAAGAAGACTTACAAAGCTGTTTTTTGAACAGAAAGCGAAGAAATGGGCTAGAGGAGACTCTGAGACCAAGGGGAAAGATATTTGCAAGTCGGACAATATTAATGAACATATGGTAAGCCCAATAAGAATAATCCAACAGAGAGAAGTTGATTGATTGTATTAATTATGCTAAGTTGTTCTGCAGTAAGAAATAAAACATAAAATCTCATTTGAACACAATAACATTTTATTGCTCACTCTCAACTATAGTTGGTGGTAGAAAGGACATGGGGGTGCATTTCTCTGTTCTAGTTTTGTTTTTGTTTTTGTTTTTTTTTAAGATTTTATTCATTATTCTTAGAGAGAAGGGCAGGAAGGGAGGAAGAAAGGGAGAGAAGCATCAATGTATGGTTGCCTTTCACCTGCCTCCAGCTACAGACCTGGTTGGAGACCTGGCTTGCAACCTGGTTATGTGCCCTGAATGGGAATCGAACCAGTGACCTTTGGGTCCTCAGGACACCTCCTATCCACAGAGCCACCAGCCAGGGCCTCTCTGTTTTAGTTTTGCAGTCATTTTAGGAAGTTCCTTCCATCACAAGACAAAGTCTCTGAATTCCTTTGAGAGAGAGAACATGGACATTTCTGCAAAGGGTTTGGTTGTGGGATCTAGAAGTTGTGCCTGCCACCTCAATTGGCAGATTGGATTGGCCATAACTCAGTCCTATGGCTCCCCTGATACAATGGAGAGTGTGCAATGTGGCCTTCCAATGCAGGAAAAGGATCTGGGTTTAATAAATAGCTATGATTATCACTCCAAAAGAGAACCTTACCCCTGATTTCCAAATATGCATTCCATTCTTTCTCCCCTGCATAAAGGTGCTCACACCTTCCCTAAAGAGGTACCCAGAGGTCCAATCTGCCCTGAAAGCAGCTGAAAACCCAGGACTTCCGGGTGACCCTCTTTAGTTACACTGGGATGTGACTCCTCACTGGGCAACAACCTATGGACTAAAGAAACAGGTCATTTTTTCCTCCACTCCCACACATGATGTGCAGTGGTGAGACAGGGACGGAATAGCCATGCAGACTCTTTCAGTGAAGAAAAGGAAAATTGGGAGATGATTAGTAGCCACTGGTCTATAGCAATTCTATAATACCACTGAGCCAACTCTGTGAAGGTCTTCCACTACAGAAGGGGTGAAGTCCCCTTATACAGACCCCAACTCTGCTCTCCAAAGGAGAAACTTCCTTGCCCTTGGGAATTCACTCGGGAACATTATCTGGTTCATTATTCATGTTGGCCACATCTAGCGTGGGTGCTGGGGAGTATGCCTTCATTAACAGCTGCACAGCTCACCTGGCCCAGTTCCTGCAGGAGGGCTGCTTGAAGGTTCCCTGAACAGTGAGGCTTTTCTTTAGGCCAGAATTCTTTGGCAGCAAACTCCCTCAAATAATGAGTATACTTCTGATTTATTTGCTTCTAGTTGGATCCATGGGCTGTTAACCAACGTCAATGTTCTGTAGATTTGGATCACAGATCTCTTTATTTCTTCACGTCCTCACCTCTGCACAGAGGTTGCTGCCTTGAGGCTGCGTGGCTGAGGGGACAGCCTCCCAGCTGATGTCTGCCTCATGCTGAGTCAGCCCATTCAACTAAGAAATCTCATGGGGCCTTTGGCTCGCAAAGTCTTTTCAGATCCCATCTCTTCCTTGAAGTCCAGAAGCAGTTGACTGTACCAGCTCTATAGGACCCTGGCTTTCCAGATCTTGTTTCATTTTATTTTTTGCATATAAGCTGCCCAGTTCCTTCCTGTACTCCTCTCTTTTTTTGTACCACATTTCATCATCTAGAAGATGCACATTCACTTAGTTTAACATCTTTGAGATGGGGCTGCATTTCATAATTGATGCAATAAAAAGGCCTGTGCCAAAGCTCAATTGACCTTTTTTATTTTATTTATTTATTTTTAGAGAGAAGGGGAGGGAGGGAGAAAGCGAATGAGAGAAGCATCAATGTGAGAAACATCAGTTGGTTGCCTCCCACATGCACTCCAACTAGGGACTGAACTTGCAACCCAGGCATGTGCCCTGACCAGGAATTGAACTGGTGACCTTTTGCTTTGCAGGGTGACACCCAACCAACTGAGCCACACTGGTCAGGGCTCAAGTGAGTTTTTTAGATTACTTCTTAGCGTGACATAAAACAATCTTGGGATGGAGAGGGATTTGCAAAAGTATAAAACCTAAAGAAAAAACTTGAAATGTTAACTACATCAAAATGTAAATCTTTGACGAAAGCTTTAAAGTCTGCTCTTTTTCTTTGACTTCCACTGGGCTGTATCTACCTGTAGCCAGTTCATGCCCCTGGTCTGCCTGCTCTCTGTCAACGCTGCAGGAGAGGAAGGAGAATGTCAACTGCTGTCCTCCTAGAGCCAATGAAATGAGGATTGGCTGTACGATCAAGACAGATGGTCATAAAAGATGGACAGCAGGCACTTTCTGGGCAACACTGTTTAACATCCTCCCTGATGGGAGGAACTCAGAGTCTTACCACATTATCATCAAATTGTCAGGACTGCTGGCCTTGTCTAACTCTGTAGCATATTACCCATGAAGGAATTGTTTTAGATAGTCTTGTAATAATTTTCCTAACTACATTTTGCCTTCAGGCTAAAAAATGTTTGGCTGAGTATTGGGAAGCCAGGGTATTTGGAACCAGAAGGAAAAAACCAGTGTGAGGAAAGGAGGCCCACTGTCATGCATGTCTTCTATCACTCTGATGCTAAATGAACAGTTTTCAATAACTGTATCAAGGGCAAATTTGAGTTCCTGTGTATAAACAGAAATGAATGCGAAATAGAAAAGATACTATCCATAGATGTGTGCACTGGAGATCCTTCTGGAAGAATTCCTGGAGCCAGGTTCCAATTTAGCCTATACCCATGCAGGCGCCTGAGTGAGTCTAGGCTTAACCAAGTCCCATTGCTTGGTCTTTGGATCCTGCTCTGCAACAGGTAGAGGAGATGAGCTGAAACAGTGGCATGTGCTTTCTAACCCTGCCCAGGCTATTCTAAAATCCTGGGACTGTGCAAAGGATGAGTCCCCAATGTCCCTTTGACTTCCAGTCCTTCCCAGTGCCAAAGGGAGCCAGGATGCTGGAAGGAGGTCACAGACACTCTCTTTAAAGAAATAGCCTGCCAAGGGCCTCAGATAGCTCCTACTTTCAGCCAGTTCCTTCGGCAGCTGACACAAGTGATACCGCCACTTGAATTTCTCTGACAGAAGCAAGGAAAGGGCCAGTGAGGTGTTCTTGAACCCGTGTCCTTGCGCAAGCATTGCCATTTCTCCAGGCCTCCTCCGAGGGAGGGGTCTGACAGCTGTTTAAGCTACAACAGCCAGTCCCAACCTTCATTAGAATGTTCTGCCATTCTTTAATTACCACAACCTGGGAAGGAACTTAAGAGTTGAGAAGAAACGGACATGCATCGAGTCTATTCGACCACCTTTTCTTTCCTCTGACACTCTCCTTTCTGGTTCAGAAAACCAAAACTAAAACCAGCAGGAAATGGGTCTGAATCTCTGAGGCAGCAATTTCTGGCATTCTCTTTCAGTGCCAAACATTCTGTACTGAAAACAACTAGATCCGTTCTTCCCACTGGCCCTTCCATATGGTGTGTAAATCCCAAATTACCCTTCATTCATCCAACAAATACACTAAGCACCTGCCAGGCTCTTCACTAGCTTCTAGGGGTATAAAGGTGGGTGGAATATGGTTCCCTGCCCAAGAGGAGCCTCAGATTCATGAGGAAAGTGTGGAATCAGTAAGAAGACATCGCTAGGGAGGCTGAGGATGGGAACCCAGAGGGAGAGCCCTGGGCCCAGCCTGGAGAAATCAGAGAGGGCTTCCTACAGGATAATCTAGGATAATCTCTTCATTGCAAAATCCTTAATTGTGTCGCAAAGACCCTTTTGCCAAATGTAGTCACATTCACATAACCTGGGATTCACCATAGACATACCTTTATGGAGGCCACAACTCAAGCCACTGTCCCATTCTTGACCCATGACTCATCTGTTAGAAATTCAACTGGCTGGCCACCTTCTGCATCCTTTTAGCTGTTGGAATCCAGCTTCATAGAGTTAGATTTAGAGAATGTGGGTTCTCCTGAGCATCACTACATGTAGTTACATTACATAAAGTGTGCTCTTTATAAGTATTGTTCTTTCCTTCAGTATGTTGCAGCAGAAAGGCCACTGTGCTCAGAGTTAAGCATATGAGGATGCAGCTGTGGGTTAGTGCCATATTAAGCAGTTTCCTCTTTTGTAAATCGAGGGCCTTGCACAAGTTCATATGTTTCTTTACCTCATTACTCATATCTTCTCTCATTTAGTTTTTACAAGAAGCCTTCAAGGTAAAAACTGAGGCAATACTGATTCTCAAAAATCAGGATACTGAAGTTTAATATGATTCAGCAATTTCCCAAGATCACAAAAAAGTAGGTCAACCTGAGGCATGGTCTGGTATTTGAACACAGTCTTTGCTAGACTCCAAAATCTCTCCTTTCCTCTAAACGTTGCTACCTATCTCATCAATGATATTGGGAACAGGAAGCTCTCCATTTATTATAAGTTACTCTAATACAGGGTTTCATCAGATATCCAAACTCAAAATCAATCTCTCTCCCTCTCTCTGTCTTCCCCCACCCCTCCCTCTTTCTTCCTCCCTCCACAAAAGATTCTATTAAAAATTAAAAATTGGTTCCATCTCCTCAATATTAAGTATTGACAGGGTCTGGAGCAGGGTATCTGACAACTGCTTTCATCTAAACAAATCCACTGTTAAGAAGACTAGGTTTCTGCAAAGGAAACATCTCTTCTCTTGGACAATCAACCCAACTTTAATAAGGCTATGACACTATTCTATCTTCTTGTCAATACTGGCTTTTATCAGAATTTTGTGATTTGGCAGACAAAATAGCCAATCCTAGTTGAAAGTCAAAGCTGCAGTGAGAGAAGAAAGAATAGTAATAAAAACTATAAGCTGAAGCTTCCCCCATATGGCAGAGATAAACATACTTTAAAATAGCCAGTCCTCTATATTGCATTTGCAAAGTAATAATTTATCTTGTCCTTTGTATTAATTGTAGATCTGAGTAAGTACCACAGACATTGTTTAATAGGCATTCATCAGTATTTTCATTCTGAGTGCATGTATGTGTATCCAAAAAGCTGCAACTCTTAGCCCTGAGGTCTAAGGCTGTCCTGGGCTGTAACATCTCAGAGGATGAGGAAATGGGGATGTTGGAGGCTAGAAAGGGTTGGTGAGCTGAGGAAGTGGGAGGGAGAGAAATCCTGAGCTCCTTCCACAGACTGACCCCTCTCACCTGGGGTTCAGAGATGGAAAACTGCCATCCCCGGCAGATTGGACATCACTCTGGAGGAGAGCCTAACTGACAGCTCACTCTCATTGCAGGGCTTAGAAACTTTCAGGAGGATGCAGTGAGCACCCCAAGGCAAATCTACTGTGTCAGCTGAGAAACGACAGGTTATGCCTTTCATTTCCTCAAGATAAAAGTAAAGATATGGGACCAACCCACACGGAACCTTCGCTCTGACTTCACCCATGACCACAGGCTCAGCCTTAGCCTCCGCCTCCGTGGCCAGGCACCCAAGATCAATTAGGCTCCTGGTCACAGTGGTCATCATTGCACTTCAATGCACATGGTCCACACCCTCCCATTCCCCAAGCCTTGGCTCAGCTATTTTAAGTGGCTCACCCTACCATGGCACACCCAATGTTCCTTACTCTCCTTCCATTTTCTTTTATCTATAGTAATAGTCAGCTTCTAATAAACCCAATGATGTATATATACATACTCTATTCTTTTCTGTTTTCTGTCTCCCCTGCTAGAATATAAGATTCACAAGGTTAGGAATCTTGGTCAGTTTATTCACAATGGAATCCAAACAGCTGAAAGAGTGCCTGCCACATTCTGAGTGCTCAATAAACATTTAATGAATAAGTGAATGAATGCAAACCTCTGCACAAATGGCCCAATATAGAAGGTCTTGGCATAAAGAAATGGTGAATGGTAGAATTATGATCAGAGGTTGATTTTTTTTCTGTTGGTTTGTTTAGGGTATTTAGAGTAAAACATCTTATATTTATTTCTTGTTATAGAAAAGATTGTCAGTAATTCTGGGGAACTGGGTTGATGGGCTAGGGAAAAATCAGGACACTATTCTTCCACAAAGCCTGGGCATATCCTACTTTGGGGAACTGTTTGTTTAGAGCCTCAAACCCCAAATTCAGCTTCCTAAGTGACAAGTCCTTCCTTACTCTACCTCATACTTGTGCATGAAAACTAAACTCACTCAACTTCAGTACCCCATTTATAAAATGAGAATAACATATCAGGTTTAAGTAAAATAATCTACAGAAAAGCCTAGAACTCTGCCTGGTGTAGAGCAATTACTATTTTTATTATATACTTAAGCCAAATTCTAAGGTACTGCCAGTCTACCTGGACCTAATAAACTTTTAGCCAATAAGAACATACCCATGTATATATGAACATGTAAGAACAACCATATACACATACAGCAATTTCCTAGGACCTTCCTAAACTATAGCCAACCTTAATATGTCTCACCATATCCCAGATTGTAAATCTAATTCCTGGTTGACAGTCATGCTCTATCACTTTGGTGTCTCTAGCTCCTAATGCTGCCTCAGGGAATCTTGACTCACATCACCTTCATTGGCTCAAACTACACCAGGAATGTATTAAAATATGCAACCAAAATAGTACATCAAAATCTGAGTAATGGAGGAGCTATTGGGCTTAACCCTGGCCTAACCAACCCACTTAATTCTCCTTGACCAGCAGACTTGAACATTCTCAAGCATAAAAACTTAAATGTTGAATCTACTATTTATTTCCTTTGTATTGTACCAGATCATTACTCATTTATTCACTCAGTGTTCACTGAGCATTGTTTATGTGTTTATGTACTGACATCGATTCCAAGACAAAAAAAAATTTAATATACAAAACCAAAATACACTGTGTAAATTATTCCCCAAGACTTGCCATATATTCAATGACATGTAATATATTTTCTCGCATAGTCCATCAAAGCTGGCTACCTACACATCTTTCTACCTGAGAATCGCACCAATAAACTAGCAAAGCAAAATGCAGATAAACTAATTCGGATCAATGGACTTAATGTTGCTGTAAACATTAAATGTCATGCCACTGAGGCCTTTCTTTTGAAGGAAGAATGGACTAGAGAATATTAATAAAGTTCCAAAATGAAAAGTCTTATAAAAGGCCATACCTAACTAAGATACATATCATTCAAAAACACAAGTGGGACAATAAATTTTGAAGAAGCTATTCAATGTGCAGTGGCTTTAATTCTTGTTATTCTCTGTGTCCTCTCTTAGCAACAATGTCACCAACATGAGTCCAAAGAACTGAGGAACTGAGCTCCATTTTGAGCTTTGGGAAAATCCAATTTTTGAACCACAGAAAATAAATTACTCTTTTCTTTTACCATTACTGTATACACACACACACACACACACACACACACACATATATACACATATATATGTATATATATAAATAGATACATCTATTTATATCTTTGATTTGATAAGATTAATGAATAACCCCTTGTTTTGGCATTACTCTCACTGCTCTCCAAATTGTATTTTTCCACAGGACTTGTTCTTTGTGAAATGCCACAGCAATGCTCCTTGGTGCCTGGAGAGCTTTGTGAGAGTTTTTCCTTTTAGCATCCTGTTGACATACAGTTGTGTGGACAAGACTGCAGAATGATTGAGCCTACAGGCTTGGAGGTAAAGGCATTTAATTATAGTTTTCGTTCACAGTCTGAATTTCTTGGGCTGCATCCAAGATTTCTGCCTCAGTGTGGGCATCCATAAGACAGCTAAAGCACGACTGTTCCCCTATCTTCTCACAAGAAAATTATTACCCACATCAATTCTTATTCAGGAGCTCTGGCTTTCACAAGGCTAGTTAGGTGGCAATACGAGCGTTCAAAATACAGTTGGAGGCCTGGTGGTGAAATTTGCAAATTAAATCGTGATTATTAAATATAGGGGAAAGGCAATAGAATTAAGACAAGACTATAATGGGCACGTTCCAAAGGTGAGGCATTCTGAGGTTGCTTTACATACATCATTGTAAATCCTAACTGCCATCCAGAATAATAGTAAGTATTCCTATTCCCATCTTTTAAAACAAGTGTGCCAGCTGAGATTTATAAAGGTCAAATAATTGGGCCAAGTTCCCATATGTAACAAGTAGAAGAGTGTCAAACCTAGATCCAGCTTTGCCACAAGCTCTTATAAAGAACCTATACCTACGTAACTGTCACGAGATTTAAAATTTAGATACCCTACAGGTATCTGCATATCTCAAGTGATTAAGGGTGTATGGTGGGGGGCGGGGTGTGTGTGTGTGTGTGTGCGTGTAAAACACCAATGTGCCTACTTTTATTTTCTTCTCCATTGTTAGCTGTTTCTTAAATCATGCAAAAATCTTTGGCCATCCTTGGCCCTTTCCACAGAGCATGATGCTTAGTCCACCAGTCTTTATGCATTGCTCTTGGTGACAGATGTTTTTAAATTCAGGTATAATTGACACATAATATGAGTTTCAGATATAACATAACGATTAGATATCTGTATATATTGCAAAATAATCACCACAGTAAGGCCAGGTAACATCTGCTGGGGACAGCTCTTGTGTATTCAGCAGGTATTATCACTGCTCTTCTATGTCACTTCTTCCCTGGTCGCCGTGCCTTTGGTATGTTGAACAGCAATTATCACTATCCTTCTATGTCATAGTTCAGAGTCTCTGTTAGCCATAACCATCCAAAAGCAATGAAAGTAACCATCATTTGACTTTTTTCTTACAGTTCTAGTAAGAATTAACTATTGGAGAACGAGTAATCCAACAGTTCTACCACTTGTCATTCCTCTCAACACACTGCCTTCTCCGCTAGCTCCAGGCCTTTTCCCATGCCGGTTTTGCTACCGGAAAGGGGATGTCTGTCATCCCCTATGTTTCTGGTGAAATTGTATTGATTGTGTTCATTCTTCATGGCCAAGGTCAAATATTGAACTTCTAGGAAGCATTCTCCAAACATTCCAAATTGAATTAATCATCCCCTTTATCTGTGCTTATGTTAATATGTTATTGTTTAATATGAACATTTAGCACCTATTTGAGGAGAGTAAATTGTGTTCATTTTCCCTATTATACCTCATGCCTGTATTCTCTGCACCTAATACAGAGCTTGGTAAATAACAGCAACTTAATAAGCACTGGTTGGATTGCATTGACAAACTCATATTTGCCAAGTTTTAAAGACTAGGAGGGTGTTATGTCAATGATCAGACAGGATTCACTGAAAAGGGTACCATGGAAAATAATATTAATTTAGAATTGAGTTTCAACTTGGATGTAAGGATTTTTCTGGGTACAAAACTCTGAAGAGACTGAAAAAAGAGAAATAGCAAAAGCTTGGGCTAGGGTGAGCAGGAACAAAGGAGAAGCATGAGGAAAGATACGGAAGTTCTGTGCATTCCAAGTAAATTTGCTTTGGATTAAAGTTCTTATCTGTAACCTTTGATGACAATAAACACATTTTTAAAATGCTTTTAGAAAATTCACAAAACTACTTATTAACAAAATCATCCAAAGACAATGTTCCAGCTGTAAAGTCAATGTCATAAGGCCGCAACACACAGCATGATGACTGGAGTTAATAAAATTATATTGTTATTTAAAGTTGCTAAGAAAGTAGATCTTAAAATTTCCTATCTCAGGAAAAGAAATTGTGACTATGTATGTTGACCAATGTTACCTAGACAATCATTTCCCAACATACACAAATATTAAATCATTATGTTGTATACCTGAAACTAATATAATGTCAGTTAAGGCTCAATTTTTAAAAAATTAAAAAGTAACAAATAATCATCTGATTAGTTCTCAGTATTGCTCCCCTTTGATAACAAAGAACTTGAGTCTCAGCAAACTGCTTTAAGGTCACAGGTCAAAGGTCATATGATTAGTAAGAGGCTGACCTGAAACTACAACCTAGGTATTTGCTTTTATTTTTTTAATCCAACACTGTGCTCTTTGCCTTATAACATACCCTTATATTATATGGACATTGTCAATCAACAATTTTCAATTGGCAGTTGGCTGAAGCTCACACTCCTCCTTTGTTATCCTCTTTTTATCACTTTTTCCAGCTCCCTTTACTTTTCTCTCTGAAATCCCTGTGCAGAAGCTTAGGTTGTCATTGTGAAGAAAAGACAATGTCAACAATGCCAGGTGCTCTGCTGCCTTAAGTCATTAAACCCTGAGTCTGCAGCAAGAAAGTGACTATGGGCAGCAAATTGGTCTTTTCAGATATATCTATTCATACAGAGAACTGTCACTCTTGGGAGAACAATCCTAAAATATTGACTGTTCTACTTTCAGTATGCTCCAAGGCACTGCCATTTAATGCACTTGAAAAAAAGAAAGTTAGGTGTGCTTAATTGCATTGCAAACTGGCTGCTTTGTGGCATCACAAATTTCAAGTCAACAAAAGCATCTTGAACACCAAACATAGGTCATGTCCTGTTCTGAACACTCAAGATTCTCCTGGTTTAATGAAATAGAGTCTCTTTCATCACTGTCATCTTAAGGAAAGTGAGTTATAATACAATGTAGAGTAAAGTTATGTGTCACAAACTGAGCAGAATGATACAAGCAGTAGTTCATGGTTCAGCCCTTCCAAAATCACTAACTTGTCTAGACACCTCTCTGCCTCTCGGTAGGCAATGTTCCTTTCTATTATTGTACACAAGGTTCAAACCTTCAACACTCTCAAACCTTTCACCTTGCAGGGCCTTGGCCTTGGCTATTACCTTTTAGAGAAGGTGCCAGATGCTCCTCTATCTTCTGAGCACCACTACCCCTTTCGCTGCACCAGCACAGACCTATTTGCTTCATCTTCCCTCTTTATCCTCTGCTCTCTCTCTCTGCTCAGTGAAAGTAGTATTTCTCCTCCCATTGCTGTCCCGTGCCCTCTTGCTTTTCTTTCATGACATTGTTTCATTAATTCAAAATTTATTCTATTACTGTTATTAATATGGCAAAAATCAATCTTTTTATTTATTGTCTTTTTTATTACCATTTACCACCCCAACCCTCTTCCACCTCTACCCACACCCCTCCCTGCAATCACCACAGACTTGTCCATGCTGATGAGTTCCTTCTTTTTAAAAAAAAATATTTTATTTATTATTTTCAGAGAGAGGGAAAAAGAGAGGCAGAGATGGAGAGAGACATCAATGTATAGTTGCCTTTCACCTGCCTCCAGCTATGGACCTGGCCGGAGACCTGGCTTGCAACCTGGTTATGTGTGCTGGCTGGGAATCAAACCAGCAACCTTTGGTTCACAGGCTGGTGCCTATCCACTGAGGTACCAGCCAGGGCCCCCGTCTCTCTCTTTTTTTTAATCCTCATGTGAAAATATGGTTTTTTATAAAGATTTTATTATTTTTAGAGAGAGGGGGAAGGAAGAGAAGCAGAGAGGGAGAGAAACATCAATGTATGGTTGCCTTTTACTCACCTCCAGCTATTGACCTGGCTGGAGACCTGGCTGGAGACCTTGCAGCCTGGTTATGTGCCCTGACTAGGAATTGAACCAAAGACCTTTGGGTTCACAGGATGGTGCCTTATACACTGTGCCACTAGCCAGGTGAAAATATGTTTTATTTATTTTAGAGAGAATGGAAGGGAGAGAAAAACATCAATGAGAGAAACATCAATCACTTACCTCCTATAAGTGCACTGAGTGGGGATCAAACCCACAACCTATGCATGTGCCCTGACCAGGAATGAAATCAGCAGCATTTTGGTGCACAAGAGAATGCTTCATCTGGCCAAGGTGCCTGCCCTCTTGCTTTTACAAGACCTCGTGTCCTTAAATAACCTCCATCTGTCTAGTCTATACAATATTTTCCACCATCCTTGGTTCTTTGCTCTTAGTAGGCAAACAGATGCAAGTCTCTCTCATTCTTCTGAACCAAGTCAGAAACCTCATAGTTATTCTTGATTCCTCTACCTCTGCATGCAGTCAGTCACCATACTTACAGATTCGAACTCCTACAGGCCTGTTATACGCATACCCCGTCTTCCCTCATGGCCAGTACCTCAGCTTGGGCCAGAATCCTTTCTTACAAGGGTCATTCCAGTAGCCTTGTGACTAGTCCACACTTGTGCCATTCTTAACTCTTTCCAATCCAGTGACTACCATACTTGCAAAGAGCTTTCTAAAATTTGAAGCTCATCACTCAGCTTAACATCTTTTCATGGCTCTTTCTTGCCTAGAATACAGCTAGATTTCCTTGCAAAACACACAAGACTTTTCCAGATCTGCCTCCTACCTACCTGGCCGGCCACTCTGCCTCTCTCACTAGGCATTCCTGCCTTTTTAAACCTCTTTGTTTTCTCCCTCATCCTTGTACTTTTGTTCATGTTCCTCCTCTGCTTGAAACATTGCCCCTTCCATGTTCCAGCTTTGAGAAATTCCCTTCCTTCAAAATTCCCTCAGGACGTTTTCCCTGACTTTCTTAAGGTCCTTCCCATGAGTTCCAGCACATTCTGATGGGGTGATCTGTAGTATCAAATATGGCAGGGAAACCAGAAAAGAAAAGTACTTTTACCTGTTAAAATACTACTTGTTTTAAGTGCCTTGTCTAAACAGACCTAGTCCTTGTTCATTCCTGAATGAACATCTACCACAAAATTATAACAGTCTCCGCTCATTTAAATTTTTGTCATGAATCTGCTGTTTGTATAAAACTTAATCTTTCTCTCAGGAGGAGTAGCGTTGAAAATTCCAGTCGCAACGCGCAGCAGATGCAGACAGCTGTGGGGAAAGGACAGCAGAAAGCTGTGCACCTCGAGTCCCTGCTTTTCCCTAAGCGAAGCCAGATGCTGCTGCAGTAGGTCAGTGGCAGATAAGCTGCAAGTGCAGGCAATGACCACCAGGCAGCAAGGCCTTCACGGAGGTGAGGGTTTTTCATTCTTTGGTAGAAAACATGCACCTGTTTTCCATCAGAAGTGAATAAAGATATATCCACCCTTTGGGTAACAAAAAAATCATGCTGTTGAATACGATCTGTCCACCAGCAGCCCCTGTCCTAAGGACAGATTCAGACGGTTACAGAGATGAGCCAACAATGGTGTGGTGCGTACACAGCTCAGGGCCTTGGGACTCCATTTGCCTGGGTTTAAACCGTGGCTCAGCTGCTTGCTGGCAGTGTGGCCTTGACCTCTGAGCACCTGAGTCCATTCATCTTTAGGAGAGGAATATACTAAACATAATAAAAAGATCTGCTCAGAGTTGCTGCACAGACTAAATAACATATGCAAAATTCCTGGCACACGTTAAATGTCCAGTAAGTAGCATGATCTGCTCTCTCACTGTTAAATGACCAAATCTAACAGACTCTATTAAGAGGGAAGGGCTCTTATTTTATAAGGTTTGCTCACCTTTCACCCCTCCCCTAAATTTACCTCTCACTATTTTTCTTTTGATAGCACAGAGAAGCTTCATGTAGGAACTTGGCTGAAAGGGGTGTGGACTGACATGGTCAGGGTTAGCACTTAGATCTTTTTAATACCACTGGTCTTTAAAAATGATTTTAATTTCCATAAGATGATCCATTTAATTTCCATAAGATGATCTCAAGTCCCTGCCTTTATACGAGGTCTTTCCCGAAAGTATAGTCCATGCAAACTGTTTTAATTATATTAATATCGGTACTTGATACTCTCGGGACAGACCTCAGATTCCAGGAAAAGTCCTCAGCCTAAGACTTGGATAACTCCATTCGTCTTCCTATGGAAAAGGGGCTGGTCAGGAAAGCCCAGCCGTTCATGCCATCACACGGGGCACTTGGCTCCTGGAACAATTCCTTTACAGAGAGTCCTGCCCCTCAGCCTGTGAATGCAGGGAGATGCCCAATGGCTAGGCATGCAAGCAGAAGGCGCTACCTCTGCGCTTCCTGGGAAAACGTCATTGTGGCCTCCTGTATCTGAAGGAACAACTTAAGTTCATCACAACTATGCAAGATACGCCAAAGGAAAAGGAAAAAGAATTCTGGTATTTGTTTTGGTCTGGTCAGTTCAAAAAAAAAAAAAAAAAAAGAAAGAAAAGAAAAGAAAAGAAAGAAAGAAAGAAAAGGAAGGAGGAGAAGAGAAAAATGAGGAAGAAAATATTTCAACTTTTTATTTGTTTTATAAAATTTTATTGTATATTATTTATATTTCAATGCTAAAAGTGTATTGCTAATTAAAACACACGGACAAATGCAGACTGAGCTATGCAGAGAGAGCAATCTGGATATAGACATCCATACACACACAGGTAATAGTATTTAGAATGGGATGAAACCAGAAAAAACATTTTCTAGCTTTTTGGAGCATCTTGGCAAAGCTTTGAATGGTTTTTAAACACGTACAATCCATTCTGTTACACTGTTTTGTTACCTCCTGTTCTTTTTTCCTCTGAAGTCTATTTCATCATATTCCCTAAAGAAAATGTAGCTTATGAATTTGTGAGCTAAAAGAAAATTATCCAAAGGATGAGCAATTTCTTGTTCAGGAATCAGAGACAGGGTTCAAGGCTTCACATAAAAAACTTCAATTAACCCTTCTGTGAGAGAAAGTTGCTATTATCCTCATTTTATGGTACAAATAAAATAAGACAGCTAAGAATGGGCACTTTCCACTCCACAGAACGGCCTCATTCTACAACATTTTTCTCTCTAAAATTTGTCATGTCCACTCTTTTTTCTTAACACTTGTTTTCCATTCCCTTAATGGGTGAGTGTTTTTCTGAGACTTAGAGTCTTTAGGTCTACATAAAAATGTAATCTTTCTCTGTCTGTCTCTGGAATGCTAGGGTGTACACCTACACACACACACACACACACACACACACACACACATTGAGTATAGGTCTAAAATTCCTCATTCATTCAACAAACACATATTGAGGACCTACTATGCTCCTGGCCTTGTTCCAGGCATGAGGACTACGAGAAGCCTTCGTGAAGTTGGCCTTTTGCTTCACGAAGGACTAACAGATATTAAAGACATATACCAAACAAACGAATTGTATTACAGTTGTAACAAATGCTACAGTAGACCATAGAGTAGGAAATGACAGCTCCTAACATGGGGCCCTCACCCTAATATGGAGAACTAAAATAGCATCTTAATTAGGAGCATATCATATTGATCTCTCTGTGGGCAGGCCCACCAGGTGGGAGTTGGTCCCCAACCCCTTGCTTTCCGACTACACAGGGGGGACATTCTTACTCCATGACACTGGTCCTCCATACCAGACCAAAGGTTATAGCCATCTCGATGGTACTGAGGGTTTAATAGGTGCCCAGATTGACACTGTCATGAAGCACCCTCCTTTGCTAGCTTTTTAGCATCCATCTGCTATGGTTCCTGTTTTTAACTTGGATAGGTGCCTCTTGGGTACCTCTGTCTTTCTCCTGGTGATCCTTACTTGTTAAACGGACGTTATAAACACTGACACGGGAGGGTGTTACTATTACTGGTGATTTTGCCTCAGTGCTAATTCTTTCATTTTCTTAAGGACAAAATGTATTTTGGACACCTACTGTGGGCCAGGTTTTGTTCCCTACTGGGTACATGGCTGGGAACAACAAGCCTGCCTCAGGTCCTCATGGAACTTACATACTAGACTGATTCTTAGTTGCTAATGAGTCCTCAAATATTTATAAAGATTTAAAAAAAAAAAAAAAGCTTAGCATTGTGACAGATACAGAGGTAACAACATCTCAGCCTTTGCTGAGCTCCTGTGCTGAAGAGGGAGACCAGATCTGGCACATGGACAATATAAAAGAGTGAGGGCCCCCAAGGGAAATGGGTAGAGTCGAGTGTCCAGGGAAGGCCTCTTTGAGAAGATGAGGTTTCAAATGAGCCTTGAAGGAAAAATTAAATTGGATATGTGAGTAGAAGCAATGAGGCCATCCAAGGGCAAAAATGACAGAGGACCCAAGGACAGAAGATAGCAAAGAGATGCAATTATTTACATCCCAAGGTATCTAGATAATTAGGGAAGGTGGGAAGCTAAAGTAATAAGTTATTAAAAATGATATTAACCGGTAACACAAAGCTTTTCTTTTTATAGTAAGTAAAGAGTTCTTGGATCTCTTTCCAATCATTTTTATGCTGCAAAGCTATTTTTGAAAATCTATACGGATTTGAAAAGCAAAGAAATAGAAAGTTAGGGAGACAGACGAGGATATTATTTACTTGATTTAGAGGTAATGATGTCTGTACAAGTATGTACCCATGGGACAGAAGAGAATGGAGTCATGATATATATCTAGACCCAAGATAGATATCTATATCTATATATATATCTATATCTCTGTGTGTGTGTATACACACACTTATATATAGATACACATATGCCTGTGTCACAATCTGAATGGAAGGGATGAGAGAATGAAGCAGGGAATGTAGGGGAGGGAATGTGGGAGATGAGGGTGTGAAAGATATATGTGAATAGAAAAGTCTTAGTTAACTTGGGGTTTGTTGAATTTCATTTGATGGGGAGGATTTTTGCATGGAATTGTCCTGTGGTCTTTTTTTTTTTTTTTTTTTTTTTAATATTTTATTTATTATTTTTAGAGAGTAGGGAAGGGAGGGAGGCAGAGAGAGACAGAGACAGAAATCAATGTATGGTTGCCTTTTTCACCTGCCTCCAGCTATGGACCTGGCTAGAGACCTGACTTGCAACCTCATTATGTGCCCTGGCTGGGGAATTGAACCTGCAACTTTTGGGTTCGCAGGCCGGCACCTTATCCACTGAGCCACCAGCCAGGGCTGTCCTGTGGTCTTTTAAAACCATGGGATCGTTGCTTGGATAGAGTCTAGCCTAGAAATCAAGGTGTTACTGAAAGAGGAGTGATTGAAAACAGGTGAACTCTCTGGGTGGAAGAGATGCAGAGACAAACCAAAGAAAAAGTCAACAATAGCTAATTATCTCCTGGAAATAAGAAAATAAAGTCATTAGACTTTGGATGATAAAATGCCTATTCCATTGACATCATTTACTAAGTTTATAAAATATCTTGGGAAATACAAATGCTAACTTGAAAAAAAGCCTCTTTATTAAGTCACCTACATTCTAATTTTGCAGTTTCTAGAGAGGTTGACATTGTTGGCTTGGAAGAGGCCAGGTTCCATAATTACCTGACAAATTCTCCTGAATCCTAGGAAAGCAGTAAACTCCCCATTAAGATAATGAGGAGATGAAAGCCGATTTATGTTCCATGGCTCTATGAATCGTATGAAAAACAGAAAGATTCAATTAAAGACAGAAATGGCTCCCAGACAATTTAATAAAGGTAGTTGTTTTCATTTGCAGATTTTGTCACTGTTTGTGTGAGGCACCCCAGGTTAAAGGCTTTAGTGACAGGTAATTAAACAAACTTTTATTTCTGAGCCTCTAGCAAATGATCTGCAACCTTATCATGGAGTATGTCCCAGGGAGACCTATGTACTATTTGCTGTTGAACACCTATCACCCCAACCACCAAAAGAATCCCACCAAAGTTTTCAAATTTCAAGTTGCAATTTCTGTTTTAAGAATACCATACAATGAAAGTGGAATTGGAAAGACAGAATCCATGTGCTAACGTCTGTATGTAGAGACCAGTTCTGTCTGTGCTTCAGAACTTTTTAAAAATCAAAACATGTTCCAACCTTAACACTCAACCTTAGCCTGGCTGCACCTAGCGAAGCCTCGTTCACGCCACACCGGGCCTGCTTACCAGGAAGTTACCCCCAACTGGAGTATTAGCCATGGAGCTGCTAGTTCCTTATCTTCAAAATTCTCTCTCACCAGGCAGTTTAGGAGTAAATAATAGCTCATAGTTTTAAATGCTCGCCATCCACTTGGTCTTACAAGCTCTTACTTAGTTCCAATGTCATTTACCCTCTGATATTATTCATGCATCCATTCAATAAAGATCTAAGTAGAACTTCTGGCTGCATCAACGTGAACAAGAGAGAAAAGGTCATTCTTGATCTTATGAAGCTTTACATCTGTGAGTGTGGTGTGTGTGTGTGCGTAAGGGCAGAGATCAGGAGGCATTGGGAAGAAAAAAATAAACAAATGATAAGGCCAAGACAACTTTAGGTACTGTAAGTACTATGTAAAGCAAGCAAAAAAGACTTATTAGAGGGTTTGGAGGTGATTTCTGAGCTAAGATCTGCTAGCAAATGAGGAGTGATTCATGGGTATATTTATAGGAAGAGTTTCATTCATAAAATGTTAAATGAGAGAGCAAGGTAGACAGACACATTTCAAAGCACAAGGAAGGTTGATGTACACACAGCTGCACTAAAATAACTTGTAGCACCTAGGATGACATGCAAATTGCATACATTCCTGCTACTATAAAGTGGAGGTGGTGAGGGCAGGTGAGGCAAGGAAGACACCAGGAAAATCATGTTGGACCTACAAGGTCTCAGCCAGACATAACTCGGAAGCCACTGAAAGACTTCAGGCAGGCGGATGGCATGGTTTGATTCATGTTTTTGAAAGACCACTTCTACTGCTATGTGGAGAATAGATTGTGAAGTGTCGAAAATGCAAGTGGCAAGATCTGCGAAGATGATTATTGAACAGGACCAGAGATTAGATGGGAGCTTGCCTTTAGGGGGAACAAATGGGGATAACAGAGAAGACTTGACAGGTCTGAAACACAGAAGGGTCTGGGGAGACCAGCTAGTGGGTTGAATGTGGGGGTGCAAGGGAAGGGCCAATACACGGGGGAAGGCTAGATTGCTGGCTTCACCAACTGAAATGACAAAGTGAGGTAAGTTGTCTGGGGGGAGTTAGAGCTGAAAATCGAGACATTTGTCCCTCCCCAGCTCTCTCTTCTTTACCAAGAGCAGCCTCTTTAATATCTTAAACACACCCTTGTTGCTGAGTATATCATGGTTTTTGTCATTTGTTTAATGGGTTTTGAGTCCCTGGTAAATAAGGATTTTGTTTTATTAATATCCCAGGTACTACCAAAGTGTCTGGTGCACAGTAGGTACTCAAGATACATGTATTCAATGATGCATGAATTGAAGTAAAATGTTTCAAGTCCAATTACTTATCTTTTTGGAAAAAGGAGTGTTTTGCATAACTGAGTGCAGCACATCCTTCTACCCTGATTTATGAACTATTTTATTCACACTGGAAAATGTGCGCCATATAAAACTAAAAGCGATGATTGCAATTTGAACGTGCCATAATTAAGAAAAACCTCTCGATGTAAAACAGATTATATTTTATGTAGACAAGAAAGCAAATATGTGGTGTGGGAACTGAAGATCTTTGGAGTCCCTACGAGCTTGGATGAGTCCCTGTGAATTTAGTAAGGGTTCCATAGATGTTTATTTAATAAATGGAACTGAATGTGTTAGCATATGTTACCTAAGTGACTTTGTTGGTCCATAAAATATATACGAGAAGACTATTTTGGAATAAGCTATTAACATCTAGGGAGGATTTAAATTTGGTATTTTGGGAGAGAGGGCCATTGATATTTAAAGGTCCTAGTGACAAATCAAGTGGGCACTTGTTGTGACAAGTGACTGCTAGAGATTGAAGTTTCTGGGACTATACAGGCCTTGCTATTTCCGTGCAGCTGTTGTGGTTGTTTGCTGCTCCACTATCTCATACTTAAAGGAAAACAAACTGTGTGAACCATAGGATCCCAGGTGGTTCAGCTCACAGATATAACAAGCAATGTATAATACTGAAACAAAACATCAGGTTAGTTTTTGATTAATGGGAGGAGAAGTTTTGATGCAGCATGCAGTCTTGAGGGTTTTTTTTTTTTTCCTTCCCTAACCACCATGTTCTATAAAATTCCCACCTACACCACAATTACCAAACACACAGAGAAATAATTCTCTGATTGCATTAAAGAATGCATTGGAAAAAACCCTGGTCTTCCTTCGGTGTCAGCTTCACAGTAGATAATATACCAGAAACTGTAGAAACACAAGATTTAAGATGAGAACTCCGTGGTATCTTGGGAAACTTCAGCCAATGCAGGCTGAGAATGCTATGTTTCTTGTCTATCAGGACCTGATCAATCTGTTACCCAGTAGGGCAGGACACAGAGAGGGATAACAATAAAAAGAATAACCATAATAGTAAACAACAGCATTATTCATTAGTTCTTTTAGGAAACATGATTTTTGTGAAACACACATCACCAGAGCTTTATATTTGTTGTTAGTAATTTGCACAATTGTCCCATAAGGTAAGTTTATCATCCTCACTTTAAGCTAAAGAAACTACAACTCAAAAATGGTTGAGACACTTACTTAAAACTGTATTCCAGTAAGAAGTGGGCCAGAATCCAAAACCAAGTACAGCTGGATCCAAACACCAGCCCGCCCCACTCCACTCTTTGGCAGCAAGGAGGACGCAGGAAATATTCCAGAGCCCACCCAGGCCACCGCCTTTCTGCCCCACGCAAGTGTGCCTGGCCTGCTTTTGTGCACACTGGACTTTGCCCAGGGGCAGCTGGAGGTCTGCAGCTGCACTCAACCTTTTCCTTCATTACAGTGTTCTCTGCATTCAGCAGCTCTCCTCACATTAAGGGAACATGAATTGGTGATGACTGAGAGCATAGGTTTATGAATGTTTCTGCTTTTGTGGATTACAGAGTCACAATTCATCTAAAACCAGATCAAGCACCGCCTAGGGGGAGCTCTTTGCTGTGTGTCATACATATCAGGCGTATCAAAGGTGATTAGGAATATCTGAGAAGCTTCCTGCTAGTTCAAGGTTTTCTGATAATAAAAAAGAAAGAAGGCATATGTTATAAGGGAAAGAAATAATGATCTGGATTTGCTTGATGATGTTGAAATGTATATGTATTCTTTCATAATTATAAAACCGTCTTTACTGTTGAAATACAGGAAATAAAAAATTTATTTCCTGCCATTTCGGGTCTGAAAAAAAAAATATCACCCTAAACTGATGAATGATGTAGGAGCAGGTGACAAGTGAGGGCCCAGATAAGAGTCTCAATAGAAACAGTTCCCTTAGTCCCTTCTGGTGAAGGTTCTAGAGTTCTTAGCGGGGAAGAGTTGACTTAACCCAAGAATTACAGCATACTGAGAAAAAACATTGGGTAGAGTGCTTCTTTCTCAATGTAGGTTCACTTCCTTGCAACTAATTCCTGCTGTCTTTGTAATGTACTAAGCAGGGCACCAATGGAGTATGGCAGTCAGGGTTCTCGTTCCCAGGTGGGCAATGGTAAGCAGAGCCCCTCAGGAAGGTGTTAGCAGAACAGAGTCCACTCCTACCTGAGCATGCCACACTCTAGAATAGGTAAAATCATTCTCCCTCCCCCACCTCAAAACTGTAAATACCCCGAAGCATTTAGCCTCTACATCTGTATGTTTGCACCAAAGTGGTTTCAATGGGATTGCCTTTTGTAAGCGCCAGTTCTAGTCCATTTTCCAGGCAACTGTGATTGTGAGCTAGGTAAGCATCATGGCATTCAGCATCTGCTGTGGGTCAACAGCTCACTTTGATGGGCCCTTAGAGCGTTGACAATTTATGATCATACATATCCTTTCTGGATTCCCTGGAGTTTACAAGATGTTTTTCTTAAGCGTCACCATCATGTGGAGTGAATAAAGGCTATTTGTAAAAAGAGGAAGTATGAAGAAACACTAAATTATTTGAAAATAAGAGAATAAAACATAAGGGTTTATGGGAAGGAAGAGAGAAGCTGGAGTTATGAGGGAAGGAAGGGCAGGTAAAAGCAGTCTCGATCAATGGAGCTATGAAAAACGAGTAGGGACCAGTGATGTGACAAGGATATTAACACATTTGGCAGCAACTATGTACCTCACATCGTTTCGGGCACATCCTGTAATTTGTCATAGTCAAACATCACAAGATAGTTATTGTCATTCCATTTTACAGATGATGACATGGAAGTTATAATCTTGGCCCATGTCATGTAACAAATAAGAGACACTCAAATAGGTGGACTAAATCTGAATATTTCAAAGCCCTGTGCCATTTCCACCGTGCCAGAAGAAAGTGCATTAGATCATGGCCAGGGTTATAACCTGAGTGAACAATTTCCTGGCCTCCTCTCTACTCTCAGAGCGGCCGGTCTTTGCAATGTGTCCATTGTCAGAGAAGTCTTCCTCCTCCTTTCTCCTTGGTTAATTTACAACTTGTCTTTCAAGTTTTAGTTTAAGCATCAATTCTTTAAGAAGTGAAGCATGGAAGAAGTGTGGAAAGTCAGAGGCTCCCTGAACCTCCAAAATAGATGAATTTCTGTGCCCAGCCCCTAACAGTGACCCACACCTTCACAATCATGCTTAGCTAAAGCTCTCACCTTTGAGTTACTGTTCTCTGAGACCTCCTGGTCCTCTTACCTCTTGCAGTTGCTTGTGAGGTAGCAAAAGCCTTGGGACAAAGCAGGCTCAGTGGAGAAGACAACATTCTAGGTCTGATTTCTGCTTTAGGGACACCTCACCTTGTCTGCCAGAGGTTGCAACAGCAGGTTTTGGGAAAAGGTTTGAGACCACAGTTCTGCTAAGTGGTCTCTGCACCTCTGCTAACTTTTTCCACTTGGGGTATAGACCTCCACTGCACCTCCTTAACTCTCTGTCACTTGGTATCCTGATCTGCAGGGAGAGAGCCTTGGGGCAGGGCCAGGTCCCCTTCCCTCTCAGCTCTCAGATCAGCAAGCTCTGACCTCAGCCCTTGCTTCTGGAGGACTTGGCTGAAACAGCCCAGGTGCCCATCAGTGGATGAGTGGATCAAAAAACAGTGGTACATATACACAATGGAATGCTACACAGCAGAAAGAAAGAAGGAACTGTTACCTTTTGCGACAACATGGATGGAACTGGACAGTATTGTGCTTAGTGAAATAAGCTAGACAGCAAAAGACAAATACCATATGATCTCACCCAATACAGGAAACTAATGAACAAAACAAACAAATGAGCACAATAGAACCAGAGACATGGAAACAAGGAGCAGATTTTCAGTTTGCAGAGGGGTGGGGGGAGGGGGAAAAAGGGGCAAAGAAAGGGAACAGTTTGGTCAACAAACTAGTATAAATGACCCATGGACATGGACAACATGAGGGAATTGACTGTGGGAGACGGGATGGGGTGGGTGGGGCAGCGGAGAGCAATGGTGAAAAAATGGAACAACGGTAATACAACAACAATAAATTAATGTGAAAAAAGAAAGCACACTCACCAATATTCTGAAGATATTCATTTTCCCTAAAGTCACAGGCTTAGTCAGCACGTGGTCAGTGTTCAAAGATGACACAAATGAAAGTTCTACGAACTCCTCTGCTGGTGCAGCAGACAGGTGCCTGAGACTTCCGGGCAGCCTGAGGTGCCAACATTCCCCACCTAACTGCTGTGCCATATCCAGGCCCAGCCCAGGGGCACGATTCAACGGTGAAGCGCTAAATGAGGAGTATGTTGGAGTGGAGGAAAGTAGGATAGGCATCCATTAAACCAAGCCGCTTGCCTCACATCTGTTTTTAACAATTTTAATGATTAAATTTAAACGATCTAAATTTAAAATGCGTGTTGCGTAATAGCCCTTACAAACCTTAAAAACTATTTCGTGTTATAAAACATCCCCTACATTTCATGCATTTCCCCCAAAATTGCCTTAAACTCAAATTCTTTTTCTGCTAACAATTCGCAGCACCCCTAGCAGTTGAGAGCGGGGAATGTCCTCATTCCCAGGTCCGTCCCCGTGATTCCTACTCTGGTCTCAGCTCTTCTGAAGAACCCAGTTAACCTGCACTAGATGCCTTGATTCTAAAGCAGAATTTATTTCAGGTCTAACTTTTCAGGGGTTCTAAGAGTGACTTGGGGTCCTTGTGAGTATGTGTAAGTATGTGTGTGTGTGTGTGTGTATGTGTGTGTTCCTCTGATATTCTAACAAAAAGTGATAATATCCTCTATATGTGCCTCTTTTTTGAAATGAAGCAGCTATTTCCTAATAATATTTGTTGATAAAGTGAGCCTCCGAGTTACAGTCTGAAGGCCAAAGGAACAGATTTGAGGATCTGACCTATTATTGTCTCCTTCCAGACAATGTGGGTTGACTTTACCTTTTCAGTGGTAGATAGGTAGGTAGGTAGGTAAGTAGAAGGAAATGGATAGATATTAGATAATAGGTCAGTAGATAACAGAGAAATGTGTGTGTGTGTGTGTGTCTGACTTGACAGTGCCTAAACCTATGTCTGGGTCATCCTGATGGAAACCTACTTAGATGCTGATGAGGTTCTGAGAGTGTTTCTTCTCTCCCCTCTCACTCCCTTTGAGCTATTGACTGCTGTCTGCTATGTTTCGCTTTTCATTTCAGAGAACCAGGAAAGCATGGCCTGGTGTTTCCTGGACTCATGTATCCTCCCTTCTGCCTTGTACATTGGCCGCTTCCCCCACGTGCTGCCCCGGGATCCACCTTGCCAGAACAGCAAAGGCTCCCCGGCTCTTTGGAAAAAGCCGTGCTAAGCTCTGAAGTGAATCGAGGGAAAGAAATGCCGAGTTACACAGGAGCCTTCTGCCCAAGGCCTGACTCACCCCCAAGTGTGCACCATCACTTCTGAAGACACCCCAAGCCGAGGTCCTGGCGCGGAGGGTTCCGGGGTGAGCAAAGGGGACACACGTGACGAGCAGAGAAGTCCCCTGATGGTAGAGCCAACCCCCAGGGGATGGCTACACTTCCGGGACTCTTCACTCCTTCCAGCATGGCTTGTGCATCAGGTAGAGATTTAGTCTCATTGCCAAGCACCTGGGTGAGAACTCACTTAAGACGGTTGCTTCTAACACGCGGCTCTTCTAACCTGTATGGGAGCAAGCAAGGCATATTGTTTAAGATGGAGAGAAAACTACTTTAGGGGGTACGGAGTATTTGAGGAAGGAAGCTGAGGAAGCCTTAGATAAATCTAGTAGAGTTGCTTATCAGGACACGTCCAGAGGGACCCAGACCATTTTAGACTTGGCGGCAGGGCTCTGACCTATGGAGCGGGTTGTAAGAGAGGGGATCATGTCCTTTAATTGTCTGTGCAGGGGAAGCTTTCTAAGTCCAATAAACCTCATTTCTCATTGTTTCTATTCAGTCTCCCACTTCCAGCTCAGCTCACCATCCACTCAGGCATACAGCCTCCCTGACGTGTGGCACGTGACACGTGACACGCCTCCACTGTCCCAGACGCGCCATCTGCCTCTGCAACACAAAGCTTTACACAAACGTCACCTTTTGGTGGGGTGTTCTTTATACCTACTCGACCTCCCAACACTCCCTAAGCCTTTCCTTATTACTTTTTTCTGCCGTCTAACACGTATTTTACTTTCATCTGTTTTCTTTCCCCCAAGGAAGCCCTGAGCCCGGAGAAGAGCCTGACCAGCCCAGCTTCTCGGTAAGTATTATGGGCAGGATGGTCACATGAATGAACAGGCAACAGCTAGCTGTCAACAGAACCTGTTTCAGGGTTTCGGACACTGTGCTTCCACCTTTTTATATTCATCTGAGCCAAAGCCCTGGCTGGTGGCTCCGTGGATAAGGCACCAGCCTGTGAACCCAAAGGGTACTGGTTCAATCCCCAGCCAGGGCACATAGCCAGGTTGCAATCCAGGTCTCCAGCCAGGTCCATAGCTGGAGGCAGGTGAAAGGCAACCATACATATACATTGACGTAGCTCTCCCTCTCTGTCTCTTTCCTTTTCCCTCTCTAAAATAAATATATTCAACTGAGCCAAAGGGAGACTTGCTACCACTTACTGCTAAACCAAAAGGAGGCGTCACTTTGATGAGAATCTCAGTTTAGACCAGGCACACCAGGTGAAGGTAAAGGTATATCAATTTGGGGATATGACAGATTCAACAAACTAGCACGCATAGGATCTTTTCAATTTTTATTTTTTAATTTGAGGGGGAGGAGAGAAGGAAAGAGACATTGACCTGTTGTTCCACTTATTTACGCATTCATTGGTTGCTTCCTGTATGTACCCTGACCAGGGATGAAACCCGCCATGTTTGTATGTTGGGACACCGCTCCAACAAACTGAGCCACCCAGCCAGCGAAAGAATTAGGTCTTAAAGTCACCTGCAAGGTGGATTTTCAATGCCAGAGGCCACCCGGGGCTCTGGCTGCCTCCACAGCGTTGATGGACATGGCGGGCAAGCACGAAAGCAGAGAACAGGGGTCACCATGGTGCCGGCCCACACTCAGCTCCGGCACCTGACACCTGCCCTATTGGTTTCCTCCTTTGAAAAATGTTTGGGGGTGATTTCGACACCCACACAGGGTAGAGGGCCAGTGTTTTAGGGAGACAATTCATCCTTATTCTTTCCTTTGCCTGCATCCCGCCCCGCCATCTCCTGCGCCTGAGAATCAGCAGCATGTCCTATGAGCTGGTGCACAGTCGTGCGTAGGTATGTCCGGTGTATGAAGCGGAGACCGGGACTATCACAGGGAAACAACCAAGGAGAAATGTCAAACATTTCAAACTTTTCCTCTGTGTGGGCCCAGTGCCCAGAAAAGCGGATTAAACCATTTGTAACATTCTTTTGATGTTAACAACATTCTCATTTCCAAGCAATGAGGTCACAAAGTGAATGTCAAAATGAAATTGGTTTATAATTTGAGACTTGCCTATAATGCTAGGGATTTAAAACTTCCAACACGAGGCTAATCACAGATTATAACGGCCACGGCGTGTGTTGACAGGTACACAAGGCAGTGTATGAATTGTGTTCATTGGTTTTATTGACGTATGGGCAGAAGATAGAGGTGACAGCATGTGTTTGTAGGAAATTTGGCAATAGTAGCTATAGTTACAGAATGACAAAGGCTAAGGACTGTGTTGATGTCTGAAAACCTACGACACCAGATGGCGGTTTTAGGACCTGCACTTTATAAATATTTCAAATTGTTACCCCTTTTGGTTACTTAGGTGTATTTTTGTTCTGTGCTTTCCATCTCTTTTTTTGGCCCTAAATGGGGTCTCCTATAAATTAGTACTTTTCCACATTTCTGAAGGAACCCCCTGCTAAGGAACCCTGTGGATGCCTATGATGTCTTTTCAGGGGTGCTTTTTGCACTAAAGGGAAGAGGTTTCTTCAGCAGTCCTCAAATCTTCAGCCATAAAAAACACATCAGATGTTGCCCTCACTGCCCAGTCCTGGAGTTGGAAACCCCCCAACACTGGAAACTGGTCAGAGGCAGAATGACTGAAGAAGAGTCAGCTATAGCTGTAAGCTGGTCTTTCTCACTGCCCTTCCTCAGCAGTGGATGTTCGGCCTTGTCAGCATCATAACACTCCCCAAGCCTGTTCTCAGCTGGATTTTCCCCTTCCCTTCTCTTCCTCTGGCCCCTGCATCTCTAATGCGTATGTTGTCCTTGGATATATACGCACCCTTGTAACATTATAGAGGTTGTTTTATGTGAACATATGGTCTTACTTTATTACTTCATGGGAATAGCACTGACCTATAAATCTGGTTCTACTTCTTTATTATTTTGCACTCAACAATGTCCTTTCAAGATGTGCATAGTTAGCTGCATGTAGCCCACTGATAGTTGCTTTTAAATGCTACATAATAGGTCTTTGTGCGCATCTGCCTCCTTCTGCTCATCCTTCCCCCAGTGGGAGACCCTGCAGTTCCTCATTCCCACAAATGGTGATGCTGTGAACATCCTAGGCTCGTCAAAGAGGAGTTTATAACCCGGTGTTCTGGGGGTACACACATATATTATTTCATGAGGTATCGCCAGATTTCTCTTCCCAGTGTTTCACAGTTTGCACTTTCCCCAGCAGAGTCTGAGGCTTCCAAGTTCATTACCAATGTCTGCTATTATCCTACTTTCTAAGTCTCACCAAACTGAGCAGCATAAAGAATTATCTCATTACTTTTTAAATTTACATTGCCCTGACTATTATTGAGGGTGAGAAACTCTCATATGTATAAGGCATTTCAGTTTCCCTGTTCGTGAATTGCTAATTCACATCTGTTGATTATTTTCTATTGTTTTATTTTAATTGCAGATTAACACATATTTCTATTATGTTCTAGATAATAACCCCTTGGTTTTTAATGTTGCAAGTATGGTTCCCAGTTTGCTAGTTGTTTTTTAACCTCCATGTCCTTCACTGACAACAATCTTTAATTTTGTACAGTCAAAATCCAACACACTCTTTACAATAAGATTTTTTATTCTTTTGCATTCATGCATTTACATTATGGAAAAATATCCACAACGCATAGTTAACAGAAAAAAAAAAAAGCAGTTATAAAACAGCATGTATACTATGATCTTATTTAATGGAAAATGACTCATAAGATCAGTAACAATTATGCCCTCGTCATTGGCTTGTGTGTAAAATTAAGTCATATTTCTTTTACTATTCAAATGATAATAACTCCAATCTGAATCCACTTAGTTGAACTGGAAATACAGTTTTCCTTCCTGGGACCCTAGCCCACAAGACTCCTCAGTGATATTCCTCACTTTCGGTCTTAATTGATCTTTACACAGAACCAACTCTTGATTTTGTTCATATTTCCCCTACTGTTTTCTATCATTTGCACTTCTCTCTGCTTTACCTTTAATTTTTTTCCTCCTTCTAGCTTTGCTCAACCTACTTTTGACCTTTAGAGTGTGCAGTTAGGGTTTTGTCAAAGAACGTATTTTTAAAATTTAGCTTTCTAATTGATGTAGACTTTAAAATTCCAGATTTAATTTTTCTCACATGAAAAGCCAATTTCTTCGACATTAACTAAAATGTCTTTTCTTTTCCCATGATTTTGGTACATAAATAGGAGTTGGGTATTATCCAATGAATTTTCTGTTTCAGTTCAGATGACACATTAAATTTACTATGGTAAGAATGACCTGTTTTGTGATAATTTGATAGAACTTAGAAAATTGTTTTATTTTGATTTATTGTTTTAAAATAATTATTTTAATTTTTGGTTTGATTAATGTCCTTTATTACTTTTACTCAATTTCATTGATTTTTGCATTTATCATTATTAGTGTGAATTAGTGTGAATTAAGTGAGTTAAGCATTAACAATGCCTGGGTCAATATATATTACATATATTTTAATTCCTTTGCTTAATAAATCTTATTTTTTAATTTTAATTCATTATTTCTAGAGAGAAGGGCAGGGAGGGAGGGAGAAAGGGAGAGAAATATCCATGTATGGTTGCCTTTCACCTGCCTCCAGCCATAGACCTGGCTTGCAACCTGTTTATGTGCCTTGGCTGGGGATCAAACCAGTGACTTTTGGGTTCTCAGGCTGGCACCTATCTACTGAGCCATCAGCCAGGGCTTATTTTAATTCTTTATATCTTGCTTGCTCTTAACTCTTTTGTACATTATTAATTCTTTTCTTAATTGAACAATCCATTCACTTGATATCAGTTTTATTAGTCAATGTCCTTAAAGCTAAATATTCTCACTGAGTATTACCTTAGCTATATTTCATAAATTTTAGATCAAATAATTTCCTATTTCAGTTCTAATTATTACATAATTTTAGCATTATGTGTGGTTTTACCCACAAGGTTTTTATTTTATTTATTTATTTTTTAAAGATTTTATTTATTATTTCCAGAGAGAGAGGAAGGGAGAGAGGCAGAGTGGGAAAGAAATATCCATGTATGGTTGCCTTTCACCTGCCTCCAGCCACACACCTGGCTGGAGACTTGGCTGGCAACCTGGTTATGTGTCCTGGCTGGCGAATTGAACCAGCGACGTCTGGGTTTGCAGACAAGCACCTTATCCACTGTGCTACCAGCTCGGGCCCCACAAGGTTTTTAATAGTGATTTTAGTTTCCAAGTATATTCCAGTTTTCTAACTTTCCTTTTATCCTTGATTTCTAATTTAGTAAATTAATTTTATGTGAATATTGATTCTCTTACTTACTGAAACTTCTTTATCACAAAATACTTGTATAGTTTTGTGAAAGTTTTATGGACATTCAACTATACTCAAATTTTTAATGTATATATTTTACATGTCTATTTCTGTGTAAAGTTATTATCCTGGGGATATTATTTAATTAGTTTATTCAAATCTTCTATTTTGCTTAATTTCTGTTTGGTCAATAAGTTTCTAAGAAACATGTCCTAAACACTACCTTTCTTCTTATATGCAGTGCTGCTGTTGGAACTGACCACTTTGTCTGCTTCTGATGGTCAATGCTCCCAAACTAAGCTGAATTTTGACCCCACTTAAACTTGACTTCATGAGCTCTAGCCAGTGCTGGGCTGGATCTGTGGGTTTGGGGCCACACAATGGTTCAGGCATAAATAACAAGCCGAAAGTTAAAAGGAGAAATGAAAACTCCCCAAGCTCTTTTGCATGCATCTCATGCTGTACTCCTCCTTACATCTCCCAGAAGATCCTTACAGTTTTTACATTAGTTTCTCAGTTCTGAATACAACATATGTTCTAAAAGGGTTCACATTCAGTGAGTCAAACTCCAATTGGCATAGAAAGATCTGGAAAGTAATTAAACAAAGTATTGAATAAACTCCTCTAGTCCTTCAACCCGTAGCAACTTCAGAACTGAGTTCAGAGTGGGAAGTTTGTGGCATAAGTCAGTCTGCCATTTTATCAACTACAACACTCAACAAGTTTTTGTTCCTTTTCCTCTGCTGAAGTGGAAGAGGTATCTTTATTGTAACAACATAATATTTCTCTACTCTGAATCTTGCTAATCATTCCCCATTTTAAAAAAATATTTTATTTATTATTTCCAGAGAGAGAGAAAGGGAGAGAGGCAGAGGGGGAGAGAAACAGAGAAACACCAATATATGGTTGCCTTTCACCTGCCTCCAGCCATGGACCTGGCTGGAGACGTGGCTTGCAACCTGGTTATGTGTCCTGGCTGGAGAATCGAACCAGCGACCTTTGGGTTCACAGGCCAGCACCTTATCCACTGTGCTACCAGCCAGGGTCATTCACCATTTTTTAGTTTGCATGATAATCGCTCTACTGGCTTCCTGTCTTTGGCTCCAAACCATGTTCAGATCCTTCCATCTACCTTTTCATTTCTTTCCTTTCCTTATTCTGGGATTTCATTCAATAATTTTTTAATGACACCAACACCACACCCCATTGTAGTTCTATGTATTTGGGCTAGAGCCCTAGGATGGGGTGAAGACAAAACAAGGGTAGAATCAAGGGACCCTGAACAGGTATTGCAAGTCAAGGTAAAGGCAGAAGACAAACGTGGCAGCCACAAGGACAGAGGAGAGGCCTAGGAATGAGAGGAGGGTTCAAAGTTCAGAACTAAGGTACTAAAGAAACTATTAAGTTTGTCCAGCAATGTTGTGTACCCACTGGCAGTGAGTGAACATACATAAAATATATTTATTTGCCCAATAGTATGATTTTTTCCTGACAAATCTCAGATGTAGATATTGTCAATCATGAAATTAGTATGATTAATGGATCATGGCAGAACCCATGAGCTGCCAGCTATCCTTTTTAGACTAATCATCTTAAATTACTATTTGATTTACTTTACTTCTCTGCAGAAATATATACAGTGGTTATCTAGGTATTGCTTACAAAATAAAATCTAAATATTGCTTGGCTTGGCATTCAAGGCTCTCTACAATCTGGCCAGAACAAAAAAATTCAGCTCTACCTTTCCTATCTTCTTTTCTTCCTGCCACATTGAACTGTTTGCCATTTTCGAAACAAAATTCTTTTATTCTTTACATGGTTTTGATACTGCCTTTCCATATACTAAGGAGGATTCCTACTGTTCCATTATGCTCCCCAGCCTTACCTCTTAAAACTGTCCTTAAAATCCAAGTCTACCCCAACTCCTCCATGAAGTTCTCCTCTGCCTTCCCAAGAAGGTTGGATACTTCTCCTTTTCTTTAATTCTCACTCGAGGATATGTTTATTGAGCTTGTGAGAGAGAGGAAGGGAGAAAGAGAGAAACATCCATGCAAGAATGAAACACTGACCTGTTAGCTCTCGTACTCGCCCCAGCTGGAGATCAAACCTGCAACCTGGGTATGTGCCCTGACTGGGAACTGAACCTGCCAACTTTTGGTGTATGGAATGATGCTCCTACCAACTGAGCACCCCAGCCAGAGCAAGTTTAGGCTCTTGTACATGCTGCTTTTATGCTAGTTATTTGTGCACCTGTCTTGTTGGTTACTCAGTGTATCACTTGGTAATACAGGGACTTGGGATCTGTTGCTTTGCTTTACTTTTTCTTCCTTGGAGTTCATCATCTCCCTTTCCTCTAGCATCTGCACTTAAAACTTCATTTGGGAAACCACTTCTCCTAGACTTTTTCTCCCTGTAACTTTGGAGAGGCACCCTTTTGGTGTGAAGGATGCATATTAACCCAGGTGAACACACAATCATTAGCTGGAGAAGCAAATATGTCATTAAACCCGTGGAAGTGAGAATCATGAAGCCTTATTTCTCGAACTGTTTCCGGTAACATGGAGCAGCATAAGCTCCTTACTGCTGGTGGTAAGAGGGCACAATGTAATTTAGAAACTGGTGGGAACGGTCAGGACCCCACAAAGAGGACCGTACTGAGAATGAAGCCAACAGAAGAAAAAATTCCAAGGTTAGAAAGGAAAAATCTCGGTAACAGCCTTTTTGTCCTGGGATACACTGTCCACGTAGGTGAGCTCCTGGGTTGCTCAGTTATATCGCCAATGAATGCCCTTTGTTTATGTAAGCCTGAGTTTGATTTTTCAATCCCTAAAGTGGTATAACCTCGACACATAGCTCCCCGTGGCGTCCTCTCCCAGCTGCAGACTTCTGAGGCAGCCTGCGTGTAGAGCGTTCATTCACTGCTGTCCTCAATGTGGGCTACAGGGTCATTTATCTGGCCAGGTATGTTTCCTGCCTCAGGTTACCTGAGAGCAGGTTGTCGTAGACCCTGAGCCAGACCTCCTGGGGTCCGAATCCTGACTCCTCCCCTTAACCTGCTGAGCAACAGGGAGCCAAACACTTCCCCTCTTTGTGCCTCTCATTCCTCATCTGTAAGGTGGGAGTTAGAATGGTAACACCTGAAAAACAAAACCAGCAGCAACCAAGCAGATGGCCATGCTTCCTAGACTGGAAAGGAGTTAACAACTGCAAAGCCTTCAGGAAGTATCTGGCACACAGTACACCCTACACAAGTAAGCCCCGTGTGAACGAACGCCAGCTCTTTTATGACTATTATTATCAGCACATTGATGATCATTATCATTATTTATAACCCTAATGCCTCATGCAGTGCCCCTCCAGTAAAGGGAGTGACTCATTCTTAAGTATTATATAACAGGGTTTTAATATAGTATTTGCCTAATCCAGCAGTTTTAATATGGATCAAACTACCAAGACATCATGAGAGAGCTAGTCATGTCAGCTGACAATACTAGGTCCCCAGTCTTCCTGCCTCCTGCCTGCTACCCCCTTCACCTTCCCCTACACCTCTGCCTGTACTCGGTTTTTTTTTTTTTCTTTCTTTTAATTTTATTGTTGTTGTATTACATCCATCCCTTTTTTTTTTCCCCTCTGTCCCCCTCCCCTGTACTCGGTTTTTTCCCTTTTAGTTTCATTTCTCACACCCAGCATCCAAGAAGCCCTAGAACTTGATGACAGAATTCTCCTTGGTCATTTTGAGGCATCAGTTCTGTCTTTTATATGCCTCTCCATCTTATGCTAGTTTCTCAGCATGACCACTCCTTGGACTTCCATACCAGGCGATCAGCTAATAATCAGTACAGGACAAGAGCATCTACTCCACAGTAAGGCTATAGAACTATAATCAGGGTTCAAACTGTAACCTCCAGGACATAGGAATTGTCTAATACCATGTATTTCAAAAGGGTTGGCTGAAAATATAGTCTATCTTCAACTAAAATTGCCCCTCCACATGGCTGCTTTCCCTGTAAGCTCAAGGACAATTTCCAGGTGAGGTGGCTCTATTCCATGCCAGCGTTAGTCAGTCAGGGAAGTAGGATCAGGATGCTGATGGGGTCACATGAGTCACTTACTGGCTAGAGGGAGGAGGGGCCAGTCAGTTGGCAAATTCCAAGGCTCACCAAACTCTATTTAAGGATTATAAGACTTTTTTATGACCTGGACATTGGTGAGGCTTCAGCACCATCTCCAGCATGGAGGCAGAAGAAAGAGCCACCATCCAGAATGTTACCTGAAACAAAATGTGGGAAATCTTTAGCAGATGGCACAAAACCCATAGAAATATGTGATCGAAACACGAGATGTTTCCAATGTGCTGAATTTGGAATGATCTGCTTATCCAGGATCCTGCTGGAGAAAACAACATACTGGGAAATGAAGGAAGGAAACGCCAATGTTTGGCTCATAATGCAGAAGTCTGAGGAAGTCATGTACAGCATGGCCACTGTAGTGAATACTGCTGCCTATTTGAGAGGGGCTAGCAGAGAACATTTTGAAAGTACCCATCACAAGGAAATGTTTTATAACTGAGTATGGTGACATGTTACCTGGATTTATTGTGGTGATCATGTCTTGAAACATATTTCCAATCATATGTACACCTAAAAATAATACAAAGTTATGTCAGTTATGCCTCAATGAAAAAAAATAGAACCCCTGACGTACTATTGAAAGCAAAAGAGGGTAGGAAAATATACTGAAAACAAGTATGTTAATGGTCTGTGAAATAATTCTGGCATGTTATTAAACAGACTAATTATAATGGCTAACTTTATTGAGTGCTTACTATGTACTAGACTTTGGTCTCACCATAAATATATAATCATCACAACAAACCCATGAGTGAGATGCAGTTATTTTTTGCCATTTTACAGATTTAAAAACCTGAAGCATAGACATTAAATACTTAGTCATAGGTTACTCAGCTAAGAAGCAAGAAGCTGAAATTTTGAATCTAGACTGTCCAGTTAGTTCCAGTCAACACTTAATCATCACATGTACCGCAGGGATATAATGGTCATAGTTTTGCTGAAATACTGTTTCTCCCAATCACAACAATAGTTTTAGGTGATTATTTCAAAAAAGAAATTATTTTTTGTAAAAAAAAATTTTTAAGGTTTATTTTTTTTTTATTATTTTTAGAGAGGGGAAGGGAGACATCAATTGTATGGTTGCCTTTCACCTGCCTCTAGCTACAGACCTGGCTGGAGACCTGGCTTGCAACCTGGTTATGTGCCCAGGCTGGGAATCGAACCAGCAACTTTGGGTTCGCAGGCCGTCACCTTATCCACTGAGCCACCAGCCAGGGCCAAGAAGTTATTATTTTAAAAATCAAGATTCTTTGGCTCCTATATTGGCATGGCTACACAAGCACAATGTATAATTGTTGATGTCTAGTGAATGCAGTCACTCTGAGGATATTTTCTGTTAGATTCTGAGTGGCGTAGCAGTAACAAGTTACACTAATTACCCTGATTTATAATACCACCTATAGCTTGCTGTGAAAGTGTGTAGGAGGTTGTTAGACACATGGAGAAATGTGGAAATAGACAAAATAGATTTGTCTCCGTTTTACAATTTCAATCAGGATTTTAAGGAAGTGCTTACACATTACATGAGTAACCTGAACATGATCTTCAGATGTATAACCTAGTTATTATGCCACATGGGTTCTCAGTAGATAATCATAGTTACCTCCATAAGTACATTGTAAGTATCTCAACATCCACATGACGTCTTCCTGAGAGAATCTTTCATGGATAAAAATAAAAGAGTTACTGAGGAAATAGTAAAAACTCGTAATTATCTCTCAGTTTCCCACCACATTTCTCTAAAGAATCATTCCCCTCAATGTTGGCAACATCCGAAACAGTAATTCTCAACCTCTATCTTATGCATTCAATGCGGCTAGTCGAGTCTTTAGAACACAGACTCCTGGACACTCCCCAGAGGTTCTGACTCATTAAATCTGAGCAGGGACCCTGAGTCTCATTTTACACCAGTTCCCTGGAGAATTCTCATGCAGATGCAGGTCACACCTGGACGGAAAGCTGATCACCTGGCTCTGTTCCCTCTTCAGACTAGCCATTGCCTGAATGTTCACTATGTATGTTTGCTTACATTAACTATTGAATAAATAAATGGCGGAAACTTTGTTCTGTATGCCAGGTTCAGTCCTTAACTAATCTTTGTGTTGATCTTTGAAATCTCAAGTAATCATTGAGCCCTTCTGCAATGGTTAAGAGACATACCTTCACCTGGTCCCTTTTGCTAATTTTCCACCGAGTCACACTGTTAAGCTTAAATTCAAGAGGTAGAGAAATAACTCCATGTTTTGATGGAAGAGGCTTTAAGACATCATGACTCTTTTGCAATCTGCCACTGTTTATCCTCTAGCTAAAGCCATTTCAAACCTTCCCAGATGGAAAGTAAGCAAACCCGCATCTCCAGGCCTCTCAGAGCCTCAATCAATTATGGCATTAGGCTCAAAGCCCAATGATCTCAAGGCCTATTTCAAGTCCAGATGCTGGAGTTTGCTCAGATGCAAACGATCAAGAGTAGTCTTCTTGATCCAGAAACCAAATGAACTAAAAAGAGAAGCTATGGCCTCTTGTCAAAGAACAGGCATTGGTGAGAAAAGAAGAGGATGATGGACACTCCCAATCAAAATGGGGAAATCAGAAGACTAACAGCAGTCACTGCTGCATTAACAGATGAATGCTGGAATGCAGCCAAGTATACAGTGTCATGGAGCAGGAAACGGTACTTGCCTGGGATCCAACTCTTCTCCCGGGCAGGGGATGCTCTCTGTTCCTCCTTCCCACTTCTTGGCTTCGCCCTCTGACATATTATTTTTCGGTGAGAAATGCTTCATGTTTAGAGGATGATGTTTTTTCAGGCTTCTTCCTGACCCCAGAAGGTGGAAATCCCAGGGGCCCTTTTTAAATTTTCAACTCTGTCCTTTCATTCCTAGCTGTCAGTCTTTCTCCTGGCACAATTTTCTTAAAAGTTAGATGCATGACCTATGAAAATTACTTGGGTTCACTCCATACTAAAAGCCACATCCACAATTATTCCAAAGAGGCTTCTGTGTATGGAGCCACATGTGACATAACTGAGCAATTAAATAGTATTAAATCTGATCCTTGGGTAGATTTGTTTCTGGTTCTGGTTTTTACTATTCCTTGATGATTGTATCCACACTAGTGGCAGCAGTGTAAAAGCTGGGTTTTACTATTAAGATGACTAAGTCAAGAGATTTATATTAGGCTTAAGATGTTGAGAATACGTATGACATTAAATATAGAATCTGGTACACTTATTAGCCCCTTTTTTGGTTTGTTTTTGTTTTGTATCTCTATAGCAAAAGGGGCTCCCTTAACTTTAAAGTGTCTCTTTGCTTCATTCAAAATTGTCTAGCCTTTTATATTTTCACTTATGTGTCTAATGTTCTAAAAATCTGTGAAAATGGAGTTTCCATTCTAAAGATGAAAAGAACTCAATTTTCTAGCAGGCTTTCTTTGATTTCTCTAAATGAATGAAAAATTCCAAATTAATGTCCCCTCAGGGTCCTTAAAGAAGGCTAAAGAAAGAAATTTATGTCACTTCAAATTACACAAATTAGTCCAGAAAATTGAGGGTTTCTGAAAGCTATATAAACCAAGAATTAATGGTGTCCCAAAATATAATCAAGCTCAGACTTTTAAAAAATGATAAAAATTTATGAATTATAACTCATAAGAGCATAGACCCTTGATAACAAAGCTTCCTTCTGTCTAATGGTGCTTAATTATGTACTGTTGTCTTGTTAACTGAGAAACTTACTTTCTAGCAGCTGACACTTCCATTTCTATCTTAAAATCTGTATGATCACAATTAGCTCCTCTAATTTTCTAGAGTTGATAACAATTTTTATTTTATGAATAGAAAATACATTTTGAACAAACAGTGTGATATACCTTGGTTATATCTGGAGCCAACTAATAATCCACATGATAAGCTGTCTTAAAATAATATAATGGAATTGTCAACTTCACATCCAGTCTCTGGATCATAAAGCACTATACACATGGACAAAATATGTGAAGCTGTTTTTGGACACTGGAAAATCTGCAGCAAAGAATGCTGATCCCTAAGGGAGGAGAAACAACAATTATCACAACATTTTTTTTTTTTTTTTTTTTGCCTGGAGGCACCTTACAGATAGGCTGAGAGAGAGAATGCATGCAGAACACATGCATGCCGCTGCATCCATGAGGGAAGAACTGAAATTCAGGGAGCCTGCGTGGTTGGAACTTGTAGGGAAGAATCAGAGATGAGAAGGTGATGTAAAGAAAGAGCCTGAGGAATCTGCAACAGGCTCTGCTCCAGACTGTACTGAATATTAAGTTGTGCACGCATAGGGTGAAATTTCACAAAGTCAGTAAAGAAAACTGAGAAATTATAAATAGGATCCAGAGATGTTTGAGTTTTAACCAGCCAGTAAGGAGAGGCTCTGTTGCCCACCTAGAGTGGAGACCTGAGAAATATTATAGCTCAGTAAGTGTAAACTGGCCTTATAACAAGGGTTACATGAGACAAGCCCTTAAAAGCAAGTTTATTACAAATCAAGGAAATACACAAGCAATTTAACTGCCTTCCAGAAAAGAAAAACCCCAAAGCGTCATAAGAAAGACAACACTCAACAACATAAGAATCACAATACACAACCTTCTATTAAACTTAATAGACTGAAAAGCTAAACAATGTGAACTAGTTAGTAGATGGGAAAAAAATCAGTCAATAGGAATGAACACTAAAAATGACTTATATCATGAAATTATGAGACAGAAATTAAAAAGAGCTATTATAAATATGATCAATATATTAGTTTAAGGGAATATATGCACATAATAAAAAATGCAAAGAGGAGCCAAAACAAGTTCTGGAGATGAAAAATATAATTATCTGAAATGAAAAATTCACTGGATGGCCTTAATAAAGATTAGACTCTGCAGAAGAAAAGATCAGTGAACTTCAAAATATAGCAATAGAAATTATCCAAACTAAAGAATAGAAAGAAAAGCCTACACAAAATTAACAGAGCTTCAGTGATTTTTGGATACTATCAAGCTAAACAATATGTTTTAAAAAGAGAAAAATATTCAAAGAAATAAGGTGGCAAATTTGATAATTTGGGGAAAAACAATGAACACCAAGAAATAAATACAGAAAGAAAAACCACACAAAGCAAGCAGCATCATAATGAAATTGCTAAAAATCAATAATCAAGAGAAAAATCTTAAAAGCATTCACAGTAAAATAAAGCATTGTATAATAAAATTATCAATTTATTAACACACATTACAGTCCTAAGTTTTTATGTGCCTAATTATAGTTTCATATACATGAAGGAAAAAGTTGACAGAAGAGAAAGAAGTAGACAGGTTCAAAATTATGGTTGGAGAGTTCAAAACCCTTCTCTTAGCAAGCGCTAGCACAAGTAGACAGAAATCAGTAAGAATAACATTTTGGAAAAACCCATCAGTCTAACCTGATTTACATTTATAGAACCTTCTATTCAACAACAGCATAATACACATTCTTCACACATGCTCTTAAAACATTCAACAAGACAGATCATCTGCTGGGCATAAAATAGGCCTCGACTTTGAAAAGACTGAAGATATATAAAGTATGTTCTCTGATAACAAAAAAAATTAAGAAATCAATACCAAAGATATATGGAAAAATCTAACACACTTCCAAGCAATCCATGGGTCAAAGAAAAATTAGAAAATATTTTTAAATGACGGAAAGTGAAAAGAATTAGGGAGATGAAGCCAAGGCAGAATTTAGAAGAAAATTTAAAGCTCTAAATACTTACACCAGGAAAGAAGGTCCAGTACCAATGAACAAAATTAACACCACAAAAATAGAAGGGAAATGTCTTGACCTAATAAAGGACATCTATAAAACCTTTTACCTAACTCATATTTAATGGTGAAAGACTAAATGTTTTCACAAAGATTGAAAATGACCCTGGATGGTGTAGCTCAGTGGATTGATGCCAGCCTGTGACCCCAAAGGTCAATTCAATTCCCAGCCATGGCACATAACCAGGTTGTAAGCCAGGTTGGAGCTGAAGGCAGGTAAAAGGCAACCATATATTGATGTTTCTCTCCCTTTCTTCCTCCCTTCCTGTCCTTTTCTCTGAAAATAATGAATAAAATCTTTAAAAAAAAAGGAAGAAAATGAGGCAAGAAATCTAACACCTACAAATTAGAATTAAAACTGTCTGTAATTGCATGACACATGACCACATACATAAAAGTCCTAAAGAATGTACAAAAATGTTACCATTATCGTTTGGTAAATTTAGCAAGTTTGTAGGAAAATCACTATGTAGAAGTCTATTGTCTTTCTATATACTATCAGTAAACAGAAATGTTTCTCTTACTACTTTTCCGGTTGACCTTGTCTTGCTTTGTTCCACTGCCAATTGTCAACTGTTCATTTATTAGCCAGCATCCCCACATACTATCCAAAACAAAATCTTCTATTAATCATAGCTCAGGAAGCGCCTCAAATTCCCTGTAGCAGATTGCAAAAAAGGCCACCAAGCCTTCCTATCCCGTATGCATACTCCTTTTACATGGGACCTTGAAACTCTTCTAGTTAAGACATGCAATCTATTCTGTTTCCTTTGAATCTGGGCTTGGCTACGTGACTTACAGCAGCAGATGGGGGCAAATGTTTAAATGTGTCAGGAGAAAAGGCTTGAAGGGCATCTGTGCATTAGAGTTTACTCTCTCTCATGCTCCTTGGAAATCTGTGACCAACATCTGAAGACTCTAGAGCTGGGTTACTGATAAGAGAACACAGGAGATGAACAGGTCATCCCTACTGAGCTTCTGCATCACACAGCCACAACCAAGCTACCGGTTGACCACAGGGATAGGCCACGCTGTCTCAGTTCAAAAGAAATATCCACTCAACCCACAGATTGTGAGAGACAGTATGTCTTATGCCTCTGAATTTTGGGGTGGTTGGTTATACAGTAGCAGCGAACTGACACCTTACTACTGTTCTCATTTCAATGGTGAAAGCAAGTATGTTCCCACAACTCACTTCAACTTCCAGCGTACCCAGCAGGTTTTGGAAGAAAGATCCTAATGAATGGTAATGATGTATGGATACTTCAATGGTTAGTTTTTAAATAAATCATCTTTGTTCTTGAGAGATACCTTAAGATATATGTAGAAATAAAAATGGCATAATGTCTAAGTTTGATACGAAGTAATCTTGACTAAAAGGATGGAAAAAGGACATGAGAGGAAGAAATGAAGGAAGCATGATATAATGTTGAAAATTATTGAACACGGTGTATGGCGAGCAGGTGTCTTTAGCTGCTCAGGTTGCCATAATGAAATACCGAACTGGGTGGCTTGAATAACAGATGTTTATTTTCTGACAATTCTGGAGGCTGGAGTGCGAGGTCAGGAAACCAGTGCAGTTGATATAGGGTGTGAGCTTTCTTCCTGGCTTGCAGGTGGCTCCTTTCTCAAGTGTGTCCTCAGATGGTCTTCCTTAGGGTGTACGTGACATTTCTCTCTTTTTCCTGTTATAAAGGCCACCGATTAAGACTCCATCTTTAGGCCCTCATTGGACCTTAATCCCCTCCTAAAAACCCTAAGTCACATTGGGGATCAGGGCTTTGACATAGGAATTTAGGGTGGTGGTGGTGGTGGGGACACTATACAATTCAGGCCTTAAGAGGGGAGTTTAATGCAATTATTTCTAAATGTTTACGTTTAAAAACATTCAGGGCCCTGGCTGGTGGCACAGTGGAGAGGGTGCCAGCCTGCAAACCCAAAGGTAGCTGGTTCAATTCCCAGCCAGGGCACATAACCAGGTTGCAAGCCAGGTTTCCTGCCAAGTCGGTAGCTGGAGGCAGATGAAAGGCAACCATACATTGATGTTTCTCTCCCTCTCTCCCTTCCCCTCTTTCTATAAATAATAAATAAAATCCTTTTAAAAATAACATTCAGATAATTCAGAAGATGTTACTGTATTTTGTCCCCTATTCTCTGTTTATACTTTATTCAGGGAGAGACAAAAGTATCCTCTAGAAGGTTCTACGGTCCCTTCATATTATTAGAATGTCTCAAGTAATTAGAAAGTCCAGTTCAAGATTATAAAGCTGTAAGTTTGCTGTACTGCCCAACCTTTTACTCTGTCCCAGGTTGTTGGACACACTATACTTTGGAGCCTGCAGTAGGAAAGAGGTGGCCAGTTCTCCATTTCCACACCTCGTCTCCATCTATCTGAAGGCGGCTTTAACTTCTCAGACTGGACACTTGGGGGAAAGCGGCAAGAAGTTTCACTTGTCAGGCCCCAGCTCCTCGCTGTCCTGTTCATGATGCTAGTTGTCAGGTCCTATGGTGTCAGGTGTGAGACCACCAAGTGACAATAGCAGGGAGGACTCTGGTCTGGTGGCAAAGAGGTACTTGCAAAGAGCCTTTGACCGCACGGCCTGGCGGGGTGGCCAGGGGTGTCGGTGGGCACATGCACAATTGTCCCACCCTGTACAGAAGCACTGAGGTTAACGACCACAGAGTCCAGGAGTCTCTACACCCACTCTTCTGCTTCCACAAAGCCAGGCGCTAGAGAGGATCAGCATCGCCACTCACAGCTTCCCTGCCCTCCCACAACAGCAGTGCATGCCAAGCTTCTGGGCAGGTAGTTTTCTATATGCACTGGGACAAAGGAGGCTCTATGCCCAAGAGTTACATAGCAGGTGACATCAACCAGCTCCAAGTTGCTAAGTCAGTTACCTCCAGAGCCCAGTGTTCCGGAGGCTCTGGGGATAAGATTAACACCAAGACTAGCTCCTCGCTGACCCAGAGGAAGGTCCAGCCATGCAGAGAAATTCCTCTGCCGTGACAAACCACCCCATCCCAGGATCCTTAACTTAGTAACACTGACAAAGTCCTTTTTGCAGGTAACATAGTCACTGATCCCAGGGATTATGAGGCAGACATCTTTGGAGGTCCATTATTTTACATATCACATCCGTTCTTTCCCTACATTTCTTGAATGTAAGGGTGACTTGGGCCCCAGTTTATTATGGAGGAAAAGGAAGCTCACGCCATTCTTTTCCTGAGATGGCAACAGCTCCAGCTAAGGTCTCTCCAGTCACAAATCTGAGTTCCTCTCTGATTCTTAGCATGTCAGGCAGGTAGAGAGTCACAGAACAGGCTCCTCTACATTCCTTTTGTAAAGTTTGCATGTGATGCTTTCACTCCATTTGGTATCCTAATAGTCATAGACTTGGCACTTTAGCTAGAATGGAGGCAGGGGAGTTCCATTCTCACATCTTGTCCACAACTATTTGCTTCTGTAGAAATATGAATTATAAATAGATCGTGAATTGTCTACTTCTTAAATGTCTTCTGTTGGTGACAGGAAAAAAAATGTGTTTGATGAGTCAAAAATAATTTCACTCTTCACAGGTGAATATAAATGAACAGCATTCTATAGAATACAAAAATGTTTTAGGAGAGTATTTTGCATCTGAAAAGCTTTTTCAGTCATATACTTGCTTCCTGAATTAATAACTGTCACTCAAACTTCTGTTCGTAGGAAAGAGTAATTTTGGCTAAAGAGGCAACCTCACCTGCAAAATGTTAAATGTGGTACGTGATGTTGGCATACTCTTTATTCACTAAAGAAATGCCTTTTTTCCTTCTTAAAGCTCTCTCTGGTAAAGTAATGGCTAAAATCACTTACTAACCCCACAAAGGCACCAAAAATTATACTTACATTAGTCGTCATTTTTTACTCAAATGAAGAGAAGAGTATTTATCCAAAACTGGAATGGCAGGCACTGAATTGTCAGACCCAGAGTACTTCTTCCATCAAACATCCCATTGAACCAGAGATGTCTAATTCCTGAGATCGTGCAAAAACCAAAATGGGATGAAGGCTGTCTACTGTATTTCTTTGAACTCCTGGGATGAAAGTAACAGAAAATGGCAGCAAGAACAGCAAAGTAGTGGTTGAAAGAAATTGAATGATAAGAGTGCAAGTCACAGAATTCACAGGCAGAAAATATAGCCAGACTATAGGAAACTTCTAAACCCAGGCACTCAAAAGCATTTGGAACTGTTTCTCGTCTCCCCCTCTGTTTTCTACACCAGTCCCTCTGGCTGTAAGAGTTACATGGCAGAAAATATGACAGGTTTAAGGATCCTGAGGCTTTAAATAATCAGTCAAGTGACTACAAGAAACTTCTTTGTTCAAATTCCCAGAGAAGAGATTGCCTGTCCTGGCTTTCGTCACGTACTCATTCCTGGAATGATTAACTATGACCAACAGGGCACCCAGCGTAAACATGGTGTCCACGTCGATGGGGCAGACGGAAAGGTGACAGCGGTACAACCAGGACAGCATCCCGCAAGTGTCAGGGGTCACACAAGGCTGAACACCCAAGACTCCCCGCCTGCGCGCAGCAGCTCATTGAGGATGTGCACTTGCAGGGTTGTGTTTGGTTATTCTGTCCACAAAAGTGGCACCCTGCAGGGCCATGTTTTAAGGTATCACCTCTGGTTGGGAATAACTGTAAAAGGATGCAGGTGGTAAAATGTAACCCCCAAACCCATGTGGTTATTAAATTGCAGAGGAGCCAAACCAGAGCTCAGGCCACGATGGGTAACCTTCCATTTTCTATCCCTAAACAGGGGTGGATTCCTTCCCATTAACGGAGCCTGCGGAGGGACTTAGCTTGCGTGGGGACATTGATAACAAGTCCTTACCTCCCTTGGGGACCAAGGTCTCTGCTGGGATGTCAGCAGCCAAGTTCCGTATCAGCTTGCCAGTTTAACCCTAAGGTCAGTAAAATGTACGAAAACGTGAATAAACGCCATTTATCAAACACAGTTTGCAACCAACGATAGGAACTTATAAGGTGTCATGAAAAATCTAGCCGACTCAAACCCTTCCGTCTTTGTTTCCTGCTGCTGTTGATTATAATTCTGAAACTATAGGGTCTTCTTCAGTGCTCCACAAGGCCACAAGGCTACCATGTCTGGTAGGGTTGACCAAAACATCTTCAGGGGGCCTGTTCAGAGAGCACAGCTAGATACTCTTAGTGTTTCGCTTACACAGAGGGGTCTGTCATGCGATGTCTCCTCAAACGGGAGCAAATTTGGGCATCTTTACCACGTAAAATTCACTTCGGAAACTTCAAATGTCTTGTGAGAAAAAATAAACTATCAAAATGAGGAGTTAGGAGAGTTAAGGATGTTAGGGTTCAAAATAAAAATGTAGCAAATGAACTTTAAACAATAGTTTCCCACTGCAGTCTAAGGAAGTCGGTAAATAACGCATTCCCATGGACTTGCTGAATGCTTTCCACAATGTTGACCATCCACAATTTAAGCTGACATGAAACCTAGTCGTTTTTGTTTAGAATCCATGATGCATCAGTGCTTGTAACTAAGATTTTAAAGGTGCGATGAAGACTAGGTGGAAATAGGCTCACTGTTGTACATACGGGGATCTTGTTGCTTGTTTGCCGAACCTTTTCTTCCTGGGAACACAGCCAGATGACATTTCTGTTTCCTCTGCAGTTGCTGTGGCCACAGATGTGCTGGGGCTAGGCACTGTGGGTACAAATGACGTATGCCACGTCCAGGCCCCATCCAGACAAATCCCCCATTGTGTCATCATCCTCTGTGCTCCAAAGACAAAGGGGAGAGCAGAGACCTGGAGAGAGCTGTCAGGGCAGGAGCGCAGGTCAGACCTCTGCCTAAGAAAATTCTACTGTGTTAAGCTCCTAAATGTTTAAAAATAGTTTACCAACACTCAACATTTTTAGGAAAAAGCTTCACTAGGCACTCAAAGTGCTTAATCATAGTTGACCGCTAAATTAATACTTTTACTCAGTTTTATAAAGTGATGGCCATTAGCCCTGGCTGGTGGCACTGCGGATAAAGCGCCGGCCAGCAAACCCAAATGCCACTGGTTCGATTCCCAGCCAGGGCATGTAACCAGTTTGCAAGCCAGGTCTCCAGCCAGGTCCGTAGCTGGAGGCAGGTGAAAGGTAACCATACATGGATGTCTCTCTCCCTCTCTCCCAAAAAATAATGAATAAAATCTTTAAATAAATAGTGATGAACAGTGATAACAGAACAAGCACCCTGATGAGCGTGGGAGTTCCAAAACTTTCAATGGATAGTCTTCTTTAGTCACAGTTTTCAACCTGAGTTGATGCCCGTGATCGATGAGATGACATGTGGCTTGGAGAGCAATCTTATCTTGCATATTTGAACACTCTAAAGTTATCTATACAAGCAAACCTTCAGTAAAATACGATATGCCAAGACTGGATGCACACATGACTTCAAAACTGAAGATGTGATTAGCTGGCTTCCTTCCACTGCTGGAAGAACCCAGTTCGAAATGCACCCAAAGAACACTCTGAAAACATTTTGAATATTTAAAAAATACCTGTAATATTTAACAAGTCTTCATTAGTACCTTCTCCAACTAGAAGGCAACAGCAGACAATGGATTAAACTTTCTCTCCCTCTCTCGCATCCTTTACCTTTTTATAAACATGACAATTAGGACAGTATGTTTTTTAAACATGAAACAAAAGTTAACAGAAATCTAATGAGTTTTCAGCCAGGAATTCAGTGAAGGTAGGGGTCCATGGTTGATAGAGGGGGTTTCTTAATACCATAGAGTGTCCACCCGGGAACCAGGCATCCCCAGTGAAGAGGCTGCCAGGAGCTTCCTGCACAGTTGCTGGGCACACCCAGGGAGAGAGAAAGGCAGGACTAATCCGTGTACAGTGACTAACTGAATATAATCCTTCACCGCTTGAGTTGTGTTTATCAATCAACACCTTCTTTATTGCAATTTCATGACTGCCTAGGAGCTTTAATGACCAATACAAGACATGATTCCAGATGAGAGGCCTCAGGGTTGTTTGGGAAGAAGACGCAACACAATTAATCCTGAAACTTAAAAACCAGAAGCTTATTGATTATAATCTCATCTTTGTCTAAAACCAAGCACCATGAGGTACTTAGTATTGACAGATTATAAACAGGCACAAATTTGTCCTTGAAGAGTTTGCTTCATTTAAAATATAGACTTCAGTGAAAAAAAGTGACTTGATCCACATGACGCTATTTATGTAAATGTTAGGGAAACTACAGCAAAGTTGACGAAAATGCTGGAATGACTCAACTTTGGGAAACGTAAAGTAGTTAAGAATTATCAAATCATCTCTTAGATAAGAGACAGACGTGAATACTAAACAAATTATTTCTGGGAGTCTGAAAAGAGCAAAATTAACATTTGCTTTAAATTGTGGATTGCGGTTGTATGAACCACTTCCCTTGATGTGATTAGTTTAATTCCTACAGTAAACGTTTTCAAGTTAATTTTCTACTTCCTCAATTTTTATGGTTTTAAGCAACCCCAGTATGAGCATTCTGAACTCAATGCCTGAAACAAACTGGTTTAAATGTTTTAACATTGTTATTTCTCAATAATGAGCACAATCTAAACACCAGCATCTATATAAGGTGCCATCTGTTTAGAAGATTCTATCCATTTATGTAAATATATTGAACATGGATAGAGTTACATGTTGAGATTTAGAAATGAATTGCTGCCTATTAATGACCTGGAACAATAACACACATTTATACAAGTATGTAAATCTAGTTACAGAAACAGTCACACATAACCCTGATGTCTAACTGTCACTTAAAACATAGGTCAACCTATAGCATCCAGCTATAGATATAATGTGTGTATGTTATATATATTCTATGGTATATCAAGGCATGACTTAAAACACTTCAATGGAATGAGAGACTAAATCACATGTGTGTGCTTAAATAGCACTCAAACAGCATCACTGGGATGAGAACAAAAGTTTGGGGAATTATAGCTAATAATTCCCCGGGAGGAGCACGAGGGATTGCCTCCAAGGGAACAAGATTGGGGGGGGGGGGGGCACAGCACCTGAAAACAGTCGAGGTCCTACGTGTGGGATGACCTGCTGGCACATTCAGCTCCTCTGAAATTCTTGGATCTCAGTTGCTAAAAATTTCCAGTGAGGAAAATGGATTAGCCAATCTCCACGAAAACCAAAAACATCTCTTAGTTTACGAGTCCATGAAAAATAGACAAACCTCAACTAGCAACAAACCATAAATCCTCAATGACAGATGGGGGAATGCCAAGTGTTACCCCCTTCTTACCCACAAACACCAGTTTAATCCAATCAAATACTAAGATCACAATGGTCATCACTCACCACTTTTCTGCTTTGAGTATCAAAACACTGAATATTCTGTGGACTCTACTTTTTCCAAGTATTTGAATTTTTCCCCAGCCCACTACTCCCACCCCAAGCTTCAATTCCTTCTGTTACCTACAGGAAGCTTTGTTTAAATGAGTAAATGTGCTTACTGTATGGTGAACATTTTCAGGAAGGGAAATTCATCCCTTCCTGTGGATAGGTAGGAAAAAAAATGTTCTTTCCCTACATAGTATTGGCCTATGGGTTAGTGAAGCAGGCTAAACATTGGAATAATGAATTGCAAAATAAAAATAGCAATAAACAGAGCAAAATTAAATAGCAATAAAAATAATAATTCACTCCATTTCATATTAATCTTTCTCATTACTAAGCATCATCCTATACATACAAGGTCTGTCTGGAAAGTATCAGCCAAGCAAACTGGTTTAATTATATTGACACTGGCTTGATACTTTCAGGACAGACCTCGTATACATCAACTTACCGAGAGACCCTGGGCCAGGTAGTGAATCAAAGTCAAGGGGCCCCTCTATCCATCTCGGTGTTTTGCTCCCCCCACCAAAAAAGAACGTCTCTACAACTAACACCTGATAAAAGGCTTAACTAGAACTCCCAGTTATATTACTGCAAAGCAAAATGACTTCTTTCTTTCTAATGCAGTAACCACTAAAAAGAACATTTCTACTCAAACGGGCAATCCTGTGGTGTCTACGATAACCACTGTGTGAAAATGAGTAATCAGGTTTTGAGCTTTATCTGGGGAGCTTGACTCTTTCAGCATTTCTTGACTGTATACTTTTAAATCTGATCTTAACCCTTTACACTGCTGTCAAAAAGGTACACATACAATGCAATATACATATGTATTATAGAACTGTTAACTTAAAATCTACGGAATTATATTAACCAATTTCACCCCCAAAATTAAAAAGAAAATAAAATCAGATCTAAGTGGTGCCAATCTTTTCAGGCATTGTTTGGCATGTCAGAGGGTCTGAATGTACAAAGGAGTCAGGGGAGACCCAACCTACCTTTCAAGGAATGGGACCCAGTGAAACTGGGGGGTGCAGGTAGAAAAGAACTGTAGCACACTAATGACCAATGTGAACTTTTGGATTAGACCTGATTTTACCTTTGCAACAGAATTTAAGAATTAGTACTTTGCCCTGGCTGGCAGCACAGTGGATAAGGTGCCGGCCTTTGAATCTAAAGGGCACTGGTTCGATTCCCAGCCAGGGCACATAACCAGGCTGCAGGCCAGGTCTCCAGCCAGGTCAGTAGCTGGAGGCAGGTGAAAGGCAACCATGCAATGATGTCTCTCTCCCTCTCTGCCTCTCTCCCATCCCCTCTCTCTAAAAATAATAAATAAAGTCTTAAAAAAAGACAAAGAAAGTAAAAAAAAAAAAAAAAAGCACTTCAACATGGACCTAAGGAACTTCCTCCCTTTAAGAACAAATGAAAAGCCAAAATAAGAGCAGTACTAAAGAATCCAGAGTAAGTGAATGTGAACCTTATATAGGTTCTTCATTTACATTCAAGAATAACATGCTAGCATAAAAAAGATCCAAATAAGAAAATTAAACAAACAAAAAAAATAATAAACCACTGAATAGCTACAAGAGTGGTAAAAACATCATTAATAGAATCTAATTGATATGGCAAAAGTAATGCAAGTTAGAAAGAGGTTTTTAGGTATTTACATTTAAAAAAAACATTCTGTGAGATCTTTTAAAATAACTTTTAGCATTTAAAATTATAGTTATAAAATGCATCAATCCCAGAGTCTTTTGAGTTATATGCCAAAACCAGGGGAGTTAATCATGTAAAAATCTGGTGACTTACGCATAGATCTCATTAAACTACCCCAGTGCATAAACATCACTAAAATAGAACTAGATGCTTCCGCTGTAAATTATAAAAATACAAAATCCACACAATGACAAACACCTATTTATTGTATTAAATACAAGTCTGAAACGTTAAGTTGATAGTACAGATTTCAAAAAATTCCATTTCTGATTCTGAAAATGTCGTGCTGGTACTGTGACAGCTAAAACAATGCTTTCGAGATTTTCTTTCCTTTTTTTAATTCATAAAAAAAAGCAACAACTGGGGGGGAGGGTATAAAATACGTAAAATCCAAAACTTGGAAGTTTATATTCAAAATTCTTTTGAATCCCTAAGGTGGCTGTAAACAGGGTGTTTTCACACGTTCGTAGCTTAAAGGAATGTGACTAGCAGAGTCCGTATGGACCTCTGCCTGGGAAGCCCCAGGAAGCCCACCACCGCTACACAGTCGTTTCGTGTTTCCATAACCCAGTCCTGACAGGGCCAGCGCTTTCCGTCCCGCGCAAGGGCCCGTCCTGCCCGCTGCTTTTGACTGGCCCGTTCTGGCTGGCCAAGTTCAGGCCGTAAGACTTCGGCGGGCTTTCAGGTTCGACTGTGGTGGGCTTCCTTGACGCATCTTTTTTACTACTAGTGGCAACCGGCTTTTCCGCGTTCCTGCTGCTTTTGGGCGGCGTGCTGCCAGCATCGCTGCTGTCCGGTTGGGGGGCGTTGTACTGGCGCTCCCGATAGGCCAAGTAAGCTCTTCGGCTCCTCGAGTGGCCTTCGCCGGTGCCCGGCCGGCTTTTCGCTAAGCCGTTCTGCACGCTGCCTTCCACGCTGGTGGGGACATCGTAGGCATACTCTCTGAGGACTGTCAGCCGGCTTGCCCTGTGGCCTTTACTTCTGTTTTTATGGTGGCGGCCTGGGTGCACATTTGTTCGAAACTGAACTTCTAAAGGCGCCACGTGCATTTTAATATCATTGTCCATCGAGTGTTCGGTCAGACTGTTGTCCAGCTGAGGGGTGGTGTTCAGAGGGAGAGCGTTGGTGTGGCACTGAGCCGCCGCAGCCTGCAGGTTGGTCAACTTGCAGCCCTGGGAGGAATTTTTGAAGCTCGACACACTCTTGTTGGTGCACGAGGACTCCGCGCTGCTGTTGGTGCACTTGGCGGCCTCTCCGTTCGTCCCGGTGGAGCTGGGAGGCTGCACGTTGACCTGCACGGAGTAAGAGCTCCGGCCGGGGCAGCAGGTCATGATCCACGCGAGTCTGACGTCCTCGCGGTTGACGCAGTGGTGAACCACGATGAACGCGCTGAGGCTCAGACACGTGGCTCCGAAAAAGAAGCTGAAAACCAAGTCCAGCGGGTAATACAGAGAGACCGCCAAGGCCCCGAACATCCACAAAGTGACAAACAAGAGCAGCGTGAGACTGGCCCCCAAAAGCTGGGAGTGGAAAGTGTGCTCGTTTTCCAGCGCCGATGTGGAAATCAGGGACAAGGACATGGAGTCCTGCTGGTGGGCCTCGCCGGGGTCGCTGGCCGCCAACCGCTGCTGTTCCTCAGTGGGCTCCTTCAGCTCGTACTTGCGCTCCGGGTGCCTTTTCAGCTGAATAAATATGCTTAGAAAGTACATACAGTTTACGAAAGTGATGAAGCTGGCAGGCCCGTAGAAAGCTCCCAAGGAGGGTTCCCACGCCATCCAGCAACTACAGGAAAAGAAAAGGGTGAACCCGGTGAGACGCTACGTAAGGTCAACAGACTGTTTATGAAACTCCAACCTGCTTTACTTTCTGGGAAATGGCTCCAAAGGAAGCAGCTGGGTCAGGTACACAGAGCACGCAAACTACTCACTAGGGTGCACTTGGCCGACTGCCGTAATTCTTGATGTTGGCTGCCGCGGTTATACCGCAAACAATGATGGGTATGCCGCCCCCGATCAGGTAAAACCTAACAGGAGGAACAAAAGAAGGAACAGCTCATCATCCAGTTAGTGACAGGCACCCCCTTACTGCAAAGGTCACTCCTGAAAGGTTACTATTCTTATTCCAACAGTAAGTGGCAGGTTAACTTCCGGAGGCTGCTGTGTTCGCAATAACGGTTTTTTAATTTTTATTAAATTTGTGTTCCGCTTTCTCTTTTTCAAAGCACAAGGTGGGCCGCCAAGTTTCTTGAGGAAAGCTGGTCATCTTCTGCCACCTTGTGGGAAAGCAAAGGAACACTCGGCTTCGGCGGGTACGGTTTTAGCTCCTACTTTTTAAGGGGAAACGTTCGCTATTGTTCTTTTGTTTTGTCCTGGTATTATGGATTCAGCTGGTGAACTGGAGAATGAGTCCATTACAAAATGGGACCTTCAGCCCTCCCTGTGCCACAGTCCAGGCAAAATACACAACGACGTAATTATCTGCTAATGTCCAGCTAAGCCTGCACTTTCCCCAGTCCGCACAAGGTACCTGGGTCTCAGCAGCCCCACCCACTGCCAGCGCCCTCCCGTCCCTTTCCCTGGGACTAGCAGAGGACAGCTTGACAAATGAGGGTGCGCTAAGAACAAAGGGAGCCGGAGTGCTGCTGCTCCGAGGAACAAACACATGTTTTCCTGCCTGGAACTTCTCTGAGCTCTCTGAAAAAAAGAAACAGGCAACTTTCCCCGCTGGCTGGGTCCCCCTGGGTCCAGCCAGAATTGCAATTCCACATTTGCTACTTCCTGGGGCACAGCCCAAACTCTCTTTATTTTTCCATAAATTGCTTCTTAGTCATGCTCACAGGTACCGACATTCTTAAATATGGTATAATTAGTATTGCTGGGGAAAAAAAAAAAAAAACAAACAGCTAATTACACTGGAAAAGCATAACGCAGTCTTCCATTTCACACATTTGAGGAAGGCCAACACCCACAACCCTCTCCTTCCCGCTGTTCCCCAAGGGCTTCTTCCCTAAGGAGGCATCATTTCCCAAATTAATCTTAGGTTCTGCATCCCTTCCTGTTACTCTTACCCCTTCCACAGCCAGGGCTTCCTGTGATCAAGGAGTCCTCATTTTGCAGTTTAAAAATCTCCGCTGCCTCTACTTTCCGCCTACGCTATGTCCAAGTTTCCTCCTCTCTTCTAAAAATTCTCTCTCCCTTCCTGACAAACTCCTGGAAACATTAACACCATCATCTGCTTCACCTTTATCACCATAGTGCGAGGCTGTTTCCTCCATGCGCTGCTGAAACTGCCTTGTCTGGGGCCAGGAGACACTCGGCTCTCTGCCCACCCTCCACGTGGCCAGGCTGCTGAGGCCTCCTAGAGCATCCTGGAGGGAGGAGCTTGCCCTGTCCAAAGCTAAAAGGGACACCTGTGGGTCTCCTTCAGGGACCACTCAGGGTTTGGGGCCCCAGCTGCCTTTCACTTAAGCATCTGTGGTTTTTTCTGAGAACCAAACAGAGAGGAACAGCTACTTGAGGGTAGGATTCCCAAGTCTCTTCACCAAACCCCATCTCCCAGGTCTTGCAATGCAGCTGAGAGGGACACCAGGCCTCTTACTCCATAACCTCATTCCGGCGGGCACCCCTCTGCCCCGTGTTGTTCAGAAGCCGCTGCTAGAATCTTGTATGTTCTCGCGTGTTATCTTTCAAGTCTTTTTTTAATCATCGGGGTTATTTTTATTTATCTTTAAATGTTTATTTGTAGGCTCTGGCTGGTGGCACAGTGGATAAGGAACCAGCCTGCAAACCCAAAGGTCACTGGTTTGATTCCCAGCCAGGGCACATAACCAGGTTGCAAGCCAGGTCTCCAGCCAAGTCTGTGGCTAGAAGCAGGTGAAAGGCAACCATACATTGATGTCTCTCTCCTTCTCTGCCAAAAGAAAACCTTTCTAAATTCGATTTGTAATTAAATTTATTGGAGGACATTGTTTAATAAGATTATATAGGTTTCAAGCATACATTTCTGTGACACGTGATTCTTCCTTTTATTTTTCATGGCCTGTTTATTAAAGAGACATGACCCTAAAATCATTCTCTTCTTAACCACCTTTTCCCTGGGGATCTGGTTTATATGACCACAAACACAAGTATCTCCTGCCCCATCCACATTACGCCCAGCTCGTCTTTTAGCTGAGCACCAGACTTCCAACAATGCCAACTTTCCACCAGGTGGTAGCGATGAGCCTACCTCCCAGTGCTTACCCACCCCCACCCCCACTGACTTTTCTTACAGGATTTTCTCAATGGATGAAGCACCACCGGCTGAGGCAACTTCGCCCCCTGCAGTAGGTAATCTGTAGGCATCTTTGTGTCTCTCCCTCACCTCTTACATCCAACTGCTCATCAACCCTAGAGAAGCTGCTTCAAGTCTCCTGAACATGTGTCCCCCTCTATTCTCTATGCCACTGTTCTGGTTTCAGCCCTCATGGGGCCCCCTCAATGTCCTTAGTGGGTGGGATTCTTTATTCTCAGGCATTCTGATTTATACTCCAGACTAACACACGCTGTCCTTCTAAAAAGTCACCTCGTCTGGTTATAATCCTTTAGTGAAAAATCTCCAGCAGCCGCCCCCTTTTCACGTGGCACCCGCAGGCCTGGAACTCTGCATTCACCCCGAATTCATGCTACTCTGTGTCATCCACCTCGGTTCCAGCCAAAGCGCATTTCTGCAAGTTCCTCAGCTCAGCACGCGACCCTGTGTCTGAAGTGCCAGCCCTACTCTTTGCTCTAATCATGACTGGAGGTTCATGGCAGAGGTCAAACAAGGAGTAACAGCCCCCGGCCTCCCACTCACGGTCGCTTTGTCTGCACTTCCAAAAATGCATCTCCACCACAGTTCTTCAACTGCCAACAGTCAGTTCTCTTTAAGTGTCTGTCTCCTCCAAGGCAGACTCCTCTCCTCAAGGGTGGAAGGGTTTCTTTAAGTCAAGTGCATATCCGGCATGCAATAAACTCAGATGTATTGATCAACTTTCACTCATCAAGCACGATAACCCCCTGACAATTTTTTAATGAGAATGGGTAAAAAGGGCACAATTCCAAAACTATTTTGTCTTCGGCAGAGGATGATAAAACGAACGCACACTTGAGCAGATTAAGATCTATGACCTGACCCAGGGAAGTAAGAACAGCTGACATTTCCACAAAGCCTACTAGACGGGGTCTTCTCAACTGCCCAACACATTAACTCCTTTCGTTCTCACAGCAGCTCTCTGAGGCAGAATCGTTCCCACTTTATAGATGAGATACTCACAGAGGGTCAGAAATTCAAGAAAGGCTCCTGACTGGGAGAGACATGGCCAGTATTCAAAACCAGGAAGCCCACTCTTTCGCTTCCCCGAATTCACTCGCAAGTGCTGTTACGATGCTTCGTTAACTGTGACAATGAACACAACGCACCACACAGCGACAGTCGTTACCTGAGCATCGGTCTTGGTGGAGGTGGCAGTTCGTCAGGATCCTGGCATCTTTTAGCTTTTTTAGTGACTTGTTTATAGATATTTCGGGCTGTCACCCCCACCCACAGCACTGTGGCAAGGGTGGAATAATGAAGAAGTATTCCAACCTAGAAAGCAGATCGAAAAACATGTAAACTAAAAAGACCAAAAAAAAAAAAAAAAAACCAACAACAACAACAAAAAACTCCATTTCCATCATAAAGTGTGGTAGCTGCTACTAGTAAGGTTTATCACAAACACTGGTAAGTAACTTTCAAAAGTCAGATTCAAAACTAGTACAAGGTGTATTCGAATGCTAACTCTTCTGGCTGCTCAAGAAAGAAAGTACTCTGACGAACATACAAGACAGGATTATGTCTTCTAAAAGCAAACTGACAGATGCATTTAGGAGGCCACAGGCAACTGATACCCAAGATGACCCTTAATACACCACAAATTGGCTACCGGACAACAACAAACCAAAGGCATGTTTCTCATACATGCAATGTTACAGATCACAGTGCAGTTTCTAAAGCTCATTTTAAGAAGCGATACGGAGGGTAAAGTATCCTTTACAGACTTTACCGGGCTGTAAAGTTTAAAAATAGAAGTTAAAAGCATTTCAACATAGGAGGTACAAGATGGTAACTAGAAGGTAGAAGTCACAGCACACAAAATAAGCTTTGCAGTAAGAGACCCAAGTTCTAGTCTGAAGTAGCTTTTCTATACAGTGATGGGAGAGAGCAACGTAACACATTGGAGGTTAAAAGGGAGAGATCTGGAGTCAACAAGTTTTGCCCAATTCACCCCTTCCTTACCTGCTGCACCACCTGAGCAAATCCCCTAACATCACAAGCATCGTTTTCCTCATTGGTAAACTGAGAATAACATGAATCACATGAAAGTGCTGTGAGGTTTCAATTCAATGCTGTATAAAGCATTCCGCACACTGCGTGGTACATGAGAAGCAATTGGTAAAAAAGATTTTTATTATAATTTGTGGGGAGTGTGAACAGTGGGGGATTATCAAAATCATCTCCAGGGTGTTTGTAGAGATTGAATGGGCAATATCTGAAACATAGTAAGTGTTCAATAAACAGAATAACTGTAATATCTGTCAATGATTACACTAATCGAGAGGGTTGCCCTGTGTTTGAAATCAGCCTAGTCAAGACCATTCTAGATGAAAGTATATATAAGGCGAAAAGAGCTTTAAAATCTTTTTTTTTTTTTTAAATAAATGTACGTGTCATTGAAACGTTAAGGACGTAACTCAGCTCTCTTATCTAATTACTATCTATTTGATCTTTTTAATATAATTATTATAGGTGAAATCCTATTAATAAAAATCTCCAACAAAAAGTTTTCATTCTAAAAGCATGGCTCTCCCAACTTCAAGAAAATCAACTTGACTAACATTATCAAACCTTGGTTAATAGTAGGAGCATTTAGATACAACTCAAAGCTCATTTTAATGAGAACCAAGCTGTGGGTAAACCCTGGTGGTGTGAAAGCTCAAGTATTTCTTTGCGGGGGTGAAAAACTAGGGTCATTGCTGCCCTGGCAAGGACTCGGAAGTGCTGAGAGGGGGATCCAGCCGGGCAAAGCGAGATCGTCGGGGTTATATTCTTCTTAAGCAGAAAAGCGAACTGTGGGTTCCCGTTAGTCTCACTGGCTGCGCTGCAAAAGCACAATTTACAGACGGAAGCAGAACAAAAGGCATAAAACCACACTGAGTTATCTGGAGTAACCGCAGATACTGTAAGTAAAAATAGTACAAGTGAATTTGGTTCAGGGGAACAAAAACATTCGCGACAAAGTGCTGATACTGACTGAAAATGTCAGGCTCTACTACTGCTGGAGTTTTCTCTGACACACGGGTCAAAAGAACGAGACAGGGCTGCAAAGGAAGTTTAAAAATAGAAGTTAAAAGCACTTCAACACAGGAGGTACAAGATGGAAAATTCTTTAGATTGATGTACAATTGACATACAATGTCCTATTAGTTTCAGGGGTACACCATACTGATTCCATGTTTATATGCATTACAAAATTATCCCCACAATAAGTCTAGTTATCATTTTCTACCATAGAAAGTTATTATACTACTGACTTTATTCCTTAGGCTGTATGTTATATCCCCATGTTTTATTTATTTTTATAATGGGAAGTTGGTATTTCTTGATCCCCTTCACCTATTTGGACTGCCCCAAAGTCTCTCCCATCTCTGTTAACTACCCGTTTGTTTCCTAAACATTCCTAAAATTTGTATGGAACCATAAAAGATTTCAAACAGCCAAAGTGATCTTGAGAAAGAGGAGCAAAACTGAAAGTATCATGCTCCCTGATATCAGACTATATTGCAAGGCTATAGCAATCAAACAGTAATGGTACTGGAATGAAAACCAAACCATAGATCAATGGAACAAAACAGGGAGCCCAGTAAGAAATCCATGTATATAAATGGGCAATTAATCTATCACTAAAAAAGTAAAAATGTACTATGTGGAAAAGCCAGTCTCTTCCATAAATGGTGTTAGGAAAACTGAACAGCTGTACGCAGAAGAATGAGATGAGACCATTATCTTAAACCACATATAAAACTTCAAAATGGATTCTGGACCTGAATGTAAGACCTACAACCGTAAACTTCCTAAGAGAAAATGCAAGCTGAGAGCAATTGGACATTGGTCTTAGCAACCAGTCTCCTCACCCAAGAGCAAGAGAAGCAAAACCACACAAATGAGACCAACCACTTAAACAATTTTATATATATATATATATATATGCACATACACACACATACACACACACACACACACACACATATATATATTTAAACACAACTAATTAAAAAATGGGCAGAGGATCTGAACAGACATTTCTCCAACAAAGATACGCAGACAGTCAACAGGCACATGAAGACATGCTCAACAGCACTCATCTTCAGGGAAATGCAAATCAAAACCATGGGGAGATACCTCTTCACACCTGTGAAAATGGCTATGATCACAAGGATACAGAGAAAACAAATGCTGCTGAGGATGTGGAGAAAGAAAACTCATACGCTGTTGGTGGGACCGCAGACTGCTGCAGCCACTGTGGCAAACTACTGCAAGATTCAACAATTCCACTTCTGAGTACTTATTCAAAGAAAATAAAAACACGAATTTGAAGTGATTTAGACATCCTTGTGTTCACTGCAGCATTATTTAAAAGAGCCAAGAAGATATGGAAGCAACCCAAGTGTCCCTCAACAGGTAATGGAGAAAGATGCGGATATATGTGTTATACAGCTGTATATACACGCATATTAGACTATTATATTCTAATAATATTGAAATATGCATAATCAGACACACATATACAATGGAATATTACTCAGCCATAGAAAAGAGTGAAATCTTGCCATTTGCCACAACATGGACAGACCTGGGGGTAAGTCAGTCACACAGAGAAAGACAAATGCTATATGATTTCACTTGCACGTGGAATCTAAAAAACAAACAAACAAATATAAACAGACTCAAAGATACAGGAAAAATTTCTTATTTTAGATCTAAGAGGAAAAACTCAACCTTTGAGTTTTGAAGTGCTTTCTATGACATTTTAAAGTTTCCAGAGTGTTGTTCATATTTAAAAGGTATCAAAGCCTTTCTATTAAACAATAACCAATCATGGAATTTTAATAGTCTAATATCGTCAGTCTCATCAGCAAGTCACCAAATATTCCACAAGAACTGGAGTAAAGGAGGAAGTCAGATCTGTACAGAGGGTATTCCTATCTTTCCTATTGTAGGTACTGTCAGATACCTGGGCTACACTTCAAACACAACTTCCATATTACAATCTCTGCCAAAGTCAGAAATACATGTGAAAAGTTGGCAATATGTAACCTATTTCATAGGGCATGTAAATAACTCATTAAATGCAACAGATTATTACTTAAGTCATCTACTTCGGGGCGTTGATTTCCAAAGCTGCAAAATGGGCATAAATTAATTATACTAAAGGACTGGATTTCATATCTAGGTATGTAACCATAAACTCTTCTATAATGGAGATCATACATGATAACAATCGCATTTTCAAGCACCAAATATGCCCCCAAAATGTGTTACAGTTTCGTATGTGCTTCCATTCTACCTTCCAAGCATCCTCGTTCAGTTAGTGTGAATAACCTGGAGTTACAGACAAGGAGACCGAGGCTGAAATAAGTTACCCACCAGACGTCACATAGTCAGTGGCAGGATGTCAGACTCCTAAGATTCCTGCTTCAATCTGGTTCTTGCGGAGTATTTGGTGATTTGCTTATGTGACTAATGACGTCTGACTCTTACGATACCCCTGCTGGTAATAATCGTTTAACTAAAAGGCTTCACTATCTTTGGTTTCCCAAGCCTGTGCCCCTCCTATAAGCCATGCTGGCCCCACCACAGAGTAAAGTACAGTGATGGGGACTGAGGAGGGCTGGCATTGAATTCATGCCTCTGACACCCTACAGGCTTGGGGCAGTTGGTTAAATCTGTTAAGACTCTATTTCTGTACTTATAAAACACATGAGGAAGAAGTGTGTTCTAGGGTTAATATGAAAGTTAAGATGACACTCGCAGCAGTTGGCAAGCAGAGAGCTGGCACTACTCCCTGATGAAGCTTCTCCCAGCACACCTCACGCACCACTGCAACAGTCTGAGAGATAACAGAAGAGGACACCTGACAAGGTCAGCTGGTGCTATATTTAGTTGATTAAATCATGGCGTGGTGGAGCAACAAGGTCACTCAAATGAGATCCAGCCAAATCCTTTCACTGCACAGCTAAGGAAACCAGGGACCAAAAAATTAATGATCAAGCAATGATTTGGTGGTTGGTTCATCAGGATCTGGGAACCCAGACCCCTTCCAACCTTGAGTCCACAACCTCTGCTCTATCGTTACTCACCTGGCTCCTTCTGCAAGAGAGTTCAAGGCTCTAGAAAGCACCACTGAGAACTGACTAAAGAACCATAGTGGGAAACACCTGGCTCCTTCCATAACCCCACCCAGTCATTGCGGGGCGAGGACTATACTAGGACCATTATTCATAAAACCGGGGAGCTCTAAAAGGGAGACAAGAAAAGACTAATACCCATGATGGGCACATATGAAACTGCATGTAAAATATGCACACTTGAGGGGTCAGTTCCAGAGATGGAAGAACTTTCACGATCACTTGACTAGCTCGACCCATTGTTTTAGAGCAGAAACACTGAGCCCAGACGAGGTTGCGTGGCTGGCCACAGAGGCTGTTCTGGAAGACACAGAATTACACCCAACTGACCGGCGTCTAGTCCAAGGCTGCTCCTTCTTGCCTCCCACCACTCCCTACAGAGCACGCTTCCCCCAGAAGTACGTACGAATTACATTAGGAAAGTGAAGCGAGTTACGTCTGCCTCAGAAATAACAATGAGGTTCTGTCTCATAGAAAGGGAGGACCCTGTAAAAACTGAAGAAAAGGACCTGTGCCAACTTTATAAAGACTTGTACTTCCCCTTTGCATGTAAATCTTTAGCGAACGGACATTTGTTCCAGCCCCTGGAAACTCAGTGTTATTCTTCTCCCTTTCTTTCTGGAAATGGTATAAAACACCATTCAGGACAATGAAAGGCAGTCGCCTTTACAATGGTTTTTTTTTTTCCTATTCATGTCCTTAGTGAAATAAATGCATGTGCCTGCTTCCAGAAGTCGATGAATATTTTCCGATACAACTGCGACTATTATTACTGCCATGGTGTGCTAAGTGCTCTCCTAATAGTTTATGCTCAAAATGGCTCCAGGGTGGAATGATTTCTTCTATTTGCAAACAGAGGCCTTTTTGTTCATTCACCCAACAAATATTTGCTAAACACCTACTAAGTAAGGTTCTGTGCTGATCCTTAAATCAAATCAATGTAATTCCTGCCCCTGCAGAGCTGAAAGGCCAGAGATAGTAAGTAGGTAAACACCAGTCAATTCCAAAGTTTTGTAGGCACCATGGAATTTTAATAAGCACCGCACGATAACGAGGGGAGGTGAAGGACAGTATCTGTGGAGGCAGGAATAGGAAACTGAGGTCTATGGGGTAAGTGGGAGGCAGTGTGAAAATCAGAAAACAAAAGCTCCATCTGCTTTCTGAACGTATACGAAGTTGACTGGAGCAAGATCCAGCACCTGACTTCTTGGAGGCCCCAAACAAGGTTGTTTCCCAGCGAACGGTAAGAGCCTAAGAGAAATCTTCTTGCACAGCTGAGAGGTAACCTCATCAACAAGGACAGGAGGAGTAGGAGCTAGCATCTATTGGGCACTTACTGCAAGCCAGGTCCTAGCCAGACATTGAAGCCTCTTACCAATTCTTATACACCCTGATGTTTTCAATTTCATCTCAGATGGACAATGCTGAGTCAATCATCTACCTTGGGTTCCTGGTGCAGGTTAGAGATTAGGCTAAGGATGGCCTGCCTTCAACTCATTATTGGCTTAATTATTTTTAATGATACATATTCAAGAATCTACCAGCGAGACAAAAGGTTAAGACCCTTGGAAAAAATCCCTATCAAAACACATGACCCTTCACCCAAGGTAATCATCCCCTTATATCCTGTTTATTCTGTTCACTGTCCCCTTGATTTCCTTTGACAGTTTTATTGGACCCTACCTTAAAGTGTACTGTTTCATTTTAGTTACTTTCATCTCCATGAACAAAGATAACGGGAAATGTAATTTATGATACTCAGACATATTCATAGTTATGCATTGTTGTAATTCATTAGTTTTGACTGCTGTATAATATCCGAGTTTATTCACTCCCTCTCAGTGATAGGCATTTGGGTTGCTTCCAGGTTTTTGCTGCTGTGTCTAGTACGGCTATGAATATTCATACACACATGCACACTCATACGCACGCTGCTGTCACATAAGGGCACACTCACTCTCCGAGCCTAGGGGTGGGATGCCCTCTCCCGGGGGTGTGAATGCTGACCCTGAGGGGCCATCCTGGTGTCCTCCCACACGCGCCGTGTACAGAGGGAACCTGTGGGTCCATTCATTCCACGCTGGGCCTTGTCAGGCTGGAGCTTCACCCGCTGCGGAAAAGACTTACAATGACAACTACCTGCGGTCTTAATTTGCATTCCCTCGCCCACCAATGAGGCTGAACATCTATTTATGAGTATTCTGGCCCTGTGTACTTACCCTCATATCCCCTTTTTCCCCTGTTAGGTTTTCAGTGGCCCTCTTATGGATTTTATTTTTACTATGCTTCTTATTCTACTGCTGTCAGTAGTATATGTGGAGGACACTGTCATGTGTTTTCACTTTGGTTAAGGAATCTTAACAAACAAAAGTTATTTTTTAAGATTATATTTCTTATTTTTAAAAAGAGGGGAAGGGAGAGAGGCAGACAGACATCCATGTATGGTTGCCTTTCGCCTGCCTCCAGCTACAGACCTTGCTTGCAACCTGATTATGTGCCCTGGCTGGGAATGGAACCAGAGACCTTTGGGTTTGCTGGCCGGCGCCTTATCCACTGTCCCACCAGCCAGGGCCTCGAAAGTTCTTATTTTTAACTTAATCAAACATCTCTTTTCTAGTCAATGTGCTATTATTAGTGTCATATTTAAAAAACCCCTCCTTATCATCAAATGCAAATTTTAACATTTTGGCTTGGGCATATAAGTTTTTAATCCACTCAGCGATGACCTCTTCTCTTCTTTTTTTTGTTTTTTAATATGGCATGAAGTACAGATTCATTTTCATTTTTTTCTAAATGGACTTTCCCTGGCTCATTTGACTATGTAACGGGCTCTCTGTGCCCAGTTTCTGTCTTATACCCGAGTCCCCCATGGGTCTGTCTGCTTCTCACCTGTCTATTCCACCCCATACTTCCTTTTCAGAAGCATCCTGGCTATCTCTGGTCTTTTACTTTTACATAAATCTTAAGACCATCTGTGGAAGACAGACTGATCAGTATGTGATTGCTGTCGGACCCATGAGCTAGACTGGAGCCAGGATGGAGATTGCTTCCTGTCACCTCCACAGAGACTGTCTGTTCTGTCTTGTACTGGATGCTTTCCTGCTGACATGAACTGGTCTCTCTCCAGGGCCCCACACCATGCTGGTTCCTGGAACAGGCCCTTGGCTGGATCTGGTCAAGCATGTGAAACATTTTCCTGTACCTGGGACTGGCCACATACCAGTACCTCCATCCAACCTGCCCTGTTCTATATAATTCTTTGGTGCCTGCCAAGCAGTGTGGAGACCATTCAAGTCATCTTGCAGCCACCCAAAACACACTTGTATATAGTAAGTTCTCTTTAATAAATTAAGTCCATTAATTGCTCGACTGGAGTGGCCTGCTTTTCTGTTTTTTCTTTTGTGTTTCCCTCCATATACGAAAGCAGATTTCAGACCCGAGGTTTCCCCTGGGTCTGCATGTACAAACATCATTGTATTGAATTTCATGAAAGTTCTCTTCTTATGCATATAAAAATTTAAATACATTTATACGTGTGTATGTATACACACACACAAGCACATATATAAATTTAGCAGAACCTGCTCCTTTCTGATAGCAACTCTTCCTATCTTTGGGCTTGGTGTATCTTTCCATTTATGTCTTCTTATTGCATATTAAAATTTAACCTATAAATCTTGAACATCTTTTATTGTTTCTAAGTACTTGAAATTCTTTGATACCACATAAATGGTATCTTCTCATTAATGATGTTTTTCCTAAATTAAGTTCTGAATAGCAGAAAAAAATTTTATAACAAACTTACATACAGTCTTTGCTAAATGTTCCTTTATTTCAAATAATCTTCCTGTAAATTACTTCAGGGTCTTTTTTATATAAATGGTCATATCACGTGACAACACCTGAATTATATTCCCAAATTATAGATGAGAATACTGAGACACAGTAAAGTTAAGTATTAAAATAAGACTTCAAGGAGATATCTGTATTACTATGTTCCTTGCAGCATTATGTATTATTTACAGAGCCAAGGGGTGGAAACAACCTAAATGTCTATTGACAGAGGAATGGATTAAAAAAAAAAAAAAAAAAAAGTGTGGCACTTGCAAACAATGGGATATTATTCAGTTATTTAAGAAGGAGGAAATCCTGTCACATGCAACAATATAGATGAACTTTGAGGGCATTATGCTAAGTGAAATGAGCCAGTCGCAGAAGGAAAAACATTTCATGATTCCACTTCAAGGAAGGATCTATGTAATCAAGGTGTCAGAGTAGAATGGGAGATGCCAGGAGCTGAGGAGGGAGGAAACTAGGGAGCTGCTAGTCAACGGGGGTAGAGTTGAAAAGTTCTAGATTATCTGTATACTTACATCTTGTTATGTGCTTCTGGCATTTAAAAAAAGGATAAATAAATTGCCCATAAAAACACAGTTAGTAAACAGAGCTGAGATCCAAACCTAGGCCGTCTGAACTCTTAATTACAATGTCGTTTGCTATCAAAGCTACGTAAACACAGGTATGAAATTTTCGATTCGTATATTAAATAGCTTCAATTTTTTAGACTTATTCTGCAAGAATACTACTCACGAAGGCTACATACATAATAATTGAAAATTAAGTTAACTATTTTTTTTAATTCTTCATATTTATCACACCTAAGCTTTTTATATCTTACAGATAATTTCTAATTCCTATTGTTTTCATCAACAAATGAAATAATTAAAAAAAAACCTACTGCCAGAGAATGCTGCTTCTGCTTCAGCCGAAGTCAGAATTTGGTGAAATTTTTAAATTAAATGCTCAGCATTCTAACAGGCATAACAAGTAGGACTGGATTCCCAGAGGTAGAGAGACAAAAGCTCCATCAGTCATACATTCCATTATTAATTGACAATTCAAAGCCTAATGTATACTGGCAAACTAAGTGACATTCACTTCAACTTCAAAAAAAAAAAAAAGGCAACTCTATGGAAACAATTTTCATTTTGTAGTTCATGAAATGTATGAAATTATTTTCCACTGTCAGTACTTTTTGTCCATGTCAGTTCTTCACTCGGACTTACCACTTGGCAAATGCTGGCATTTCGGGTTTGGGTTATTCCTCCCACAAAGACCACACAGGTCAGGAAAATATGGAAGCATAAGTTCACAAGCATGTGCCAGCCCTTGAGGCTGATTCTAATCAAACTGTTAAAAGAAAAGGGGATATATTTATACTCAGGCGAGTGTACTTGAAGCAAGATACTACAATATGTTTGCCTTCAAGTTGACAATTCCAATAGCATAAAGCGCCAAATTTAAATGCTTAAACGTTTTATTAAAAAAAGAATACTGTCAGACAGACACACATGTTGAGAAATCATTTAACTCGATAGTTTCTTAATGTTTAACTTGATGCACTAAAAAAGATAAGTCATACATGGAACTGCTGCCCTCGCTAAAGGCTAAAGAATTCTCCATAATAAGAAACATGTGGGCTTTTGTCCGATCCGATGTCTTATGACAGATGAATTACTTGTTTGCTTCCTCGAGATTTCTACAAGGTGCCAATCTATTTTCCTGAACTACCATTGTTCAGTGCCTTTCTTCTTGGTCTTTCCTAATAAAATGTTGAAGTCTTTCTTTCTTTTATTGTAATATCAAAATCTCCTCTTGTTTCTTAACTAAATGTCAAGAAATGTCATATAGGTTCAGCTTAAATAGGAAAATACATTCTAGCAAAACCGCTTATAAAGTTTCTGCTTCGTGAATTCTTTCAGTTCACTCTTTCCTACCATAAAAAATAAGTTTCTGTGGCTCTGCCTCCAATTAACAAAAACCATATCCCAGGCTTAAATGCCACAAACTTTCTTTAAAATGCCATCTATAAAATAAAAACTATCACAGAGGGAAAAAAGTCATAAACCAGAAATACTACTACAGGACTACAGTCCGGACGTGGAGGGTGTCTCTGCAGATGACCTCACCCCCCGGCCCCCCAGCCGCCCCTGTCCCACCTCCCACACAGACATCCCACACCCTTTCCGATACAAACCCAGAAAAGTGACTGGATGCTATAAAAGATGAACTGGGCTTCTCAGGTCCTCATGACGTCTGCTTCAAACTTGAACAAAGCCTGTATGCAGCCTAAAGTAACTGTTTTTACTTTGGAGAGATGGCATGGTGTACCCTAATTAAATGCGAAGTACACTTTAAACCCGAGTCCTACACTTGTCACGCTTCAGTTCTCACCTGTGGTGGTACATGTAACTGACGATGACTGCTAAGAGGCAGAGGAGAAGAATGACAGCTGTGGTATACACCACCGGGTGCAGGAGGCTGGCCGCCTGGGTGTAGAATTCGGATCCCGTCAAGTCCTGAGGGGAAAAAATACACATCATTCTAGCTGCATGTTTCTGGACATGAAACTACTGGAACTACTCCAGTAACTAAAACACACTGATAAAACAGAACTCCAGTCCTTACACATCTTCATTTCATTCAATGACTACTGCTTGGTGATCCTTTCCTCACACCTTACTTGCCTTCCTGACTTGTATTGTGTTAACTACCTTTGGTATGCGTGTACGTGTAGGGTGGGTGCGGTGTACGTGTGTGTACACATATACTGGTGTCCTACACTATACTACCGTCGACCTGTATCTGCTCTACGAAAGTGAGTACTGACATTGCTATGAGGTCGATGGAGGGAGAACAGGAGCCCACGTGGGGTGATGTGGAAGGGCCGAGTGCAGATTTCATCCCACTTAACTCTGCATATTCACCAGCTGACACAACAGAAGACAGCAATACCTCTAAGCTGACAAAGCTAGCCAGCGCTCGGGAACCACTTGCACTCAAGTTCAACCAGTATGAATGGAACAAACACTGTGTGCGACAAAGGGGGTGGGGGTAAGACACAGTTCCTGTGCTTGAAGAGCTGAGAGTGACAGGGGAGACAGGGGCAGAACGAGATCACAACAACGTCTGAGGATGGTGAGGGCAGTGTGGTTAAGGGTGAGAAGGGTTCAGACAGCAATCCGAGCGAACGGTTAACAGCAAGTCCCTTACGTAGCCTGGGCGCCGTGCAAGCACTTTACACAGAGTAACCCTGGGAGCTGAGATCTAGGATTAGCCCCATTTTATAGCCTGAAAAACTGAGGCAAAAAGCGGTGAGGTACTTGAGGATTAGATCCAGAGGAGGGTGGCTGCCAAGCCTGTTCTCCCCGACAGTGTAGACAGCGCCTCCAAAAAGGAGCAGTAGTCATCTGAAGGCTTTCTTCCTTATAAAGGCCCCAAGTATGCTGGGAAGAAGCGTCACCCCCGGGCCACCGCCCCCATGCCAGAGAACTGGCATTGCAGGAGTCAAAGCTGTACACTCACCACATCCTGCCTCTACATTGTCTCAGCAAACTGACTCTGAAAGTTTGAGTTAAAAGGAGAAAGGCTAGATGAAAAAAGGGTTGTGAACAGAGGACTGGCAGGAAAAGTGAAGATGGCCTCAACCGTGGGGGAAAGAGAGGGCAAATCTTCCCACGAAAGAAGAGGAGGTTGACAATGTATGATTATAGGTCTAAATGGATCCAACACCTCAACAGGTCCCTCACCTGCCCCATGATAGAGATCCCAGAGCCTGACAAACAGCACAGTTAACAGGAAACTGGAGGCACAACACAGAAAACCAGTAGCCCACTACAATGCGATGGGTCTCAAACCTGGAATCCATCTACATAGTCAACAAATGTCAACTGAGTGCCCGCCGCAACCAGGCACTATTCCAAGCACCGGATATTCTGGAAAACACAGAATGTAGTCACGGCCCTTGAGGCTGACCGTGTGTAAATCAAATACTTGCACAGGAAAATACAAGAGGAAAAGCCCATCACCAGGGATTCAGAACTGACCCTTGGGAGATGTGAGTCTGTGTTATGTGGTCTCAACATATTTGCAATCTGCCTTCTGATAACAGTCCAGACTGTGAGTGGGAAAATTAAAAGTACAAACTAGGCAAGAGTAGACACAGTCCCTTTCAATTCCTACGAGAAGCAACTATTCCAGTGCGGATGAATAACAGAGAATAAACTTTCAATACTTGGGATTTGGCCTCCAGGCTAGTTCCATGAACTGGCTGCGATACATTCCTCTAGGAACTGTGCAGTAACATGGGGCCGCTTTCTTGCTGGCTGTGCAATTTGGGAGCAGCGAGGGTTGGAGTCACACGCAATGTCTGCCAGGTCTGGGGGAAGGGTCACACGCGGCCGTGTAAACATGCCTGCCACAGTCCTTGGCAGAGAGGAGCACAACACAGGCAGCTGGATATTATCTAATAAGTGCCCATGCAGTTCCCCAAACATATTCTCTATTGTACGTAATATTTGTGTTGAAATCAGTCTTTTTCAAAAGTTAAATGAATGGAACATAGTTCCAGGCAGAAACTGGATTTTGAAACAGGGGGCAAGGACTCCCCATTCAAAGTCACAGAGGGAGAAAAGCACAGGTCCCACGTCACTGGTCACAGAGGGCACTGCCTCTCCAGGGGACATTCCTGGTTGTCATAACAAACCAAGCTGCCCGAATGTCAGAGAACCCCTATTTTAAGCTTTGCATGCCAAGAGGCAAACCAAGACTATTATGTACGTCCTTATTAACCACCAACCATTAAACAATTTTCAAATCACCCTTAGTTGTCCAGCATTCAAAACAAAACAAAACAAAAAAAGAATCAAAACACCAAGGACTAAATTGGGCCCGTGGGTCAAACGTTTGCCAAGGCTGACAGGCCCCTGGTACAGAGAGCACAAATAACATACAAGAAACCTATGTTGACAGCACAGAATTCTGGAGAACATAAGACCATTTAAGACAGCTGAGAAAATTAAGGCAGAAAAGATTCTAAAAATCTCAAACAAAGGACAGGAAGCAGAAACCTGAATCAAAATGGTTTTTAATTATACTAGTAAACAATTTACAGGCTTTGTGATTCTAGAAGGAAAACATTACTAAATACACTGCCCCAAAACGGCCACTAGGAGATGCCCATGAGAGGAAAATGTCCGCGTGGCACTCCCAGATGCAAGCAGCGCTGGGCAGGAAGTCTCTGCTGCCAGCCTCTCGGTTCTGCCACTCAACAGTGATCACAGTCCCTCTTCACCTGGTACAGTCTAAGAAAATAACTGAGGTAGGAACTGAAAAGTAAAGTTGTCCACAGACGGTAAGCACTATTAGAACACTTGACAGTGCGTTAAAAATCACAAAGACAATTGTAAGGACCCAAGTCAATGAGAGAAGAGTTGAAAATCTGTTTCCTTGACAAAGATTCATTTATTTGCAAGCTATTTCTATGCTGAAAATTACTATATATAAAATCACTGGTGATGTTAAAGAATTCATTAGCATCGTGTCAATAACGAGGATAATTATAAATCGGTAAGTATAAATATGTATATGCAAATGTATGTAAGTGTGTACATATGTATATGTGTGTGTGTATGTATTAGGGTACTCAGTCAGAACATAAAGAATTATAAAAAGTTTACCAATAAGCTAAAATTTACATCTGGATCTAAAATCAGAAACCTAAGAAGACTTATGCTGCTTTCTACGGTTCCCCTAAGAAACAGAGAATAGAGATTCTGCTCCCCTACTTCACACTACAGAGTCACCTCCAGTGCAGCAGAGGACCTAATGTGAAAGATAAAACACAGGAAGATTTCTTCCACAGAACATATAGAGCACTAACTATTAAAGCCAATGAAACAACAAAAAAAACCCCTTCAAATTAAAAAACTCTGTCCATAAAAAATACATTAAGAGAAAAAGGATAAAGGCATTTCTATAGGCTAAATGTCCGTGCCCCTCCCCATTCATCTATGTTGATATCTGTCCCCCAATGTGATATATTAGGGGTGGGGCCTCCAGGAAGTGACAGGGTCTTGAGAAGGGAGTCCTCAAAAATGGCATTATGGCCCTTTTAAGACCCCAAAGAGCCCCCTCCCAACATGTGAGGAGAAAAAGTGGGCTCTCATTAGACACTGAACTTTGATCTTGGATGTCCAGCCACCAGAGCTCTGAGAAATTATCTTCTGTTCTTTACAAACTATCCAATCTGTGAAATTCTGCTACAGCAGCCCAAATGGATTAAGGTAGGCATGGATAGGGAGAAGATATTTGCAACACAAAAATCCAACAAAAAGCTCCTGTTCACAATTCATAGCATTAATTCCTATAAGCCAATAAGCAATAGACAACCAAATTAAAATAGGCAGACTTATACATGAAATCTAACAAACAACAAACAAACCAAAACAACCTCATAGGTTGGCAGAAGGTTGGGAGGGTGGGTGAATTTGATAAAGGCAGTCATAAACTTCTAGTTATAAAACAAACGCTGGGGATGTAAAGTGCAATATAATGAATACAGTTAGCACTGCTACATTCAGTATATCTGAAAGTTGTAAAACAGTAAAATCCTCAAAGTTCCCATCATAAGAAAAAAGTTTTCTTTCTTTAAATCCATATGAGGATACTGGATGTTAACTAACCTTATTGTGCTAATCATTTCACCAAATATGTAAGTCATGTCATTACGCTGTACATGATCAACTTACACAGGGCTGTATGTCAATCATTATCTCAGTAAAACTAAAAAGGAAAAAAAACAGGTCAAAGATAACTTTTAAAAGGGCAAGACTTGAGCAAGAATGTCACAAAATAAAGAACAGCCAAAATGACAATAAGAAAATGAAGAGGTGCTTGGCATCATGGTCACCCGAGGAAGGCAAATTACAACCACTATGACATATGATCATACCAAGACTGAAATTAAAGACTTAGAACACCAAGCACTGGCAAGAATGTGAAGCAGCTAAAACTTTCATTATGGGTCAGACCATAAAGCCAGCATGATCACTTTGGTCAATTGTAAGGTATTATCTGCTAAAGCTAAAGTTAGGGATAGCCTACAATCCAACAATTTTATTCCACCCAAAAAAATATGTACATGAATAATCACAGCAGCATTTTCTTGAGAGCCAGAGATTAGCAACACCCCAAGTGTCCATCTACAGTAGAATGCACAGATTTGGGTATTTTCATTCAAAAAAATTACTAAATAGAGATGCTGCTACGTGCAAAAACAAAGACAAGTCTCACAGAAATGAGTAATGGGGAAGACACCAGACACAGAAAAGCACACACTGCATAATTCTAATTACGTAAGGCAAAAACTCATCTGTTGTGATCATTGGCCTCAGTGGGGTGCATATCTTGAGATGCTGATGGGAATTAACTAGAAACACTGGGGACCTACCAATGCTCAAGAATCTCGATTTTGATGGTAGCTAAATGTGTTTTCACTATAAAAGTATTAGCATGCCTTACATTTAAGGTTTGTGTACTTTGCTCAGTATCTCAATTTAACACACACACACTCACACAAAAGAAGAAAAAGTGTTGGTCCCTTTTGATTGCCAATTTGACTTGAGCATTCATCCTGCAGATTCTCAAATTCTCTATAATGCGCCAAATAATACTACATAAGCAAATTACTATAAACAAACAAAATATCAGAATATCTCAATAAATTATGGTAGGGACATAAAATAACATTCAAAGGTGAAAACAAATGAGGGAGCTCTTTTATACTGACATGAGAAGACTTTAGAAAGGAGATTTAGTAAAGTGGTTAAGAACACAAATTTTTGCCCTGGCTGGTGGCACAGTGAATAAGGCACCAGCCTGTGAACCCAAAAGTCACTGGTTCAATTCCTAGCCAGGTCCGTAGCTGGAGGCAGGTTAAGAACAACCACACATTGATGTCTCTTTCCCTCTCTCCCTTCTCCTCTCTCTGAAGGATAGTGAATAAAATCTTAAACATACACACACAGAAAAAAAAACACAAATTTCTAAAGTTTGAATTTATATCTCAATTCCAACACTACTTAAATTTGCAAACTAGAGCCTGCTTCTTTAGCTCTGTGCCTCAGTTTCTCCATCTGTAGCCAGGGGTGTGTGTGTGTGTGTGTGTGTGTGTATGATAGCACTTACTACAGTTCATGAGGTTGCAATTATGACCAAATCATTTGATGCATATACAGACTTCAGAAACAGTGTCTAGCACATGTTTCAAACCTAGCATAGTTTGAAACAATGTTTGTAGCACATAACCTTCCTTGGAAATGGGAGGAAATGTGTATCTTTTGTTTCAATAAACCTGAAACTCTCTTCTTCAAGAAAGGAGTATTAGTGGTTACCTACTTTGTAAAGAATGCCCAGGGGACAGAGGCGGGCATCAAGTTTTCACTATACATTACTGTATAGAAAGAATTAAAATGTTTGATACATATAAATATATGTCTATTTAACAGAAACATGATGAGCAATCATGTGCAAATGCAGAGCAAATTAAACGAAAGTTTGCTTTCATTCAGCAAGTTTCATTTCAATGATATTTAAAAGCAACACTAGAGAGATGTAAAAACAAACCAGTGCTCTCTAGTTTTATATTATTTCTAGGTGGATCCGATAACAAAGGGGAATCAAAGTACAGGGATTATTTTTAGCTTCACTAATATTACCAATGGAAGTATTAAGTGCTACAATAAACCATTTGACCTTAATCATTACCTTCTCGCTATTTAAGTTTCTTCTGTTTCTTACTGGCCCAGCTCCTAGAATTTGTCCTGACTCAACTGTACTGCTGATCATCCAATTCAAACAGACCCAATTTCTGCTTAACTTTTAACTTTTTCTATGACTCCCACAGTGATCGTAGAATATAACAGGTTATGGCAGGATGTCTACTAAACCAAACTATAGTATTTCTTTTAAATATACAAACAAATGTATTTCTTTTGGTCTCAAGTTTAATACGAAATTCTTTAAAACTATATCAGGAAAACATTTATGGGCTATCTGAAGAAAAAACCCCAAAAAACAGAAATTAAGACTCACTATATAAAACTATATATTAAGATACAGGGTTTTTATCTTACTCAAATTAGTGTCAGGTAAAAAAAAAAGGTGCTGACTTCCAATTTTCAAATATATTACTGTACTTGAGAGTAGGTATGATTTCATTAAACTGCCTTTAATGTTTATTTATTTTTAAATATTTTTATTATTTTTAGAGAGAGGGGAAGGAAGAGAGGCAGAGAGAAAGAGAGACATCAATGTATGGTTGCTTTTCACCCGCCTCAAGCTACGGACCTGGCTGGAGACCTGGCTTGCAACCTTTAAATGCCTTTAATGTTTAATTAGCAATCCTAAAAATCCCACACACTAACTTGGTTATAATCTGTCAACAGTGTTAAGTACACTTCACATTGCTGCCTCTAGGTGGCACAATTATATCTAAGAAAGGCAAAAGGAGATATGAAAAAATCTTAGTACGACATATATTTCAACTTCTAAGAATTGTATGTTGTATTTTTAAAACATTAAAGTATAAAAGATAAAAAAATAACATTTCTTCTGGAAAAGGATTATACTAATTTAAATAGTGGGAGAACAGCTAGGACGTTCAAAAATAAGACGCTTGGAACTGGTATTAGATTAAATAAAAATAAAAGTTTTACACGGCATAGTATCATGCCTTCACCAGTGAAGTTTTATATAAAAGGCCCCTTTTTTTATGTGTGTTTTGTGCTTCATTTATTTTTCCCAACCTTTTTCTAGCTAACTATTACATAAATTTCAGATAATGCTGTATCTCTATTATCTCTCCCTTAGTACTTCATAGCTTCTGGTTATTTTATAACAAAAACCTGAATGAGAACATATTTTTAAACTGAAAAAGAAAATGCTTCATAGTTTCATTCATGCTTCCTGCTTTAATCTGAAAGGTTACTACAAATTTAATCCACATGAACTTCATAGAAACCAGACTCACAATGAACAGAAACCAAACATCTCTTTGTGCGATTCCTAAACCATCAACACAACCTCAATACCCAAACTGATAAACAGCTCATATGAGCACAGCTGAGCCTAAACAGTATGGCTGTGCCTACTGTGCCCTAGGATGAATGGCACACGTTAATGGGCATCATGGAAAACACAAATCTTACACCTGCTAACTAATCTATTTCATCTTCCTGGTTGACAGGTATGCCAGGCAAGGGACATTAAATTGAGGAGCATAGGGGAAAGCAAAACAAAAGTTGAGGAAAAAATCTCTTCTAATTCATGCTTGTTTTAAGATCATTTCTAGTGGTGAAGGCTCTTCAGTTTTCTTTCAAGAAAAGGATAAATCTCAGAAAGCAAAAATGCATCACATTTCAACACTCGTTAATGCTTTCGTGAAATGTTGTCTAGATGACAGGTTCAGAGCTGAAGGCAGAAAGAAGATGTAGGCGTCCTCACTCCCAGGCTGGCCTCCAGCCTTTCTGGGAAATGTCTTTCAGATTCATTAGTAATTCCTTCCACTATACTCTAAATATATGTACAGATACTCCAGGATGTCAGTAGCTTATAACTGTAAAATAAAAATTAGCACGGTCGATTTTGTAATTATTAACTCAAGAATTAGATTCCCATAAATCATTCATTCATGAAAAGACCTGTCCCTATACATTAATAATTAGATACTTTACCAGATATTAACAGTGATAAATAACAGAAAACATTGGGTTGATTAGCATTAAAATTGAGAAGACATGATTTGTGTCAATCCTGTTGCTTGCAGCCACTAAACTGAAATTACTACCATCACTCTTAATTCAAAAGGAGACTAAGCGAAAATCACTATTCACTATTTATCTTTGGGCAAGTGAGTCAGTCACTTTCCGGGTTGCGAGCTGGACTGTACAGACCCCAGAATGTCTCCAAATCTGAAGGTTGACACCTAAGTGACCTGATGCACTTTCGAAGTTGGCTGAAAATGCCTATCCTAAATACAATTTCCTGTTTATTGCGCTTGGCGGAAACTCGATTTCCCTTTATAATCAGAATTACACCAAACATCACCTCTTGCTTAAAGAAAGCAATCTACGTTTTTTGTTTTTGTTTTTTTATCTTTATTTGCATTTAAGGAAAAATGAAGAGCCTTTGTAGTGACGCATAACTTGAGTAACCGCCGTACCATGAGAACCGCATAGTTGCTGAGGGAGTAGCACTGAATGGTAGTGATGTTTTCATCCGAGTAGAGGATATGGCACCCGTCCGACTTCCAGCCTCCTTGCCCGTTCAGCAAATCAAAATCCCACTGTGCGGCCACGGCGTCGGCTCCGTGCGCGATGCGACGCAGGGTCACGTTCACAGGGATGTGGTGGCCGTCCACATTCACACCATCTGGAGAGAAGGCGGGAATAAAAGCATTTCTGAAACAAACTTCCCGAGCAATTAAACGTCACCCTAGAATACAGGGCAATGTCTTTCTTCTGCAGCGACTCGTTAAAACAAGAAGGACCAACAACTGTGGGCTTTTTAAGGAACAGGGGAGAAGCACGCCTTGCTGCCCGGTGAATACAGGATAACAGAGGCCACATGCAAACCTATTTTGGTGAGAATCACCGGGGTAACCACCGTGCGCCGTTTCCCATCATCGGCCAAATTGGTGGAGTTCCCTGTGGCTGGAAACAGCTTTCCGTTGCGGAAGGCGATGAGCTGCAGCTTACAGACCGAGTCGTCGGTGGGTCGGACTTCCCTTCTCTGCTTTCGGGAGAACAGGGTTGGTGGAAGCTGAATGGAAGCTTCTACTATGGTATTCTGAAAATAAGCAAAACAACAACAAAAGGTTGCAGTACTACCAGTATGTGGAAACCAGAAAGAATATTTTAGACAATTACAAATGTTTTCTAATTATGTGGTGAGTGCTTTTAAAAATGTATATGTAAAATTCAATAATTAAAGCCATCAGCTGAGTTAAATGTCTGAACACCTCATAAAAGAAGCAACGTAGAAAACAAAGAGAAATGCAACTATTTCAACGTTAACAAAGTGAATGAGAAATAACTTCAAACCAGAGTGAATTTTCCTGTGATAACATACACTGCTGACATACACATACAGCATTAAACAGGTCAGGAACCTCTCACCACTCTCGGTATCAACTTTACGATGACAAAATTTGGTAAATAAGTACAAATTCAGCATTATCACAAAGGTGAGTATAATTAATTTGGGCCTATGGAACTTTAAGTTGATTTATGATGGATTCAAAATGTGAAACAGCAAAAAAATTATGCAAATATAACAGAAGCTTAGATTCAGTAAATTCTTCTTTTACAAGTTTCTCCGAAACTAAGAAACACATTAAGTTTAGAAAAACATAGTAACAAATAGGAACAACAGAAGGTACTGGCTGATAACTGAATGTTTTTTAGACCTTTTTATTAGGAATTTTAAAATGATAAATTATTCAATATTCAATAAAAAATAAATCTATAAACCCAGAAGGCAAATAATTATTTAAGCAAAAATTCTCTATTTTAAGAATTTATCACAGTCTTTCCATCGGCACCAACCTCTCTCCAATCCGATGTTCACAACGCCAATAAAATTTCCTCTTAAGGAATAAATGTGATCATATTATTTAATTTTAAGGGACACCTTGGTTCTTGAATGACCAGAGAATACTACCCCCAACACAGAAAAATTGGTCTCAAGTTCAGCTTTTAACATTCCCTGTACCATAACCTACAATCCAGCCACAGCAGATTTCTCAAATTTTGAGCATTCTTCTGTTTTGATGTCCCTGTAAATACTGCCCATACCAGTGTCCCTGGCTGAAAAGCTCTACTAGTCTTCGGTCTGGCGAACTCAAAGTAGGCAGGTTTGATGGTTAGCAAGATAATTCTGCTGGCGGGGTAAAGGACAGGTCAGGAGGAGAAAGGCTGGCAGCCAACAGAAGGAGTTTACAAAGTCCTCTTTTAAACAGGGCTTTTCTTTCTTTCTTTCTTTCTCCCGATGATGAATTATATCAGTCCTCACGTTCCGGCTTTACAATTAATTATTTGCTCCCTCCTCTGGATTCCTGCAACATTCTGCCCGGCTGTCCAGCATAACTAGCATTTGCAGCATCGCAATGCTCTGCTCCCCCATTTTTCTGAACCCATCTCCTCATGCTCCTGATAGTCCCCGGTAGACATACTTGATGATAAAGGTAAACCACTGTTATAAAATTAGTAAGTCTGCCTGACATGCTCTTCCTTTTTTTTTAAGGTTCTACTTAAGCAAGTGAAGAATTTTTTAGAATTAGTCTTTGCTGGGATTAGGACAACAGTGGAACACAGCAGATACCCGCAAATACTTGCTGAATGGAGACGCATTGTGGAAATTTGAATACTGACAGTTTGAATCTTACTTTCAAACTAAGAGACCATGAAAATAGTAGAAATATTTCACCTAAGAAAATGCCTAAAGAGGTTTCTACTAGTTTCACATATACCTGGTGGGAAAAAAAATGTGTATTATAAACTCATTCACTAATCTAGTAAATTTCTACTAAGTGTCTAAATTTATTTTAAGTATATAATGAGGCATTCAAAAAAGGGAAAACAGCAACAGATCAGCTAAAAGGGGAAAAAACTGACAAAAACATTACATGCTAGGTATTCATTAAAACTTAAGTATTATAAAATTCTTGAATACAAAATGAGTTGAAGACACAGCATAGCTCTCTGGAAAATAATTACTTAGGATAAATCAATTAAAAAAAAATCACCTAGCTGGTGTGGCTCAGTGGATTGAGCCTGCAAACCCAAGGGTCACAGGTTCGATTCCCAGTCAGGGCACATACATACCGAGAGTGCAAGCCAGGTGCCCAGCTGCAGGCAGGTGAAAGGCAATCATACACTGATGTTTTCTCCCTCTCTGCCTCCCTCTTTTCCCCTCTCTCTAAAAATAATGAATAAGATCTTTTTTAAAAATCACAGTAATATTTTCTAAAAGCACTAAAAAAGAAAACATCTATAATTTCCAGAAGTCTAAAAAAGTTTAAACTTGTAAAACCAAAAAACAACAATCAAAAAAAAAAAAAAAGAAAACAAAACAACCAGGTGTATGGACAGGAGTGACAAATGAGCATTCCGTTCAAGGCTGTTCTATACCTATGGCTTCCACATTATCCTTCTGAGTCCAATAAAGACTATCACTAATAATAATTATAGGTTCCTACAATGGAGACAGGGTAGCCTAGGGGTGTCGGAAAAGCAAACTTTAGCTGTATCAATAATGTTTATAGAGTTTTATGGTAAGAATATAATAGCTGTATATTTAATTTTTTGAAAGAAGTGTTGATCATTTATTAGGAAAAGGTTAAAAATCTAATTTCAAAAAATCACTGAGAAAAACTTATTTATTTTTTTACATTTATCATGATTATACCTTTTGCCACTTGGCCTGAAGTTAAGGACCACGGGGTTTATAATTTCATTTGAACATGTATTTGTTTTTAAAAGTACAGATTACAGCAATGGAAATAGATATAAACACATGAATCATAGCTAATACATGAGGAAAATCTCTCTGAAAACCCTTTGGGGAGTACATGCTTTTGGTGTCTAATATTTGTTATTGGACACTAATGTGCCACCCACGGAGAAGGAACGTGTGACGGGAAACTAGAAACCAGGACTCGGGCCACAGCTTCACTGCTGCGCACCTGCCCAAACCTGCCCAGCTGTTCCTCTCTCTGAGTGTCATCTGCCCAATGCAGTGGCTGATCTCTCTAACAGAGCGATGAGAGGACCCGGTAGGATCATGGCCATGTCAAAAACAAAGGGCTACAGAATTGTGGTCGGTATTTTTATTATCATCACTGCTGCAGTGTGATGAGTTTACCTGGAGGCTGGGATCTAGAACCTTAACATGGTTTTCCTTCTACAATTCTAATGTTGATGTTAATACTGAAAACCGGCCAAGGGTAAACACATGTGAAATCAATGTCCTGATAGAGCGCGCCCATGAGTTTATTTGCTAAATTGCCAAAATCATGGGTATATTTCCACTTACAATGACGTTAAGCTTCAGAAGAAAATGTTAAGTATCACAGGTGATGTTAACTCAGATACTTCTCAATTTTAATATCATTTATTACAAAATAATCTGGAGTTATACACCATGTAATTAATTAAATTCCCCTAAAATCTTAATATGTTTAAGTCTATTGCAGTCTAACAATAAAATTAGAGTCAAAGAGCTATCTGATTAAAAAGAATAAAATACTAATTTCTCCATGTTTTCCTGACTGTCTGTATACCCAAATTTAAACAGATAGATATAATGACACATCCTAATTGTTTTCTTGTGTTTAATCAGTTTTGAACTGCACACCACCTTCTGAGTATCTTACAGCTAAAGATGAACAGAGATTATGTTTGCCTTTAAAGTTGTTTTTAATGGACTTTCTTTGCTAATTAAGTATGGTTGTTCATTTTCAGTCAACAACACTTACTGAATGTTTCCTTACCCTATGCTTGGCACTGTGTAGAATCTAAACACACAATAAGCTGAGTCATGGTGCCCACCCTCAAATACTTGCAATTCAACAGGAGACCACAATCATAAAAAACAGTAACAGTAAGAGCTAACATTTATTCCATTCTGACTCTCTGCCAGGCACTGTTATAAGGTCTACACTTTTCCCCCTTTTAATCCTCTTAACAACCCTCTGAGTTAAGCCCCATTTCATGATTCCTATGGAACTGACATCAGAGAGGTTAAGCACTTGCCCATGTTTGCAGTCATTACCTGGGGCAGAAGAAGGTGAATCTAGGCTATCTGGCACCCAAAGTTTCTAAAAACTTTCACGAGTACATTGAAAACAGGTATCATTTTGTGGTGCTAGCATATCGGAATTATGGTTCTGATAGTGGAAGAAAGCATTCGGTTATGAAAAATACTTTATTTTATCTGATGCTTTGGGAGTCAGATGACAAAGTGACCAGACACCTGAGGCCAGGCCCAAGAATCATCAATGACTTTAGCACTCACTCTGCCTTCACCCAACCCTCAGTCCAATAAGGCAGGTAGGAGACCCATCTGGTCCCGTGTGTGACATGTAATGACAGAGATGCGCAGGGTGTTAGGGCCAGAGTGAGGCAGAGAAATAAAGGACATAAGGATGCGAGAGGTAAGGACAGGCAGGGTGGAATCAGCTGAGACTCCTTGAAGGTGACATCTCTGCTAGGGGCTACCACCCTCTGAGGAGCTGGGGAGGGAAGGAATGGAGAAGGAAATTCTAGCAGATGAATTAGCTAGAGCCTGGCCTGCGAATGGCCATTGGCTATGAGAGGAAGTGGCGAGTTTGCTGTCACTGGACAAAGGAAAAGGAGGTCGGAAGAGACATGGAGCAAGGGATGAGGCCAACTGAAAGCCAGCCTACAGAGAGGACAGGAAGTATTTATCAGGGGAGGCACGAGGTCCATTTCCATGCTGGGTAGATCCAAGATAACACCCACAATACGAACACCCTGATATGGTGCACAATGCCCATCCCCCCAGGGGGCAGCCTCCAAGATGCCCCAACTCTAGGGGTACCGGACAGATCTGGGCTGTGTCCCCAGCAGAAGAGCCGGCAGGGCTGCAGAGGCACTCAGGGGTCAGTGGCAACAGCTACTTGAGGAAGGGAGTATTTCAATAATTTACTAACTGATGTGGCTGTGTTGGCACTTGTTGGTCAAACAGCAGCCCTAGGTAGAATAATCTATACGAGAAGGATGAATTTCTAAGGGACAACCTAGAAACAGAGAGACTCAGTAAGCAACAATGGTTTGGTCAACAGAGGATGTGTTGATCTCTAGACCAGGCTGTGATGGTCAGTTAATAGAGAAGGACAGACTCAAGAACAGGTAGAAAGCAATTCAAGTAATGCTGCTGTATCACTAAGGACTGCGTTTTTATGGTTAACCTCCTCGGCTAGCATTATTTTCCCGTAGAACGGTAGGGTAATCAATTATGGGATGTTCAAGTTGGCTAGTTAGTGCTATATTCAAGGCACTAAAAAAAAGCACACATACGTAGAGTATGAATTGTTCTCCTTTAAAATAATGTATTTTCTGTTCAAGTGCTAAAGCATTTTGAGCTGTTGACATGAAAATATTTAACTGTGTCACAAAACATACATTTCTCCTTTTTTTCAGTTTAATCATATCCATATATGAAGCAAGAATAATAGTGTAATGTGTCCTTGGTTTCTGGCCACAAGATGATCTTAAAAGGATAGGCTAGTACAAGACTGACAAATTTGAGTGTTAATTTAAAGCTTTCTACTTTATAGATAATAGAAACTTTCCTTACCCAGAGGGGGTAGGTTGTGAAAGTGATTAAATGTATAGGGTTTCACCATTTTTTAATCCCTTTCTACCAACTATGATCCCCTAAAATAGAAGGTGTCATCAATTTTAACTGCTTCTCAATGACATACACCTTCTCTCATGGGCTGGTACATGATGCTGTTTTGATTCCTTTTAAAAACATCATTGTTTTATTTATTTTGTAAAGACTTTATTTATTCATTCTGTCTTTCACATGCTCCTAATTGAGGATCTGGCCTGAAATGGACATGTTCCCCAACTGGTGACCCCTCAGTTCTCAGGCTGGCACTAAATCCCCTGAGCCACACCAGCTAGGGCTCTATGCCTTATGTGGTATGTTTTTACCAATAAAAAATGTATTAAGGGAAGGAGCAGGTCTATGGTAGCATTGCTCAGTATATCAAGTAGTCTCACAGAGAAAAAGAGTAACAAATACATCTTGACATTTTTCCTCTGAGTATATGGAACCAAGTGAAAATATATGATTAGACAGTCTGACCTAGTTGAGATTGTTCTGCATGGTGAGGGAAATGGGCTCTTTCTAAATTTAGCAGATTGACTTTCCTCTGGAGGTTACCAGATAAGGTACGATGAAATGCGTCAGTTTTTCACATCCATTCATCCACTGAATGTTTACTAAGCTCCCACAATGCATCAACACCTAACACCTCGTTCATCAATTACTAGGCAGCCATCAAAGGGACTGCAATCTTCATCTGTAATATACTTCAGAAACAAGGCAGAAACAAAGCAAGTTCTTAGTAATGAAAACCCACAGAGCACACACAGTTACCCACGGCCACACCAAGCTCAAGGAAAAAAAATGGGGCTCCATTAGGGGCTTTAGTGTAGTTGAAGAAAACATGTCTAAACCCGTAATTTTAAAAACCAATAAAAACGCTTTTAATTTTGCTCGCTGCCGTAAAAGACATATTTCCTGAAGACCTATCGCATTTGACTTCCTTGCCAAAGACCCTGAGCCATGAACAGGCTGCCTGCCCGGCGGCCCCGTCTCAAAACCGACTTCCCACGAGGTGTAGGAGGCACAAAGCCAAGCGCACACAATACTTTCGTGTCTTAAAAATCAGGAGCAATAAAAATGAAACTTAAGGTCAAAGAAAATGTTTTAATGTGAAACGTTAATAGAGTCATCTTCTTACCGCTGCGGCAGTAACATATAACTTGGATACCTTGGCGTGGAGCAAGGAGTCCAAAGGGCCACAAGGCCCCTGGAAGTCATGACATCTCCCTTCCTGGTCTGAGATGATTTTAAAAAACAGCAAAAGGAATACCAATAACCTCTCCCCTGACATAACGTGAAAGTTATTTTGCAAAGCAAAAACATTTTGGATGTTCTATTCCATTGTAACAGGTCTTAAATGATTACAGACCGTTGACCTACCTTGAGCGCCAGGCTGGAAAATGTATTTGAAACATTGCACTTAAAGCTCAGCTGCTTGTCCAGGTTTCCATCCGGATCCCGCCTCCCATAGTCCGAAAGGCCTGTGCGGTCAGAGGCGGCCACTTTCTGGAACACGGTGCATGTCATTCCAGTGAAGCCAGTGGCCTTGATGACGTAAGCTTCCAGGGCAATGTTGGGGGAATACTTCAAAAGTCAACCAAACAGGAGTTAGAAAAGATGTATAAAATGGTGAAGGAAACCCTTTCAACCAATTGTCCAACGCAAACCACAGTGCGTAAAGTAAAAGAAAACGCGGGTTCTTACTAAGCAAAGAACTCAGGTTCTTACAAAACAAAGGCTCTATGTCCGTAGATGGCAGAGTTAAAAAGGAAAAAATAAAAATGCTGGAAACAGAAGGATATCCCTAAATAGAAAGATGTCAGTGAAGAGGAAAAGAACAGGGCATGAAGTGTGGAGGATCAGACAAAGTCCAAGTCAATTAAAACTAATTTAAAGAGCACTTGGCAGAAAACTGTGAACTACACATGGAGGGGTGTTATAAAAAAAAAAAAAAAAAAAGTTGGCTAGCGACATCAGTGACCACTTGTGACTGATCACAGTAAAGGAAGAGTAACGGGTTTGGGAGACACACTGGAAAGTCGTCACTTGTTCAGCACTTCATAACTTTTCTCTTTTCAAGGCGATCTAGTTAACTCTGCATTAAGCTGCTGCACACAGGGAATTTTTACACGGGCTCGCTCCAAAGGTGCTTCTGTCCTTTCACTCTATATAGTGAACCCTAAAATTGCACCAAGAAAACTACTAAAACTGATTTAAAAAAAAACTCAGTGAAGTAGCAGTATAGAAAATACACAGAAATCAGCTGCATTTATATACACTGATAATGAAACTATCGGAAAGGGAAACCAAGGAAACAATTCCATTTATAATTGCATCTTCTGCTTCCAAAATACCATGACATAGACAAGGGGTGCACAAGACCTCTAAAATTGTAAGAGACTGACTGGGAGATACATGTGCAATGTTCTGATAAGGAGTTAATATTCAAAATGTAACTCCTCATAAAGAACTTACACAATTCAACACCAAAAAATAAATAAAAAATAAATAAAACAATCAAACTAAAAAATTGGCAAAGGACCTGAATAGACATACAGATGGCCGATAGGCAAATGAAAAGATACTCAATGTCACTAATCATCAGAGAAATGCACACTAAAACCACCATGAGATGTCACCTCACACCTGCCAGAATGGCCATCATCAATAAATCAACAAACAAGTGCTGGCGAGGATGTGAAGAAAAGAAAACCCTCATGCGCTGTTGGCAGGAATACAGGCTTGTGCCACCACTTTGGAGACACCTCAAAAAAGTAAAAGGGGGTCTGCCTATGTCCCAGTGATTCCACTTCTGGGAATATATCCAAAGAAACCTGAAACACTAATTTGAAAGAATATAATGTACCCTCACATTCATGGCAGCATTACTTGGGATAGCCAAGATTTGGAAGCAACCCAAGTGGCAATCAAAAGATGAGTGGATAAAAACAAAAAACAAAAAACTATGGTACATTTACACAATGAAACTACTCAGCCATAAAAAAAGAAGAAAATCTTACTTTTTGTCACATTATGGGTAGATCTGGAGAACATTACAC